>NW_019104591.1:225014-265537 GCF_001995035.1 Momordica charantia
AGTTTGCTTCTCAATTGTTTACTCAATTTTATCGTAATCCTATTTTTAGAAATGACAATTTATTTCCCATTTCTTTAGTCTAGACAAACTTGTACGCTAATTGTCACGTCGTTCAAAATTCAATCATGTCAACTTTATGTTCAAAATATTAATAAATATTTACTCAAATGTCATTGTAGTTGTATTAAAACTTTTGAACTTGGAGATTTTTTAAACAAAAGATAAAGTTCATAAGCATATTTTTGTAACTTGACCTATATTTTATATGGTAGGGGCGTTATCTTTCAATCAAATTTTAAATTTTCACATCACTATAGCTTTATAATTTTATTTTTTCCTCAACTAAACTATTTAATTGAGATAAATTGATACAATAAAAATCAAAATTAAAAATTTTAGATGAAATTGAAATTTTTAGTGATATTAGTGATGAAATGTATATATATATATAGAGTTAAAAGAAGAGTAACCTGCGTGAAATTATTGGATGTAATTCTCTCCCCATTGTCATCAAGAACTCGATAACATGGAACTCGTTTCTGAGTCGACTCAGCAATAAAACTCATTTCACTCGTAAATGAAACTCTCCCTCCTGGAAAATCCAACTCCTACCATAACAAATGACTCATTATCATCAATGAAGAAAAAAATGTCTTTTTGTAAATATAATATTTTAATTTTAAAATTTACAAGTAAAAATTAGAAGAAAATTATGAAATCTTAAATTGAAGGTAATTGTCTTGTCTCGTCTTCTTCCTTCTTCGCTCGGCCCTTATTTATGGTCATGAAATTTCATTTTCTAAAATCCTCTCTTCATATGTGTTTATGTGTCATGTATGTATGTATATATTTTTTGGAACCATGATGTGTTGTATAGTTTTGCCAACATAGGTTAAAATATCATTATTGTCCTCTCTATGGGTCATGGGTCATGGGCCCCACATTGTAACCAATTTCTAGAGAACAAATTTTCAGAATAATTCTTAAATTAGTAAACCCACAGCTCCTATTTTTTATTTCTGGAAGTTTTATTCTGATTTTAAATAAAGTTTCCAGAAAAAAAAAAAGTAAATTAGAAAATAAACAAAGTGATTCACTTAAAAAAATATATATCAAATGGAATTATAGTTTTTAAAAATTCATTTATTGTTTTTAACTTTGGCTGAGAATTGAAAAGTACTATCTCTGAAACTATGAAATAAAAAGAAGTAAATGAGTTTAGATTTAAAAACAAAAGGAAACTAGAAGTGAAAATTCTTTCCAAGCATGGCTTTCTTTTTATGTTTCTTATATTTTAAAAAAGCTTTGATAGCGTGCTCAAATTAAAATAATTTATCTTTTTTTTTTCTAACATGTTTTTTCTCTCAACTTTACTCTCTTTTTCAAAAATTTTATCTTTTTCTCTTTAATTTTTTCCCTAAAATTTATCTTTTATCTCCCTAAATTTACTTTTTATGTCTCGACATTAAGTAAGACAAAAATATCCCTCCCAATTCCATTTGTTAAATAATAAATATATATTTTATTAACTATTTTAATAAATTAATTTATCAAAAAAACCTATTTTAATAAATTAAAAATAAAATATTAAATAATTTTTTAATAATTATTTTTACGAGTAAATAATAATTCATATATATTATTACTACTCTTTTTATTTTTTAAATTCTAAAAATAATTAGAATTAATTATTAAATCGGTATTTTTCCTGCCAAGATCATCTGGGATCCTTTACCTACACCTTCATTTTCGAAAATTAGAGAATGAGATGGACAGAAACTAAAATTTTCCAGGAGGACAAAGAATGGAAGGGCATGACCGACTCCCGCCACATTTTATTTGTGTATCCTACATGGATTTTTTTCTCTATTATTCTTCTAACTTTTTAAAAACATAAAATAAAAAATTGTTATCGGTTACAAAAAAATAATTATCAAACATATATAATTTTTCTTTTAAAAATCAAAAACCAAAAATAGAAAATAAATATCACAAATAAAAAACATAAATCAGGGGGCAAATTGGCATCATTTCTATTTTTATTTTTAGAAACAAAAACTATATTTATCTAGTCACTGTTTTTTATATTTGTTTTTTGAAAAATAAAAACCAACTATTTTTTATTTTTGTTTTCTGACAAATGAGGGAGAGAGTTGTACAAGAGATAAGAATTGTAGGCTGGTAAATAAAAGTTAGAGAAATGGAGAAGTTTTAAGTCAGAGAAAGGTAATTAGAGACCTATTAAAAATATAATAATATATAGATGGGGGAGAGAAATAAAAATTTCGAGAAATGGAGGTGTTTTTTAGAAATAAAAAAACTAGAGAATGAGGGATAATATTTTAGTTTTTTAAAAAAATTATAAAAAGAAAATCGTGTTAGATTTTTTTTTTATTATTTAAAAAGCAGTTGTTTTATCGAGGATGAGAACAAAATTTAGAAAGAAAAATAAATTAGTGGGATATATTCATTCTAAAAGAAAAGTTGTCTAGAAATGGATAAGTTTTATAATAAAAAATGAAAGTTAAATGTGTCCTAAGAGAGAGAAAATTAGATTGAGAAAAAGGAAAGTTGGAGCGAGAAAATTTTTAGAGGACGAGGAGAAGTTATACACGACAAATATTTAAAAAGATAAATATTAAAACTTTAGAGGAAAAGAAAAAAAAATGTAAGATACATAGAAGAGAGATAAATAGAAATGAGATGATAATTTTAAATATTTTAAAATAATATTGAGGTAACATTATTTTATTCTAAATATTGAATAGGAGGTAGAAAAATAGAAAAAAAAAACTTTCCATAAAATTTGCATGTGTAGGAAAAATATTATGTATATATAAATAATATATTTCATATTTTGTGGTGTTATTTGATTTATTGTGACAAAAGATTAACTATAACATTATAGAAATGTSGATTTATTCCCAATAATTTGATAAGTACTAAAATGTATATTTATTTTTTTAAGAAAGAAATAAAATCACATGCATCATAAGAATTGGAAAAAGGAAAAAAGAAAAGTAAAATGAAGTTATGAATTGCGATAGACATGTAGGAAACCAACCTGAGGATGATCATCATTACGACAGTAGAGGTGGTCCARWTGTTTTGCAGCAGCTTCTGTGGATTCAAAACGACGTGTCGTCCTCCTCCATTTATAATAATCCAGCAGCCTACTCCGCCGGCCACAGCCGCACAGACCCGCCGGATCGGAAATTAGCGGCGGAGCGCGTAGGAAGGAGATCCGAGACGACGACGATCGCGCGAACCGAAAAATCATATTGGCGAGATCCGGAATCGGAAAAATGAAAAGGAATTTCGGAAGAAGGTTCTGGCAAAAAATTAAATTCCAGAGAGAGAAATAATTGGAGAATTAGRAGTTGAAGACTGTGAATGTGAATATAATGGAGAGAGAGAGAGATTTGATTTGGTGGGTTTCTTTGATCCTTATCTGTGGTGGGTACTAATATTTAAGGCTGCAACGGTTAAGGCGTCTGCTTCTACCGTACACCAATTCTTTTCAACGTGGAACTCTTTAATTTCATTCTGTACCTATCCTGGTTATTTTCAAAATGTCTATTTTAATTCTTTTTCGAAACCTCTCCATTTAAATAAGGAAAATCATACCCAATCTCTCAATTTTTAGATTTTTAAGTTTGTCTTGCCACTTTTATTTCAATAGAGTTAAAAGTACTATTTTCGTTCCTATACTGCTTTCAACCTTCAACTTATTTGGGTGAAAAATGTTTCTTTTTAGTTTTAATTTAGGATGTTCATTTTCCTCGAGAAGAGAATCATTTGTTTAGATCACCAACAAATGTGGAAAATGCATTCTTCGTCTTCATTCTCTATTTCTCATCCTACTACAATTTTTTTTTAAATATATATTTATATATACTAAATGCAAATATACAAAATTTCTCCATTACTTGAACGAAGACGGGATGTGTGTGTGAAAGGATTAAACTATGTAAATTAAGTTTTTCTAAAACGTCTAAAACTTAAAAAGGAAAAGTACATCAATCTCCCAATTTATAGATTTTTAATTGTCCTCCCAACCTCATTTCAATAGGTGTTAAAATACTATTTTAGTCACTCTACTTTCAAATTATTTTGGTGCTGTATTTTTCAACTTTAGTTGATTTTAGTTCTTATACTTTTAAATGTTCTTTTTTTTCCCTAATTTATTTTTTTTAAAACCGATCATTTTGGTCTCTATTTTACTATTTACAAAATTTTTTATACAAATTCTACCTATAATAGAAGTCTTTTAATATAAAATCATGGTTAAAATTCAAGAAATATATCGAATGTAGTATTGGCGTGTCCAAATTGTGAAAAAAATGAGATTAAAAATAAAATTAAGGACCAAAATTGTCACTTTTTAAAATTTCCTTTCACACGTGCACCACACCTTATATCTCCAATTTCTTTACTTATATATTGAAATTAATATTAATGGTGAACTTATCCATCTTTATTGAATAATAAAATTTTTGTAAGAATTAAATTAATGAATTCTCACGTATAATTTTTAGAACAAAAATAACAACAAATATTTTATAATATATATATATATATATATTTATTTATTTATTTAATCACAATCATATAAGTAGGAGGAGAATGCACAAATTCTTTTGTCGAAAAAAGTTGTAACGGAGAGGTGTTTTTACCGTTGTAAAAGTTGGAGAAGGTTGCATTAATTATTATCTTCTAAAATTTATAAATTTTTTTATTAATTATAATTAAAGATAATTATTAATTTTTATTATACATCACACAAAATAAAAATATCATAATATTATTAATATAAAATAGAAAAACAATAAAGTTAAAAGATTATTAGACAAATTGAAAATATTATACCTCTTCATCAACTTAATCTTGATGGTTTGTATATATCTCCATTGTTCTTCTTCAAATTACCATAACTTTGACAATTCATTTTATCTGAAATTACTCGAAATTCATTAGAGATATAATCTTCTAAAAACACGATGACACAATTGAAAATAGAAAAAACAAAGATGAAATTTGAAAGTAGAATTGAAAAGAAAATGATGAATGATATGGCTCCAATCTAAAAAATGACACTGACACATCTAGAACTATCTATATATACAGTAAAACGTGAGAAAATGAAAAGCGGATATATTTAGAAATTTGAAAAGGATGAAAAGTCAAGTAATAAAAATTTTCTTTTAATTTAATCTTAATAAGCCATTATTATTTAGTAATTAAAGTTGGGTGTGAGTTAGGGGCAGTGTTAAAGGATATTTAGGTGGAGGTTAATTATAAGGATGTTGAAAGATTTTTTTTTTTTTCTCTTTTGTGAGTGCCATGTATATTTGGAAGTGGTGGATGAGATTTATTAATCCTTTTTAATTAATAAAAAGGATAGTTTAGATATTATAAAAAATTCAAAAGTTAAATTTGTCTAAAAAATATTTCTTGTGTCACCTTACTTTTTAATATATATAGATATAGATATAGATATATAGGACCAAAACAAACACTTTAAAAGTTATACAGAATCGTTTAGGTACAAGATTATAATGGATGAAAATCGATAAAAGATTTTTAATATCGTTCTTTGGTACAAGATTTATTGAGCTGGACATGTGTATAATATATTCTTAGGCATCCCTTTTACCCATAAATAAGGTAATTAATTCTATGCCTCTTACAAAACCATGGATTTTATCTTTGTACATTATTTTTTTTATTTCATTCCTTTTTATTTCAAATGTATATATAATTTCACTAAATAATTACTTAATGATAATAAATAATTATTATTATTAAATAATTAGTTAATTATAATGAATTAATAAATATATACTTAATTAATTTTACTGATAAAAATTTACTAAATGTTAATTAATTTGAATTAATGACATTCAGTATAAAAAATTATTTTTCAATAATTATATTTAATTATTTATTGATTATTTATAATTAATATATTTATATATATTTCTTGATATTAATTAATCAATCCTTTGATATATCATAATTATAAAGAATTTTAGGATTAATTTCATAAATAATGACCATCATTTACTCTTGTAAAGTTTGATAGCATCCTGTCATAGCCTTTATCATTTATTCTTTAATTGTATTATGTACTAATTAATTACAAAGTTATATTATTTTATTAAATGCATTTTTTTTTTTAATTTGACTTAATGAAAATAAGTTAACTTACAAAAATTAATTATTTAAAATTAACTAAGGTAAATTAATGGTTAGAAGTTAGTTTTGATTAATTTTAATGTTTATTAATAATTTATTTTCATGAAATTCTGAGAATTTTATCACATACAACCAAATTCAGTTATCTTTTATTTCCAAACATTTTATTCCTTCTCATCCTTCAAAGACTACGAGTGTAATAAGAGCATCCATCCATAAATGATCACTTTATGACGATGATCACATGACTATTGAAAATGAATCAAACCAAATGGTTCAATTTCTCAATCTTTCTTATTTACTCCTACAAAACCAAGATATATATTGAGAAAAATCGATCATTCACAACCGCTGATGAAGAATTCCTCGAAAAGTTAAGGATTAGTAATCAATTTTAGAAATCGAATTGATTTGGTCTTACACATATACAAGGAAGGTAATCAAAAAAAGAAAGAATATGAGTTTTTATTTCTTTTATCACTTAGCTCAAGAGTCGTGCAAGATGAAAATTTCATACATAGTTTTGGATATTAAGGCTCTAATACCATATAAAAAATCATGTGGTTTTATCTCAAAATCAATTGACAATGAGATGTGTAGTCTGTATATCTTATAAATTTTGTTAGATCTCTTATCTTTTCTATGTGAGATCCTAACACTTTTGAACCAGAAACAATTTCTATGTCTTGATTTATTAAAAAACAAAAAATAAAAAACGAGAGTATTATCAAACGAGCCCTCCCATCATTCTTCCCTCACTAATTTTTTGTCCACCCCTACATTTTTTAGTTTCGGGCATGCTATCGCTAGATATTTGGCTAAAAGAATATTTTTAAATTGTTCATTAAATTTTTTGGTCAAAATATATATCTTTTTATGGAATTAAAGATCTAAAGATATCCACAATAGACTCTTTAATTACCTTGAGTAAACTCAACGGAACCCCTGCCTAAGAGTGGAAAGTGGGGTTTTTTTTCCTTTCTCTAATCAAAAATGGGAAGTGGGGTTGAAACTTAATAAAGTAAAATAGTAATTTCAATTTTTAATATAATTAAATTTAAAATTATCTTAGAATATATCTTATCTTAAAGGTGAGAGATTTAAATGTTGTATTTAATATGTAAATTTTGGAGTTAGATTCGTCTTCTATCATCTTATCTTTAGTTTGATATCTATTTTGATAATATTTCTATTTTTTTGTTTGTTGTTTCTAATTTTTTTAAATATTTTGTAACTAACTATGTCTTTTGTTTCCTTTGATTTGGAAACATTCTGTATAAAAATTTAAAAACCAACTAAAAACAAGTTTGTTCTGATCTCTAATTTGTTCCAAAAGATAAATAAAATGATTGTTTTTATCATACTTGAATTTACAGATGGTGAGGCCATGCAATTCATTTTTTCTTATTAAAAATGAAGAAACAAAAACAGAAACGTTACCAGACGAGCATTTAATTTCTTCCTCTCTTTTTTCTCAAGTACAATTGAGGTTCCTTTCACCATCTTTATTAATTTTAAGGTTAAATATATTTTTTAATCTCTATTATTTAAATAGTTTTAATTTAGCCTCTCACATTTTAACATTTTTTTAATTATACCTTTTCTATTTATCAATATTAAAATTGGTCTATGATAATTTTATATGATGTGATGCTTGGTGAGTTGAAAATTTAGGAGAGAAATTAGACCATTAAAGAGAGATAATAAGTTTCTAAAACATTTTCAAAATTTCTATGAAATTGACATAAATTTCAACTTTCATTCTCTTAGAAAACCAAATTGAAACTAAACCCAAATCATATGGATAATTTGATAAGTTGATTTTGTAACATTAATAGTTGATTTTTTTTATAATAATAATAAACCTAACTTATTATGAGAGATAGTTTAGAGGTTCTTTAATAGTAATAATTCGTTTTTTAGGACCACAAATGTTTAATATTAATAACTATCTTTGTAAAATTAATAACCGAATCCATTGGTAATTATTATAATAATTATGTTTAATATTAACATTGATATCATACAAAAAGTAACAATAAATTAAGTAATAATGAAAATTTTTGAAGGATAATTAATAAGATTTGATTATTTTTTTCTAAAGCATTTTCATTATCAGATTTTGATTTCCATAGAAACATTTAAATTCAATATTAAAAGGGTCAATCAAGTATAACTCGATAAATAAGACACCAATTAACTTTTTTGAAATTGATAATTTAGTCTTCCACTCCATGGAGTACACAGGAAGGAAAAGAAAAATCAACATATATTTAAAAGTAACTAAGAATAAATACAAAACAAACAATATTATCGTATCAATCGATGGTACAATCTTAGAAAAGTAATAAACTATCAACGGAAAAGGATAAAAGAAAACTTAGAATTTTAAAACCACTTAATTCAACTATAGCTTTATAAAACATCATATTTCAAAACAGAATTAATTCAGATTTAAGTTGTATTTTTATTTGATGGTTGTTAGTAAATTGTAGATAAGTTTTGAAAAAAAAATTTGCATGTAAAAAAGTTTATGTGATAATTAAAATGAAACATTGTGATGAGGAAAAATTTTCTAATTCATCCCACTAAAGAATTTTAGTTGTATATAGAATTTGTATTAGAATTTTATAAATAAGGATTAAAATTTTCATTTGTAAAAAGTAGATAATTAAAATAGAAAATCGAAAAGTATGAGATTAAAATAGATAAATGCTGAAATTAGTACCTCAACTAAAATGATTTTTTAAAAAATACAATTACGAAAGTGACAAAAGTTAAAAGTATAAAAGTAAGAAAATAAGATTTAAACCTAAACAAAATATGTTATTTATTTTGTGCCATCTATCTTTCAAAAAATCTAAACCATCTGTATATCTTCAATGCTAAAAGTAAAATTTAAAGATGCCTTTATATTATTACTCCAAAATATAAATTTGTGACATGAATTAATTTAAAGTATTTTAAAATAAGCATTAGTTTAAGTTAAGTTGAAAACCTAATTATGATCTAGTAGAAATTATTATTTTAATTACACATTTATATTTATAATCTAAATTAAATATATAACATAATTAATATATATTATTATATGAAAAAATTGGATGAGACACTTTAAATAAAGAAAAATTATAATGAGAAAAATTTTTAGACAAAAAGTTTTTGGAATATATTTGTTAGAGAAAAAACAAAGTTGAAAATTCCTAGATAGAAAAGGTTGAAAATTTATTTGCTATATACAAAATATATTAGAAAGGGAAATAAAAGTTATAAAACGAGGAATTTACCAGAGATAAAAGTTTGCGACAATATTAAATTTTTAGAGAGAAAAATTGGAGTGATATGTTAGATAGAGATGAAAATTTTGGAGAGTGAAATAATAGAAAATATTCGAGAGATAGAGCATTTTGTAGGGGGAAAGATAAATTTTGTAGAGATCTAAAAAATTTTAGACAAAAAAGAAATTTATTAGAGAGAAATATGTCAAAGAAAACAAGTTTAGCGAGATTTTGAAAAACATAAATTTTTTTTAAAAATACTTCTTTTTTAATTTATCTAGAATTTTAAAAACTATTTAAAAAATCCGAAACATAAATTTGAATTAATTATCAAACAATCCTACTGTGAAGGTTGTATTCATCTGGTTCTTTTTTTTTTTTTAAGCTTCTAATAGATTTTTGACTTTCAGAATTTTGTCTCAATATAATCCTTCTAGTTCAAAAAAGTTTAAATAAATCAAATTTTTAACGCTGTGTCTAAATAGTATACCATCAATTTAACACTTACGCGACACATTTGGCATATTATTTACCAATACGAGGCATGCTAATTGATGTACTATGAGAGAAATTTTTTTAATACTATAATAGTACGAAAACTAATCTCATCACCCGCGTTAGTATTATTTCATTAGGTCTTTCACAACCCCAAAGACGTCAACAATCAGGAATGCAACTAATTAATGGATGAGCTTCGCTGTCAGAGTTGTTTGTAGGGAACATGTTTAATTCTGTAATTTGTGTTTGAGAATACTACTATATTCTAGATTGATATATTAACTTCCTTGTTCATGTTTAATATAGTTCAATTTTGTTATCTAAATTAATATATTTGCTTGTTCGATCACAATTTGACTATATGATATTTCTATTACACGACATCTACAGTCAAAATTAAATACATTTTCCGTGACTTTTTTTATCGTCACAAAATGAAGTCATTAGTGACGTTTTTAAACCGTCACAAAAATATTTTTAGGACGATTATTGACCATTACGAAATATTATTTTCGTGACGTTTAAAAAACGTCACGAAAGGATGTCACGTGACCTTTCCTCCATGTTCAAGGTCTTTCCGTGACCTTATATCACCGTCACGAAATCATTTTTCACGACGTTTTATGAACATCGTGGAAGTCCATGACGGTAATTAACCGTCACGTGTGTTAACTTTTGTGACGTTTTTTAAACATCTCGTATACCTTTCGTGATGGACGTATACGTGACGGCGTTAAAAACGTCACGATAAATCGAATTTCTACTAGTACGCATTAATATTATTTAAGAGTAATATAGGGTTSGACAACATCAAAATATTATTTATGAAGGAAAATTGATGGTGGAAACAAGTAGTATTGGTACTAAAAAAATGTTGTGATAAAATAGTAGAAATTTTTTGGAACCAGTTTCAAATTATACCATACATTTGTCATAATTAATTAGAATGCACCAATTTTTATGATCCATTAATCAAAAGTCCACATCCTATGAATGAGATGCCCACTTGCTGCCCATGCATCTATAGAAACCGTTCATAGGATTTTCATATGAACAGACAAAACCTTCAACCTTCACATCTGCATGCTTCACATGTCTATTCAACTACAATAATATCTTTTTCTTTTTATCTATTTTTGGTTCGAGGAATTATTAAATCAGGTCGTCACGGTATGACTGTCCTCTAATAATATTGAGGTGTAGTTCGAAAATTTTCATATCCGTCATATTGTGGCATGGATCTCTATTTTATATTTTCGTCATTCTCTCTCCAATTTTCTAATATACTGAAACGATTTCATAATTTTTTAATCAAAATTTCAATTTTATTATTAATGTATTTAAAACTCACAATTAATTAATATAATGCATTGGTGATTTCTCAACAAGGAAAAAAAAAAACGTAGGTGATACACACTTTCTCTCTCCCCTCCCCATCTCTTCTCTCTCTTTCGTCGCTGGTCTGTAATTCATACCGAACATATATCATTTAATTAATATAATTTGTCACTTCAACAACTACAATACAGTTTAATATTAGTTAATTAACCGTAAAAAAAATCAGAGACTATTTATAATTCTTTCTCAAACTTCAGAAACCAAAAGCGTTCATTTTAAAACTTCAAAGATCAAAAGTATTCATTTTGAAATTTCAGAGACCAAACAGACACCTACCTCAAACTTTAGGAACAATATATTTTGCCCTTTCTATTAGACGGACTTGTTAATGAAAATTAATTGATGTATCATTAAATTATTGTTTTGCTCGTGGCATGTCGTAGTTCAACCACTATCGAATCTCAATATTATATTCAAAAAGCAAAATTGAAATAGATGTTAAGCAAATTTCATGTGAGCACAATGATATTATCGTAGAGGACAAAAATTGAAATAAATTGTAATTTGGAATTCTCCAAATCAAAACCCCACATACCATTGAGTGAGATGCCCCACACTTGCTTTTTTCTGCATGATTCACACATGTATATCCAGCTGCAATAAATAAATAAATATAATATATATAAAAACAAAAACAAAAATTCAATTTTTTAGACAGTTGTTAGGTGGGTGGGTCCGGGGCGGATCCACGAAGGGGCCGAGAGCACGTGTCGGGCCTGAACTTTATGAGTAATATATATTTTGCAAATTTGTGAATTGTTTTTTCATTTAAAATAAATAATTGACATTTTTAAGCGGTACAAACTATGTTTCTTCTAATGAATTCAAATTCATCCGTAAAATAAATAAAAAAAAAAAAGTGAAATAATGACAAACGTGTGATATTATAATTTTTATTTTAGCTTCTGAAACTTAATATATCAAAAGGAATTTCATTTTATTAAAAAATTAACAAAATATTTCAAGTTCTATTATTTTTTTTCATATTTATATAAATAATTCAATCATATTTTGAAGACACTAATATCAAATTAGGTATATTACACAGCTTGAACTTTTAGTATTTGTGTTTCTCAAAAAATATATATATATTTGTTTTATGCGAATTTTTATTCTTTATACTAAACAAACTAATACCTTAGTCTTCCATAATGATTATAGAAAAATGATGTTTTGGTATTTGAATTTTTACTAATAAATCCACTTTGGTTCATGAGTTTTCAAAACATGCACTTTAGTTCATGAGTTCTTTTTTTAAGTACAATATAGATGTGAGGGGATTCAAACTCACGGTCTTTTGATCCAACATATTAAAATAAATCTATATTTTTCTATTTTATAGTTTTATATTAATTGATTGTATTCGGTAAGGTTAGTTAGTTAGGCTCTGTAGCTATATAGAAGAGATTCCTGAATTCTTGAAAGGTCAAGATTGAAAATAAAAAATAGTTCATTCTTCCTTCCCTTCAAGTTTGGTATGGGAGTAAAATTTGTAAGGACTAACTTTTGAAAAAAAAAATTGAAAAAAGATGAGTGATATGACGGAAGAAAAATTCTGAAATCAGCCATAACAGAAGACTAATTAATCCCGGTGGCAAAATCAAACTCAGTAATGAAAATTAACTGCTCTGGAAATTCCAAGTTTTTGCAGCGATAGAAGGGAATGGGCTTGAAGCTTTACATCGAAGAAAAACTGAGATACCTAAAAAATTGATATCAGTCACAAAGGGGAGCACCACAATCCATAATATCAATTTCTTCAGCAGATGTTCTCATTTCAAAATTTTGCAAAAATAATGAAACTTCAAAACTGTTACATAATATTATTTGAATTATAATTAGATTTGGTTGGCATTGGTGTTTGGCATATTGGCATAAGTTGTTTGGTTGGCATTGGCATGGTCGTTCGTTGGTATGTTACAGTTTCTATGTCATTCTGTTGCTTCGGCATTGTTTTTGTTTTTGACCTACGTTGAGGCATTAATTTTGGCTTATTTAGTAAACTCACGGTTTAGTATAGTATCGTGAGTTTGAGGGTGGGTGTTAGATAATGTTATTTGAATTGTAGTTTAGAATATATTATCTCAATTACCTTTCCTATGTATAACTAGGAATTATACTATTATAAATGGGTTATTAGGAGAAATTCAATTCAATAAAATCCTATTTGTCATTTTCCCTATCTTCTCTCATCCCCTAAGAGTGGACAAAACAATCTATAAAACCTTTGAAAGGGGAATTTACCTTTGAAGGATTATTTTCAACAAATCAAAATTCTCATTGATTCTGTAAAATCTACTGGGAAGAAAATCTCTGTAGAAGATCATAAGCAACATATTTTGTCTGAATTAGGGTTAGAGTATGAACTCACAGTTTCGATAATTTCAACAAAACTAGGTCGGGAGCTAGAAATCATATTACTCATGATTTAAACAATCTTTCCTTGAGCAATGAAGTTACTAGAGGTTCACAAATTCATGCTGCCAATGGTGCATTTTTGTCCATTCTTCATTATGGTTCTACCTATTTTCTTACTTCTGCTAATTAAGATTTCTTTCATTTGCTAAACATACTTCATGTGCCTGCTGTTACAAGAATCTCTCAAGTGTTAGTAAATTTCCTCTTGATAATGATGTCTATTCTGAGTTTCATCCTACCTTTTGTGTTGTAAAGGATCAAACAACTAGGTCTACTCTTTTCCAAGGCTTTATCAATTCAAGATGAATGCATCTTCTCCTAAATCTCAAAGTCATATCATGTCTCCCCCTCCTCAGTTGTCTTCTACAAACCAGATTCTGCATACTACTGCTCCTTTACCTCATCAAATTTCTGTAAACTCTTGTGATTCTTCTTTTGATCTATGGCATAGAAGGTCGTTGGGTCATCCCTCCCAAATTTTGTAACTCGTGTCTTATATACTTGTAAACCAAGTATATTAGTCAATAAAACTACTACTTTTTTTCAAGCTTTTGTTATTGGCAAACATCACTCTCTTCGTTACTCACCATCTCAAATTGTCTAATGCTCCTCTGCAACTCATTGTCTTGGATCTTTGGGATTCAGCCTACAAAACTTCTCGAAACAGTTATAAATATTACATACGTTTTATTCAGCCTATTCCAGATTTTCATGGATTTACTTCTTACAAAATAAATCTCAAGCTCTTGCTACCTTTGTCCAATTCAAGGTGAATATAGAAAAACTTTTACAGGCAAATCAATTCTTTGTCTTCAATCCGATGGAGGTGGTGAATTAAAAAGTTTACTTCCTATCTTAACTCCCATGACATGAACATCGTTTTTCCTATCCTTTACTCTTCCCAACAAAATGGGATAGCAGAACGAAAACACCGACATATAGTTGATATTGGTCTTACCATTCTCTCTCAACCCTCTACTCCTCTAGATTTCTGGGATGATGCATTCTCTTATGCAGTCTACCTAATCAATCGACTGCCTGCTGCTAATCTTGATTAGAATAGTCCCTTGGATAAATTTTTTCATCAGAAGCCTAACTATCTCTTTCTCAAGACTTCCGGCTGCCAATGTTTTCCATGTCTTTGTCCTTATAATAACCACAAACTTCAACCATTCTCTACTCTCTGTGTTTTCATTAGGTATAGTAATATTCTCAAGGGTTATAATTGCCTCTCTCTTACTAGTCGCCTATGTATCTTCAGACATGTTCTTTATGATGAAACAACATTCCAATTCTCCAAAGCTACATCTTTTAAATCTCCAACTCCATCACCTATCTTGTCTTTAACTATACCTATATCAGCTACATACCCCAATACACTTACCCATCCTACCCCCTCTACTTCACCAACTTATTCCATTATTCCTAATCCCGATACTATGATATCTACCTCACCTTCCCCTATAGTCAATCCCCTAACAACATCATCAATTATGCATTTCTTCATGGCTTACTGCAAGAAACTATATTCATGGAGCAGCCTACAGGTTTTATTTCTCATGACTCAAAACATATGGTTTGTAAACTAAAGAAGACATTGTATGGATTAAAACAAGCACCAATGGCTTGGTTTGAAAGATTGAACAATTTTCTGGTCCTTGAATTTTAAAAGCTCTAAAGTTGACCCTTCTTTATTCTATAAATATCGTAATGGTTAATGTTGATGTGTGGATGATATTGTGTTAACTGGTAGTTCTTCTACTGATATTCATCATATCATTTCTCTATTGGATGTTAAGTTCTCTTTAAAAGACGTGGATAAGTTGAGTTATTTTCTTGGGTGGAGGTTTCATTTGTGGTGGGTTGTTTCTCTCATAGCTAAATACATTACTGATGTGATGCCAGAGTAAAGAAGAGAGGTACATAGATGAAACGGTACTACAATCTGAATGAGAGAGGATCTTAAGATCATAGAAGCATGATCAATAAAGACCTAAAAGAATTGATAGTTACTACCTATACTAACAAAATGCACCTCCCTTTTTAGTAGCTCAATCATAATAACTCCAAAATTAAGTGTGCTCAGTTTGGAGCAATCTTGAGTTGGGTGACCTCCTAGTTAATTTACTAGAAAGCATGTGAGTGTGGACAAAGTATGTTGAAAGGACTCGTATTAGTCTAAAGGGATAGCCTTCGTTCTTCTAAGTAGCTCATATAGAAATGGTGGCATAGTTAGGTTATAGGGGATGGAGAGAAATACTGGGACAATTAGATTTCGAATCTGGATTCCAAATCTTAGTCCAAGTTCATGCACTCTCCCACCTCTGTACATTTGCTGCTCGTCAAATGCATACTAATTAAGATACTTGAAAGAATCACTTGATCATGGATTATTGCTTTCAAAATCCCCCCAGCTCTACTTGAAGGGTTTGCTGGAGCCGATTGGATATCTGATCCATGGAGCAAAAAGTCTACCTCGAGTTATTGAATCTACTTTTGTGGAAATCATATATCTTGGAGATCTAAGAAACAAGCAATCATATCTCGTTCAAGTAGGTGAGTATAGGTCCCTTGTTCTTGCTGCCTTAGAACTTGTCTAGTTAAAAACTTTATTCTCTGAGTTAAGTATCCCTTTGTCTAAAGCCCCTGTGCTATGATGTAATAATTTGGGAGCGATTCACATAAGTGCAAATTCGATATTGCATTCAAGAATGAAGCATGTGGAAATCGACATATATTTTGTTCGTGACTTGGTTATTCTGGTCTAGATTCTAGTTCACCATCTACCAACTTCTGCTTAGATTACAGACGTTTTAACTAAGCCACCCTCGACAGCTACTTTTCACTCTCTCAAGGACAAGCTCAATGTTCTATTCGTTCTCCATCTACCATTGGCTTGAGAGGGTGTTAAGATAAATCACTAAGCTATATTTTTCTATTTTACAGTTATATGTTAATCGATTGTATTATGTTAGTATTCGTTAAGCTGTTATTTGAAGCTCGAGATAGTTAGTTAGAGTCTCTAGCCTATATGAAGAGATTTCCTGTATTCTTGAAAGGTTAAGAATGAAATCTAAAATAGTTCGGCATAAGCGTCTTAACTGTTGAGCTATGTTCAAGTTATAATTAATCCCTCATTGCTTAAATAGAAACATTTTGTGGAGGGATCCTTCAAACCTATTTCTCAAGACTTGGGGGCTGAAATGCATTTTTTGAAAACTCATGGACGAAATGACCTCATTAGTAAAAATTCATGAACAACTAAAAAGGTAATTTTCTCGTGATGTATAATAATTTAGTTTTCAATATCACTTAATATAAATGCTTACACTTCTGTTTGACATAAAATTTTGGATCTACTCTTAGTTGTGTTAAATTTAATCAAATAGAACTCCTCGGGGAATATGGAATTCTATGTCAAACTGTTACTAAAAATTTGAAAGTATTATAAAACTAAGAACAAAATAAGAATAAGAACATAAAAGAACACAAGATGGAGAAGTGATAATAATAAGATAGCAGAGAGCATAAATGTGAGATTTCTTTATTCATCAGTTATTGTGAGAGATATGTGTGTACAAAAGCTCTATACAACCACTATTTATAGGATCACAATAGTCTAAGTTACAAGATCTACCATAAATGACTTAACTCATAAGAGTAATATGACAGTTAATGGTATGGTATGATTTTATAGGAGGTTATGAATATCTATATTATTATTATATTATACCACATTGCACTAGAAAAAGATATTTAATTTTTCTGAAAAAAAAAGAACAAGAAAAAAGACCGGCTCTCTTTTATATCTCTCCGAGGAAATAGATCCTTTTTTCGTTTCCTCAATATATATGGCACGCTTGACTAATAGTGGTGAAGAAAAATTATTTAATTTTTCTGAGAAAAAAGAAAAAGAAAAAAGACAAGTTCTCTTTTATATCTCTCTATGCATCTGTATTGTAGTTCAAAATTTTAACAGTGGGCAGTAGAAATTTGATGTTACCAAGACAATAGGGAACTATTTTCCATATTAATTTTGACTTTAAATTTCGATAATTTAAACCCTACAATAATATCTTTAATTTTTTTGTTTAAAGATTTATGACTAGCATGAGCATAGTATGCTTGTGGCCTTTTTTTTTTTAATTTAATGTTTTTTGGTATAAATTTTAGATTTTTTTTAGTGGAAATTTATATGATTTTTTGGTTTTTTCATGGATAATTTGAAATTTTAATTCGGATGAGTTACTAATTGCAAGGGTGATTCAAAAGTGTATGGTTTAAGCGGATGAAATTGAATGTTTAATATTAAAATGAAGGGAAATTGATTGGGTAGCAAAATTTTTATACAAATTTACAAAAATATCACCATCTTTCTGTATTTTACAAATAAGGTAAAATATTTGAATTTTTATTTTTTGGAATTTTTATTATTCCAATTTTACACTTATGATATCTAATATACCATCCAATGTATCTAATATACTTCCAATCTACATCTAATGTATATCAAATGTATGTATTATACGTTTAATATACATATGATGTACCTCTAATTTATGATATACTAAATATATTTGTAACTATGATATATATAAAGTATATCAAATGTGTAATTTTCAATAGTATATCAGTTGTTTATATTGTAGTTTATCACTGTGATTTGTTGATTAGTAAACTAATATTATCGATTGCTTTATCACTACTATTTGATCTATATTAATATTAATTAGATACTAAATCAATAGTAAATCATGTAATCATATCAAAACTATATATTAGTAGAAATCATAATTATATCATACGTATATCAGTGATAAACCATATTCGAAGTTACTATTAGTAGATATCATAGTTATATTAGAAGTAAATCAATTGTATATCAATATTATATCAGTGGTATAAGGCATATCAAGAGACACCTATTAGATAAATAATATGTTAAGAAAGAGAAGCCTTGAGAGAAAATAGTTTTCACAGTAGAAATTAGATTAATTTTAAAATTTTGTTTTTTATAAATGTTTCTTAAAGTGTCGTTTCATATATAGTTTTGAAGTTAGATTCATGCTCCTTCCTTTATCATATTCTATTAAATCATCCTTAAAAATGTAAGTCGTGATTATTTAACCATTTACATATACTTAATATTCTTGAAAAATAAGTACAAGGCAATTAGTGACTATGAAAATATCAATTTTGTGAGAAATAACATTACTCTGATATCGGTCGACATGGACTTAATAATTGGCACCTGTCGTCCTCAAGGGATAGTTTGGATGGTCTGGGACTTCTAAGAATATTCTTGAGGTCTTAAGTTTAAGTCACATGGAACGTAACTCAATCAAGCAATGACCTTTGCGTATGTGTACGATCGAATGATAACACTAGATGGGGTGAATAAGATTGCTTATCACTTTTTTAAAATTCAAGATAAATTCAAGGTAACGAACAATGATGCAAATACTGAAATTAAAAGAGAGAAGAGAAGAGAATGGTGACACCGAGAATTTTTATAGTAGTTCAGAAATTTATATTCCACCCCCAAGACTCCTTCTTGGATATTTTACTACAGTGGCTCTCTTAACGGGTGAGAACCAAACCGATCGACCATCTTTTTGTCCTAGGCTAAAGAGAAATCCAAAATCATTTTTACTGATCCAACCAATTTACATTTCTCACAATCCAAGATGTACCCACACCTTAATACAAAACCCAATTTGAAAATAAAGAATTCAAAAACAAAGTGGATTACACAAATTTTGTAATGGCTAAAAAACCACACTCTAATGAATCTCTCACAAAAAATGAGCAAGTTATGTGTAGGAAAGAATGGAGATTTTGCAAAAATTGAGAGGAGAATTTGAAAACAAATGATTTTGTTTTGATAGTTGGTGTCTAGAATGATGGAATTTGGTGGCTTTAAATAGAGTTTCTATGATGAATTTTGCCATTGAATTTAGAGTAACAAAGGATGAATGATATAGATTAAAATGTGAGGTAATGAAATGAAAACATAATTACGGTGATTAAAAAAAATTGGTGGAGATTGAGAAATCATTGAGATTGTGAGTGATTGATAAGATTGAGAGAATTTGGTGGAAACTGTTTTTTAGAAATTGAAAGCACCACATGTCATCTTCTCATTTGTTCGATTGTTGTATGTCACGTCAACATAAGTATGTCATCTTGATGCCACATATTAACTTCTAAGCGATCCACTTGCCCATGTCACCCACCATTTATGATTTATTCATTTATCCACGTCACCCGCCACGTAAAATTTTTCTTCTAACTTGTTTTGACCATTACTTCTTCGTTTAAACTCCGATTTGAGTGATTTGACAGGCATTGATTTTGTCTTTTCGAACTCTACGCTATGGACACTTTGAAACACTCAAGTTATTAATTTATACTTAGTTTGTGATCATCAAAATATTTAGTTTGATTGAAGCCATAAAACTAACAATGTATAGATAGAAGGACATTATACATACCCAGATATAAGGGCATAAAGGTCAAATGACCGCCAACTCCAAGAATTCGAATTCCATCTCACCCCTTGTTGTACACAAAAACCATTATTGAAAGTTAGTTCATTCTAGCATAAGCTTAAATAGTGTTTTAAGCTTATTGGGCCCGGGCCTTCATTTCTTCGGACTAGATTGATTTACAAGCCCAGTACCTAATACTTGGATAGTAAAGAAAACTAGGCGTGAGCAAGCAAGGCCGAAAAATCAATCCAACCGACCAAAATCGACCGAACCGACATCGATCGGTCAATTTTCTAGATGAATCGTTCGGCGTCGATTTTTTAGATGGAAAATCGACTAGTCGGTCAGTCGGCTCATCCAATACCAAAAAAACCGACCGACCGACTTATTAAAAAAAATCCCTCAAGAATCACTATGCTGCATTCAGGAAGAGCTACAAGAAAAAGAACAATAACTAAGAGTATAATGGAGGATAGAAGAAAGATGTAGAAACTAAAAGAAAAAAAACGAGAGAGAAAGATGGAGAACTAACGGAGAAAAACAAGAGAAGGAGAAGGAGAGGGTGGGGAAAAAGAGAGAGAGAAATAGAAATATTGAAAAGGAAAAAAAGAAAAAAAAAATCAAAATTTTCACATGATTCACGCGAATCTCCTCCCACACATATATTTATTTACCTACTTTATCTTTTATTTATTATTATATTTTATTTTTACACATTTTCCAACTCCAACTACGTGGCAATTTCTTAGCCACACAAACTTTTTTCTTATCTTTTTAATCTCTTTCCCTCTTTTTTTCCCCTCCCACTTCCTCTTTCCTCCCACTGTTTCACTTTTCTCCATTTTCTCTCTCGACCTTTCTTTCTTCTTCTTCCGTCTTCATCCTCCCCTTCTTCTCTCCTTTCATACCATCTCCATTACACCTATGTATTTTAGTCACAGAAACACCGTCAAAATGGCTTTTATTATGGAGGTCGGTATCTATAAAAAACCGATCAAAATCGACCGACCGAACTGTCGGTTGATGGTCGGTTTGCACGGAGGTAAAAAAAAAAGTTTTCCGACCGACCGAAACCGACATGGTCGATTTTCGGTGTCGGTTTTTGATCACCCCTAAAGAAAACTGTTCTTTCTTCTTTTCTTTTTTTTTTATTGAAAAAAATAGAAACTAAAACATATTTATACCCCTTTTGTGTTTATTGTTGTCTGAAATTTTAGAGTAATAAAAAATAAGTTTAATATGAAATTTAATTTTTCAAATTAAATATTCAATTTTTTATGTTATATTTATTATTTGATATTTATTATACATTTTAAAGATAAAATAATGATAAAATAATATTTTTATTATGGAAAAAAAAACCACGAGTCAGAAATAACAAATAATAAACTTGATCGTGTTGTTTCCAAAATTTATCTATAATTTTAGAAACATTTCTTAAAAATTAAAAACGACAAACATAAACAATTGTTGAACGCTCATGTTTTTCAAAAATTGAAAATGATAGAAACAAGAAATAAAAATGTAAATATTATCGAACGGGACCTAAAATTTTTACAAGGATATAATAATTATTTTATTGTTTTATTTTAATTAGCTAGCTAAATTTAGTATAAGGATTTATTTTTCAATAATTATAATTAAGTATTTAATTAAAGTTATTCATAGTTCTATAAGAATTATATATATATATATACATATGTATATTAGTATAACAACTTATGAGGATTCAAACTCATCTCTTGACTAGAGACAATTACTAATTACCACTAAGTTTATTTATTAATTTTTTTTTGTTGTTAATTCATTGTATCATAATTATATAAGTTGTTTGCGTCTTTGCAATTAATTCCATAAAACAAACACTGCCTCATTTATTTCTACGTACATTCGGAATGACAGTGATCTTTGATTCGCAATAATACTATTTTTCTTATGTTTTATTCTCAAGCATTTTTTTTAGAAAAAACGGGCATACGTTGTTTATAAGATTATAATGAAATCTAAAATCAAAGGACCCTTTTGATACTTTAATAATTTTCTAATAAGTCACAGTTACATTCACTTAGTTCGTGTACTTCAAAAAGTTTCTAAATAAAGTTCCTAAACTCTTAACTTTGGGTATGATAAGTATTTGTTAACTCCGTAATTTTAGCGTCTACATGGCACACATTTGACTTTATTATCTAAAGATTGCGCTCGAAACCACCTTACCACATGATGTTTTTACAAAATATACAAATATCTTGTCATTTAAATGTTAAACGAATTAACCGTAGTGACTTATTAATACAAAATTAAAAGTTCAATACATATTAGAAAATTTTTAAAATACATAAAACTCAATAGACACAATAACTCTCACCGTTCAATAACTTATTAGAAAACCCTGTAAAGTACAAAGATTAATCACTTTCTGCTCTGAAATTAGAAAAACAAATTAAGTAGACATAACTTTAAATCCTCATCGACCAAACTTGTAAATTCACCTAATAATTGATGATTTGTAATTTTCATGGAGTATAAGTCCCCTGTGTGAAGATAAACCATTAACAGCCTAGTTTTGTCATGATTTTACGATTTGTTGCACATTTAGTTATTCTGTTATAATTATCCTCTTACAACCAATTGTTTATATAAACCATTAATCATCTCCGTTATTCCCAGTTATCAATAAGAGAGATTTCATATTCTAATTCATCTTTTTCTCTTCTGTTAATTGATATCAACATATGGTATCAAAGTCCATGTTTCAAAACACCTGATTTTTTTTTCTTTCCTCTCTCTTCTTTCCACCATGTCAGATTCAAGCTTATCGCAAGAATCTGGAAGAGGGTCTTCATCTCAAGGGATAAACCCTGGGAATCATGTCAAAACCCTTCAGCTCTCTTAATCAAATTACCTTGTGCGGAAATTGCAAGTTCTTACAACCTTGCAAGGCCATGGCTTAGAAAATTTGTTTTGACCGACAATGGTCCTTCAAATAAATTCCTCCGACAATCTGTTCCAATGATCCTAATTCTTCATCTATAGATATTTCTATAGAATAAAGTCCTGCATATTCGACTTGATACGCCAGGATCGACTCATACCTTAGCACGTCAAATTTGAACAGCTCTTAAAGGAACCTATGTTATCAGTAATCCAGTGAAAGGCATGGGTTTTAAAAACGAAATGCAAAGCCTCAAGAAAGGCTGAACGACTGATGCCATGATGGTACAAATTTGAATGCAGACTCAAATTGTTATTTGGACTCTGGGGCATCTAACCATGTCAAAAACGACTTTAGCGACTTTACTACAAGTTCTCCTTGCAGAAATGATAGCAAAGGTCTGGTTGGAAATGGCACAGGTTTATCAGTTGAAAATATAGGTGCTCCTACTTTTTATTCTTCTCATAATGCTTTATTGCTTAATAAACTCTTACATGTCCCAAGTATTACTAATAACTTACTTAGTGTCAGTCAAATTTGCAAAAGAAAATGCTGTCTTTTTTTAATTTCACCCTTTTATTTGTATTTGTTTTGTGAAGGATCAACACACTGGAACAATTCTTCTCCAAGGGCAGATACATGATGGACTGTACCATTTTCCGCTGTGCACATCTCAAACTCAATCCGACGTATCGTCTAGTACTTCTTTGTTATTGATTCTAATCTTGATCTATGGCACAAACGCCTCGGTCATTCTGCCATTCTTGTTGTAAAACAAGTACTTACTGAATGTAACATTCCTATCTACAATAAATCTTCTACTTTTTGCAATACGTGTGATATTAGTAAATCATCTATCTTACATTTTTCATGTTCTCTTACTCAAGTCCCTGGATCATTACATCCCAATGAATCTGATCTTTGGGGTCCTGTCATTAAACCTTCTCGAAATGGTTTTCATTATTACATAAGTTTTAATAAGTTTTGTTGGTGTATTCTCTCGCTATACTTAGATATATTTTCTTCAATCCAACTCTGATGTCTATAATACTTTGTCCCCTTTAAAACTCATATTGAGAAACTATTAGGTACTCTTATTCCAATGTTACAAACAGATTGGGGTGGTGAATTTCGCTCTCTTATTCCCTACCTCAAGTCCCACGGTATCACTCATCGAGTATAATGTCCATATACTTACAGCAAAACGGAATAATAGAACGCAAACATCGACATATAGTAGACATATAGTAGACACATGGGACTCACTTTCTTATCTCAGCGGCGATTTATACTATCAATTATCTTCCAACTATAGTCCTACCAACGTATTAGCCCGATGGAGAAATTGTTTGGTACGAAACCTCTCTTCATTTCTTAAAGTTTTTTGATGTTTATGCTTTCCTTGTGTCGGAATCCAGCAGCCCCCAATGGGGACATCAATATTTATCTTTATTCCTCTACGCAAAGGTTTGTTTTATGTCAACAGAGACCCTAATCCGAAGACTAGCACCCCAGCAGAAACCATTTCCATTGCAGTCAACATCCTCAAACCTTCCGATTGCATTTCCAAGACGAATAGCCATAGTCCTGTTCATACATGACATTGGAAGACCAAAAAAATGGACCCAGAACCTTTTTAAACTCCAATTCCGAAATTTTTTTTTTGAATGGCAAGGCTTTTCAAGGACAAGAAGAGCCTTATCAAAAAACCACGGTCCTGTTTTCAACACTCTAACCATATCAACTTCTCTGCAAAAGTTGAATAAAAAAAGATTTTTTTCCAATATTCTCCGCAGTTAATTTGTTCTCTACTTTCCTGATCAAAGAGAACCTTTGTTAACACTTCAGAACTGATGATCCTTTTAACAAGAAGCTTACCAACCAAACTAGAATTCAAACCTTGTTCAGTCATCTTGATAGCTTCAGAGTCCACAACAATCGCTAACTCCTCCTCCTCAAATGTCAACTTGAGCTTTTGCCAATCGGCGAGGAGCTTGTCGTTTTCCATGGCGGAAAGGAGAGAAGAACCCCCTCCCACAAAGAACCAGAATATAAACCTGGGAAATCTCAGTCACAGACTGAGAGAGAAAACATTCATCCTTACGGAGAGCGATGAGTAAGATTTACATTTGTCCTTTGTTATTTTTAATACAATTTAATTTTGTTCTAATTTTGTACTTCTTTTCAATTTTAATGAAAATACATTCTTAATTTTGTTAATTTCTCTTGTGATTTCATTTTCCTTATCTCTATGGGTAGCTAAATTAGTATTTCAACCTTCCTACAAATGATATAGTTCATCTTGCCTTAAATTGCATCTATAGCACAGCGTAATAATTACGTTCATTTTACTGATTGATATAATTTATCATGTTGATTTTCTTGTTGGCCACTTGTTTAAATCACGTTAGATTGAATTTAATTCTGAAAATGCTACATCAAACGGATTTCATCAAGGTAAAATGAGAAGTTACTTAGAAATAAGAACTAAAACAAGATCCTAAACATAGGCTCTCCTACCCGTACATTAAATGTAAGTTGGAGTTTACTTTATTTAGGATTTTAGTGTTTCATAGACGTATGTAAATACTAACTTAAGCTTCTAAACAAACCAAAAGCGGTATGAAATCGGAGTTAGAACCAGTTGCATAAAATTAGTGGGAATGCGGGCACATTTGGTAAGTGTAATTCATCTCTTTGAAACTAAAAAGTAGTAGGGTGTTGGCTTTTTAAATTCAGTTTTCCTTGTGTTTTTAAATCATGTTCCCAAAAAATTGACTTATTTTTATCCCAACCCCGATTATTCATTCAAGCTATTTACAAATTATTTTAAAAGAAAACTAGTCCCTATGGAGACGAACTTGGAATATTTCCATATTATTACTTGTGACAGTGTGCACGGCATGCACTCTACCCTCTAGCTATTAAGTAGAGGCACAACAGTTACACTCCATAACGAAGCACGTTGAGCTAGACATATACTTCGTTCAGGATCTGGTTCTTCAAAGAACTTCTTGTTCAACACCTGCCAACTACTGATCAACTTGCCGATGCCTTTACCAAACCATTATCCTCTGTTTCCTTTCATAAAATTCGTTCAAAGCTGAATGTCTGTGTTGCTGAGGACCTTGGTTTGTGGGGGTGTGAAGATAAACCATTAACAAATTACTATTACTATGATTTTATGATTTGTTGCACATTTAGTTATTTTATTGTAAGTATCCTCCTATGACTAATGTTCTATATAAGTCATTAATCATATTGCAATTATCAATAAGAGAGATTTCATATTCTCTGAGTAATTTATCTTTTTCTTCTTTTAATTGATATCAAAACACCCTGCAGCATGTCAAAAAAAAAATTAAATAAAAATAAAAAGTCCCCTGCATATGTTATTATTTAATGCACAATTTCTTTCTTACTCATAATAACTGATTGCTTAAACTTTTTCCCACGTGAAAATTCAAAGTCATTTAAATTTTTTACTGAGGGCCACAACCTTCTAATTTCTACACAAAAAAATATATATTCTCTCATTTTTTCTCTTTTTCCTTTTTTTTTCTTTCTTTCGCAAAGGTTGGTGGAGTCAGATAACTATAACTTTTTTCTACAAAATAAAAGTTTGAAGGCTTGAACAGCTTGAATAACAACTTTTTATGCACCCAATGATAACCCACAAATTTTCTTTTTATTAATATCACTGTGGACACAAGTAAAGAGAGACTATTTAGAATCAAGGTTCGAAATATCGATGTCGATGGAAATGTCGAGATATGTCGATGTCGACGGATATTTAGGGAAAAATCACGGAAATTGTGGAAATTGATGGAAATTTTTTGAATTAGTAAATAAAACTTGAATTGTAGCTTAATATGTCTATATTTGATCACGTTTAACTATTTTACTTATGAAAATGTTGACGTCGATAGAAATATATATAAAAAAAAAAAAACTTTGATGAAGATTGATGGAAATAGTTTGAATAAGTAAAGTAAACTTTAATTGAATCTTAATTTATTTGTACTTTGTTCACTTTTGACCATCATATCTAAATTATTTACCTATAATTTTCATAAGTAATATTACTTGTGGTTGAAATTAAAATGTTGGAACAAAATCATGTTTATATATATGGAAATTATTTTAATTATTAAATTAAAGTTCATTGTTACTCGATTGTGTTTTATTGATAATTTATAATACAATCTAGTATTTAATTACACAATTGAACAATATATGTGAAATACTAATATATAAAGATTGAAATAATCGTAGAAATTTAAAATTTGTTTCAAAAATGTGTAAATTAAAATTTGAAAAGAGAAGTAGGTACGAGTTAATTAGAATTTAAAAATGTGTTTGAAAAACCAAGTCGGTAATTATCTAATTTCGAAGTGAATTCTTATTAGGAAAGACACTAAAGCAAAAAAAAAAAAAGTAGTCAACTACTTGTAATACAACATAAAGTAAATTCCAAATCTTATATTTGTAATGATCTTGTTAGTTATACTTATTACTTAATCTTTATATTAAAATACGAATGTTGCATTGAACATATTAAGGTTAGGTTGTGATAAATTATAGATTGTAGTTGAAAATAAAATAAATAACCTAAATTTTAAAAAAAAAGGCATTTGAGTCGATATGTTGACGTTTCATCGACATGTTGACATGTCGACGACATTGGAGGAAAAACGATTTTTCCCCATATGTCGATGTCGAACACCTCGACACGTAAACATGTCACTCGAAATTTAAAACCATCTTAAGAACTATTTTCTAATTTTATGGGGTAAGATTTTGAAATTTAGGATTTTTGTAAATTCTAGAATTAAAAGTTATTCAGAAAAAAAAAATGTTATAGAAAAATTCATCTCTACATTTTGATTGCAATTTAATGAACTATTCAACGTGGCTATCCTCTACCAACCAATTCAAATTAAATAGAATTTTGAAATTCTCTTACACATCCAATAGTATAAAATCGCCAAATCATTACTTCAATTTTCAACCATCCCCATCACATCAATAGTACAATTTTGCTAATAATTTTATTTCGAATTCTCTTCTCCATTTAAGTTTTCAAATACACATACACTTCCAAAAACTACGTTTCTTTTGCTATTCTCCGATCTTAGATTCTTTTTTCTTTTTAAATAATGTTTATTCTCAAACTTATCTATGAAATAATATTTGTTTTAAACATAATGCATTGATTAAAATTTATTTTTAAAACAATGTTTTTAAAATTCTTTCGCCACTTGCAAGAGACAGACCATATCATTCCGTGCTTGTTCGTCTCAAAAATCAAGATATAATCGACACCAATTACAGTATAACAACAACATTGATTTATTGAAAAAATATATATTAGTTATATTATATTAAACAATTGCATAATTTTAGCTATAATGATGGTCTTTGGGGGTGCAGAGCCCACTTCATTTCCTTGACTTCTTGTATTCAAAATGGGTTATGCTTTTTTTTTATTATTATTATGTTAATCGACTTTTTATTTATTTATTTTTATTTATTATTATTATTATTAAAATTATAATAAAAAAAGTAAAAAGTTAGATTAACAATTAAAAAACATAAGAAAAAAAGTAAAAAGTTGATTGTAAAAAATAAATTAATAAAAAATTGATTAACAATAAATAATTTTTAAAAAATAAGAGCATAACCCACAATTTCTTTTTTAACATCAGCATAAACCACATCTCAAACGTAGGAAGACAGAAATAAAGTGGTGCTACATTCACTAGTCAAAAACTATTATTAAAAAAAAGTATACTATTATTTAATATATAATATAATTATTTTTTTTTTAAAAAGTTTTCGAGCAATATGTTGTTTCTTGAAGAGATGACCACGAATATGAACTCAAATAGTCATATTTTTAAAAGATCAGACATGACGCCAATAGTGCCACATCTTATAGTGGTCAGATGCAAATGCAATAACAAAGATAACTAAGTGATGGAAGAATTTAAAAGCATTATTTTTTTTAATAACTTTCATCCCACATATTATATATTTAACATGTTTAAACTGATCATTATTTTGTAAATAAGTTTGAAAAATAAGCATTATTAGAAAAAAAGAACCCTCCAATCTTAAATTATAAATATTAAAAAACATTTCTAGATTGAAAGGAAAAAAGAGGATGTTAAATCAAGTTACTTTATAAGAAAATGTTAAAAAAAATGGAGACCTATTAGAAACCTTTCCTAAATTTTTAATTAATCATATTTGAGACTTTTAATATTAATAGATCTATTAATTGATATATATGTCAATTACCACTCAATTAAATTAATTAGGTCGGGTTAAACTTGTAATTATATATATAGACTTGCTTTATAAGAAAAGACAAAAGAAGAGGGAAAAAAAAAGGCAAATCACATGTAGCTAATTGGTTGGTGTGAGGAATTAAATCTTTATCTTCTCCCCTTGGGTGAAGTGAAAGGCCAAAAAAGGCCCCATGAATATGCCTTGAAGTGACTGTCAATGCCATGGCATTGCCAATTAATTTCCAAAAGCTTTGCAATTTGCACTTCTTGATGCCCTCCTTGATTTTAGGCACCAACCAAACACTGCCTTTTCCAAATTTCCCATCAACACTATCCCTA
The DNA here is from genome assembly GCF_001995035.1 of Momordica charantia. The sequence continues at coordinate 254,860 of NW_019104591.1, forward strand.
TCTCTTAGAGTGAACCATACGTTTTGCAAGAATTTTTTTGGTCAGTCCTCAATTGCAATACTAAACAAGTCATTGTAGGTAACTCACTCACACTCTCGTTTCTTAATTTTGTTCTGAGATTTTCTTCTTTCATTGTCCAAGTAATTAATTTTGTCATAATCTCTCTTTGAAGACGATAATTTTTCTTATCTATTTAGATTTAATCCGAGCAAGCTAGTACATTTATTCTCATGTTGTTTTAGATTCTACCGTGTCAATTTTTCTGTTTAAAATGTTAATGGATGTTTGCTCCAATGATATTTTGAAACTTTTAAGAAAGATCAAAGGTAGCATTAAAACGTTTGAAATGATAAGGATATCTTTTAAGCAAATGGCAAAGTTTAAGGGTATTTTTGTAATTTAGCCTTTTTCCAAAAAATAAATAATTATATTTCATTTTACTTTCAAATTTTGAAATTTCTAGTTTTGTCCTAAAATTTTTGAAAGAATAGTTATTTTAATCCTTATTTTTCCGTTTTTTTTTTTTGTCAATTATTTTAATGACTTTTGAGTTCAACCCGGAGTGAGGAATTACAAAAAACAAGTTATTTCAAGCCAATAAGTCAGTCATATTGTTTTTTACGACATAATTTCATTCTAGTCCCTCAACTTTTAAAATGTCTAGTTTAGTTCTTAAACTTGAAACAAAATTAGCTATTTTAGTCCTTATTATTTCTTTTTAAAGGCTTTTAGTCCTTATTGTTATTTTTTGTCGATTATTTAATAGATGAGTAGCAAGGAAGGAAATTAAGATCGTCCCCCTTAATTTATCTTACATATTTTAAAAAATCCATATATATGGCAAACTTTTTAAATTGAAAGATTATACATGGTCAAATAAGAGGTAAAACTTTGCCCCTGATGACAAATGAAAATTTATGGCTTAACGCTTGAATTTGAGTATTAACCTGTTGAGTTACACATCTATCTAAACTAGTTTAGATAGACAAAAATTAAAGGCAAAGTAAGAGTAAGAAGAAGAAATGTTTTTTAATTAACCGCTGATTAAATTTGATAACGCCAATAATGTGTTTTTATTTTAAGTATTATAATTTGATTTGGGTTAGATATTGATTAAATATAGTAATAACGTGCCAAAGCAAGTGTAGAGCTTAATAATTGCTATATATTCCTCACCCCACATGTTGGAGATTGTGAGATAGCTATAATCGTTTTGACATGTATAACTTCTTACTATATATTTGCAATTGTTATTTTAATTCTTAATTTTCTTTAAGTATTTTGATTATCGATCCTAACACATTAGTAATTACAAAAAAAATTTCTCATATGTTGTCAATAATCAATAGTCTCTATCATGAATGAAAAAGTTTTTAAGAAAAAAAAATTTAACTTCTTTCAAATATGCTACCTCATCAAATTGACGTGGACTTACTAATTTATTGTCAATATTAATAAGATTTAACTAAATAAATAGATGGAGAAAAAAAGGACAAGAAAAAAGTGAAACATCGAAAGCAACTTGGTCAATAATAAAAATAAAATGAATGCTTTTGGCGTTGTAAATTAGATGCTACTTTTTGGGACAGTAGAAAAGGCTACCAAATTTGAAAGAGAAAAAAAAAACAGAGCNGTAAATAAATCCTTCATGATTGAGATCCACTCGTATTATATTTTGACAGCTTTTTCATCTTTTGCTTTTTTTTTCCTTTCTTTCTTTCATTTATCAAAAAGTAAAATTTTTAATAACAATATTATTTCTCGGTTAAAATAGTACTATTTTAACCCCTTCTACTTTTGATTTTGATTTATTTTAATCTATTTATAATGAAAAATGAAGAGAACAATGAAGCGTAAGCAAGAGAGAAATAGTACAAAGAATAAATTCTATTCATTAAATTGAAAATTGTTACAAGTATTTATAACGAAAAGTAATAATCGACCACTGCTCTTCAAATTTTATCTAACCAACGCAATACCACAACTCAGCTAAGCCACTAGGCCTACAAACCACAATAATCACCGAGCATAACTCTAAAATGTGGAAACACTAACAACGAACTAACACATGTTTGCATTAATTTTTAGCGCTATCTACTTTTAAAACGTTTGTTTTAGTCTATGTACTTTCAATTTTTGTTCATTTTAGTTATTGTACTCTCAAAACGTCTAATTTTGGTCCCGTACKTTTAAAAAGTGACCAATTTAGTCTATATATTTGCAAAGTTTTAACCCAAATTTCATATACAACGAAAATTCTTTAATACAAAATTTATGGTTACATTTTAACAAATTGAGTGAGTGAAATGTTATGCTAAAACTATTATCGGAAGAAATGAGATAAAAATGAAAATAGACTAAGATGGTCACTTTTTAACTACAATGATTGAATTAACGTTTCGAAAGTAAAGAGATCGAAATAGACGTTTTGATAGTAAAAAATCAAAATAAACTAAAATGTGGGATAAAAGTTTGAACCTTCAATCTTGTAAAAACTATTGGTGTCTTCACTCTCGAATTATATTTACGTTGGCTTTGATGGTTGTATGTAATTAGTTCTAAACCAGGAGGAACTAATCTTCAATACTGTTAAATGTTTGATAACTAAGAAAAACAAATATAAAAACAAATATTTTTTTWAAAAATAGAATTAGTTGTCAATTTTTCAGTGGTGATGAGAATAAAATTCCTCCTTACCGTTAAGAATTCAAAGTTTACGTTTCTTTTTATACAATATGTAGAGGTGGGAATTCGAACTTATAACTTATTGGTTGGAAATAGGTGTCATARCTCATTGTTACGTTCGGTTTGGTACTTATTTTTTTCTTTTTTAATACTGCTTTTAGTGGTAAATTTGGCAATAATTTTGTAGTTGGAATACAATCAATGATAGAAGAATAAGTGATAAAAGCTTGCGATTGTCAATGGCATGGAATATGACTGTCGTGTAAATGCCGGTAACAATAACAATGACACCCATACTTTTTTATTGCTTTGTAAAATTTATTTTCTTAATTGTATTTTAAATTTTTTATTGAAGCAAATTCAATGTAAGTTTCGTATCATTTGGTAGCTCAACTAATTAAAACATGTACTTTAGACTCACTAAAAAATCGTGAGTTCGAATATTCGCTCCATAAAATACTGTACTAAAAAATATTGGTATCGTTTTTATATACATTCTAAAATAGATAATAAAATTTATGAAAATTATCACTAAATACATTCAAAAGCTAAAAAGTACAATTATTATCAACAATAGAAAGAAAAAAAAAGTTCGACTAATTATTGAATCGTTTTTTATTTTGGATTTAGATTTTTTTTTGTTCTTAAATCAATAAGTAGAGTAGGAATTCGAACGTCCAATCTTTTGGTGGATGATATATTCTTAACTAGTTGAGTAAGTTTATAAATACATAAAGTGTTTCCGTTTTATTTATTTGTTTGATTTCTTATGAAAATTTTAACTTAATAATTTAATAATTACATTTTAAAAGAATAAAAGCTARATTTTTATACAAATAAATAAATAGTTTAAACTTTTCTATTTAATATTTCTTTTTATTTTAATCTTTCAACTTTTAAAATATGTCATATCAATCTTTGAAATTTTGTCAGAAAGAATTATATATTTTGGTGATCTATTAATTTTTTTAATACAATAAATTGAGACGATGATTTCAACCTTTAATCTGAAAAAAAGGAGTATATATTAATTACTACTAAAATATGCTCCGTCATTTTRATCGTTGTTATTAACTTATTATCTACCTTAATTAATATCTATCCGAATCTATTATATGGCTCTAATTCATGTTCGTGTTTGCATTCACACGTATCGAAATCCATTTTATTCATACCTCAAATACAATGAGAGTAAAAATTTACAGAGAAAGTAAAAACGGTGTAAATTAAAATAGATATTTTAAATTTTTCATAATAAAAAATAGAATAAACCTAAAAATTTTAAGAATAAAATAGATATTTGAAAATTTTAAACRGGCAGAATCCAAATAAAAATTGAAAGGCAAGCAATCAAAATATAAAAAATCAAAATGGTTGCATGAGAGCTTCTTTTTTAAACAATAATTTCCGTAATCATCTAGATATCTTTGAAAGTAGAAAATAAAAAATTGAAATAAAAACTCAAGAACTCAAAAGTCAAAAAACGGAACAGAGACTTTAAAAGAAAGACAAGCCAATCATATATCTCCAGGTCAGACTAACAAATTAAATGAAATCCCACGTCATCGTCTTCTAGAATCTCTGGACTTTCTGGCCCACGATCTGCCCGTTCGAAAATCTCTCTCCCATTTTTTTTTTTCTCGAGAAAGTGACAGAAAATCAAATAGAAAAACAAGGAACCCCACGAGAGTCGCCCACGATAATGACTCTGTTTCTACAGTCCTCCCACTGCCACAATCGTACCGCAATCTCCATATTCTCCTCTCCAATTTTCCTCTCTCTTTTTCATTCACGCACGAGCGAGCAGAATCATGATCGGTTCCGGGCGAAGACTGTTGGAGAGCCCTCTCGAATCCCCGGATCTTAGGGCTTGGAACGCCATGGAATTTGATTCCAGACCGGCTCTGAACCACGAGATCTTCAGGAGCTGGAATGGCAGGCAGATTCATCTGAGGGACGAGGCGGTGGAATTGGAATCTGGATTTCGTTTGAGCCCTCAACGGAGCCCTCAGTTCTACCGATCGAATTACCAGAGCCTGTCGCCGCCGTCGAAGGCTCGCGCCATAGCTACTGGACAGAAGGAGCTCATGGAAATGGTGAGCCATATGCCGGAGTCGTGCTACGAGTTGTCGTTGAGAGACCTGGTGGAGCAGCCTAGGGTTTTGGGGCTAGAAGAAGAAACTGTAGCTGATGAGAGGGATTTCAATTTGGGCGGGGATCGAGAGATTTTCGCGATGGAGAATCGGAAATCGAAGAAGGGAATTAGTAGGCCATTGGTTAGTAAGAGTACAGGGAATATGGAGAACGGAGGTTTGTATCTGAAAATGGGATTTCCGAAATCTATTGGAACGACTAAGAAGAAGAAGAAGAAGAACGATTCTGCGTTGAATACGAGTGCTAAAGTTTCGCCTAAACCTCCTCCTCCTGCGGACAAGGATTGGTGGAAGAGAAGATTCTCAGTTTCATCTGAGAGTGAAAGCGTTGGTTATGGTTCGAGTATTAACAATGGAAGCATCAAGAGCAGTAGCAGCAGCAGCAGCAATGGCAGCCATGGCAGCAACAAGAACAGAACAAAATCCGCCCGCAGGTAACACCATAACTATCAATCTGTGGTTTCTTTGGTTCACTCCGTAATTTTTTACTTGAGAAATGAACGTTTAGTTGATCTTCTGAGTTGAAATGAAGAACAGATGAATTCACCATTAAATAGAATAATTAATTTCTAATCTGCATCATTTTGGGTGGTGAAATTTTTCAAGACGTCCTGTTATGCACTAGTAACATAAGAATCTGCTAAGTTGAAGATGAATGATTTTTCTCTGAAATGAAGAACAGACAAATTCGCCATGATCGTACTCTAGTAATGTAAGAATCTGCTTTGTTGAAGATGAATGATTTCTCTCTGAAATGAAGAACAGACAAATTCACCATTAAATAGAGAATCGTTTCTACTCTGCTCTGCACTATTTTGGGTGGTAAAATTCCTCAAATTGTTCATGCACAAATATCTCAAGAATCTGCTCTGTTGGAGATGAATGATTTTTCTCTGAAATGAAGAACAGAGAAATTCACCACCCAATAAAATTATTTTTCCCAAGTTCTTCATACACTAGTATCATAACAATCTGCTGAGTAGAAGCAAATTCACCATTGAATCAATCATCTCTACTCTGCATCATTTTGGGAACTAAAATTTCTCAAGCTGTTCATGAATCAGTAACATAAGAGTCTGCTGTAAACTGGGTTCATCATCATTCATTCATTCATTATTATGAATCATAATTTAATCTACAGGAACACAAGTGGAGGTTGCTGGTCATGGATTTATTCAAAATAAAATACTATGAAGGAGATGAATGAAGAGGCTGCTGCTCTGCCCTCCACTCAAAAAAAGCTAAACCAGAAGCCATAGGTATATGAAGATATGGAAATGGAAGCATTAATCTTACAGCATATGTAAATTCCTTCCAGTTTTTCAACAAAAATGCTTCCTTTTTTCTCTTTTTGTTCTTTGATATATATATATATATCCCCTGTGTTCTCTTCCGGGGCTCGTCTTCTTTAAGCTAATTGATAGAATGAATCTCCTCTTTCAACGAGTTTTTTTTTTTCTTTTAATTGGCTGGCGGAAATATTTTCTGGAAAAATTATAAAAACAAAAATTTCGGAACAAATATTTAAATTAACAAATAAATATTTTACTTTTTTTTTAACTAAGTTAAAAACTATTAATGTTAATATTATATTGATACTAGTAATATGTTGTTAATATATTTTTTCCTTTTTATATTTTGTCGATTTTTTTGCGATATTATTGCGACATTGATTAGATGTCGGATTAATGGATATACGAAAATGTCATCGGAAATACTGACATATTGACAAAAATAACTTGAGTCAAACTTCACCACCGATGATTGAGAATGGTACCTACTCGTTAACGTTTTGACGAAATGTTGTTGTATGGTTGAGGTCAAAATTTTATCTTTTGTGCCTTGTTTTTTTTATCTTAGTACAAGATGTGGTGGTAGAGAATTGAATTCACAAACGATTCGGTGGAGATATATATCAATTATTGTTGAGTTATGTTCGCTTTTGCTGGATTTCTTTGTTAATATTATCAACAATAGAAGACTAATCTAATTACGGAGACTAAATTTACGATTGAATTTCATCTTTTATTAATGTAATTTCATTATAGTTTTGTAACTTAAAAAAATGTTTATTTTACTTACCCTCTCGCTCAACTACCCTATTTGGTTTCAGCTCATTAATATTTTTATAATTTAGTAAGAGAGAAATATAAAAACATAAATATTTTTTTCTATTGGTAAAAAATTTATAAAGCTGTGCAATAACTACATTAGTTACTTTTTCAAATTGAATAACTAAAATAAAATAACGATAAAAGTTTAAATAATAAAGTAAACCTTTCCAAAGTTCTTAAACAGAAAGCCTAGAAATTAAAATAGAATTTAAACAATTTTTTTTATTAATCAGTCCCTTTAAAAATTGTTATTAGTACTTGAAAAAGTTGTAGTTGTACAGTTGTGTATTATGTTGCTTAAATATTAAACAAATTCCATGAATAAAACAAAGTTGCTTGGCCATCACGACTTTTCAATAACTTTGGAATTGGGAAAGTTTGGAGTGTTCTTTGGTTCATGACTTTTGTGTAAACATATCAAAATAATATTCCTCATTATTGATTTCCAGTATAAAAAATATGTGTACCACAAAATAAATATATTTTAATTATTAATGTTCGAGAGTTTTTTCAATTAATTTAATCTTTATTATTTATAAATTTTTAATTTAGTTGTTTATATTTTAACATTTTTTCAATAATATTGACAAATGTTAAAATTTCGCTGAGGAACAATGTTATCTTAAAGGGGAAGGGGAGAATTTCTCATTTCTTTAGATTTCTAAAAAGATGAGTAGAAATTTCGAGTTTCCTTTGATGACTTTTTTATTTCTAAGTTTCTATAACTCGCCAAGTATTATGTCACGTAAGTTTATCATCATCCATGTTAACATTTACCAATAAAAATAGATTGAATTGAAAAGATGTTAAAACATAAGATACTAAATTGAAACTTTTTAAATAATATTAAACTAAATTGAAAAACTCTCAACCATTTAGGATTAAAATATATATTTAGCCTAAAAATAAGTGTATAGTATACTGGTAAGATCGACTAATATTCTATAGTTTTTTTTTCCTCTAATCCTAAGGTTCGCCTTTTAGTTTATGTTTTTTCCCCTAATAATCATCTCTCGAATGTTTAAACTACAAGAGTGTCAATCACATTAAAATTATTTTTTTTAGGCAAACTTGAACATAATTCAACTGGTGAAAACATAGAGGTTAGAATCCCCACATCCACATGTTGCTGAACTCAATAATATTAATAATATTATTTTTTGGATAATCATCTCTCAATACAAAAAAACAAAAATTGAATCATCCAATTTTTTAAAACTATTATCTCCCCCTATTATTGCAGTTTGTAGTTCCTTTGGATCAATGAGCCACCATGACGATTATTCATAAAAACCAAGATTCAGTACCTAAAGACTACTATATTTCCGTATAACTGTAACATCCTAAGTTGTTTTCGTGATTGACTATTTAAAAACATACGTCTTCTTATGAACTAACTTAAAATTTCCCCAACCTCAGCATGATGAATTACGAGGAAGAAAGATGCATTTTTTTTTTTAACATTGAAAGATGCATTTTGTTACTACATGCAGTGTTTGTCAATTTTGTAACGTTAAACTTGACTACAAAGTTTTATATCGTTCATTCATCTCCATCTAGAAGTTGTGTCAGCTCTACTGTGTCACATCAAGAAAAATTTGTCTCTTTTATGGGAGCTTTGTATAATGTCATTCTAATATAACATTAAGGAAAAAAAAATTAGTGTTGGATTTTAGAATTCTTCCTTTTTGATGCGGGAAAAGAAAAGTGATAATTTTTTTAGTTTAACTATTGCTAATGTGAGAGATCAAACTATCGACATTTTAGATGCACGAACTAAATTATGCTCAAATTAATATATAGATTAGTTTCTTTTTTTTGTTATTTAGTGTAGTTAATTTGTTAATTTTGAATTAAACCAAATTCTGGTCAAACAAAGGAGATGTCTCCTAGAATGAGAGAAACTCATAAATGAATTAAATTTACCAAATCCATTAGCTTAAACTTTTGGATTGAGCGGTGGTTTATTCATTTTTAAGAAAATCAATTAACCAAATTAGACTAATACCTGCCTCTTTTCCCACATCACAAAGACTTTAATTGCCTTGATTAAATTATCAAACAATTTGTTGTTCAAGTTCATTCTTCGTTTGTTGCATGAATATTATATTTGCTACCAAAGAGAGAGCACTCATGTTATAGAACCATATAATTAGGACTTTGGTTTTGTTTTATCTATCAATTAATATGATTTTTTTTTTAAATCCGTGTGTCCGGGTCAGCTTGCGCATCTTGACTAATCACGGGCCAATCCTACCACATTTGGTTGACAAGGTAACTCGTAGGATATTAAATCCTAGGTAGGTGACCACCATAGTTTGAATTCATTTCCTTTGAATCATTTGCTCTTTATATTGGTTCTTATTGACCACTAGATCAATAAGAACATGATATTAATTAAGATACATTTTTTTTGTGAAACATAATCTATCTTTGATCGTTTTTTTGTTTTCTCCCAAATTTTCTTTCTCTAGATTACCCATGCACAACTCGTCAGTCAGAATTTTTCATTCAACAAAATCTTAATCGTTTTATTGTTTGATTTCATATAGGCAAATTGCATGTATCTATGGCATCAACTTAGAAATTAAAAAGAAAACAACTTAACATAAATCGAGTTTTGAAAAACTAAATAGTCCAACCACATGGGAATTTGATAACTCAATTGTTTCCCATCGCTCATCTAGGTTAAACCATGGGCCATCTTGTTTGCCAGCTCTCGACGAATACGTCTCGTTGAGGCTATTTCCATATATCTTCCATCACCTACCAAATTTCTTTTAGAAGCAAACTAATTTCAGCTTGTTCTTCACATTGTCCGTTAAGGATACGAATCGTTTCGAGAGAGTCAGATTCCAAGTGAATCGGTCGACGGTGTTCTTGTCAAATCACATGGAGTGTACTTTGATGCTGCATCACCATTTTGTCAATTAATTTTAAAGTTTTGTGATAATAATAACTCAATTGAAGAAAAAAAAAAGAGATGAAATTTAAACTTATAAAAAATTAGGAACCGAATCTTAGATTACTAGCTAATATATTTATTTAATTATTATTAAGGGTCTGGTCAATCATATAAAATTCCTGTTGTCTCCAAATCTTCCAAAGACATTGAGGAAGATTTTGGGGACTTTCTAGAATGTAAGAAGTTCTCAAATTCACACGTATTAAAATATTACAAACTTGATTTGTCTCCGCCCTTTTCTACTTTCCTTCATTTGTTTTCTATACTTTTAAAATGTTCATTTGAATAGGATCTCTATAATTTCTACTTTTGTAATTCTTGTACTTTTAAAACGTTCATTTTAGTCGATGTAATTTTTAAAAAGGGATCAAGATCAAAATAATTGAGATAAAAATACAAATGAAAATATCAGAATAGACGTTCCGAAAATACATAGACTAAAATGAACAAAAGTTGAAAGTACAAGATTAAAATAGACGTTTTAAAAGTACAAGTACCAAAATAAACCAAAGCTGGATTCGAACCTTCGACCACAGATTGGCTAAAGCTGTCTAAACTTATCATTTAGGATAATAATTAATTAACATTCTTTCGAAGACATTACAATATGAAGTTTGAAAATGATAAATTAAAAAATTATATACGAAGATGGGAACAAGGATGGTCAATAGATTGAAATTGAATCCATCATATATTCATATTCAATTTTGTATGAATACAGAATTATATATTAATTGGGTACCCTTTTTTCTTTCTTTTTT
>NW_019104591.1:265572-288283 GCF_001995035.1 Momordica charantia
ATTTCGGGACAGGTACCACTACCGAGTAGCTTTTTATTCTTTTAAAAAATATTTGAATATTAAATTTTTTAAAAATAAAAACTCATTACATGTAGCATTTAAAAAGAATTGCAAATAATAAATATTGCCTTTTAATTAAAATTCATTACTCACTAATTAACTTTGATTAATAATAATCAATGTTTTTACTTTCTGTGATAATCATTAATTCATTGATAATAATTTATCACCTATAGCCTACGTATTAAATAATTGCAACTATAATAATCATTGATATACAAGTTTTAATTTTTGTATATTTAGTTGTCATCTTTGTGATATATAAGTTATGTTAGATTTGTAACTCCTAAAATTTAATACTTATCTCTAAAGTGACAATTTAGTTCTTGTACTTTTAAATTTGTAATAATTTAATCTTTGAATTTTCAAATGTACCAATTTAGCACTTTAAAATTTGCAACAATTTAGCTCATGCCAATAAAAATGTTGAGTAAAGAAATTTTTTATATATGTATATCGATATAAAGTGATGATGGACCATAGTATTTATAAACTACAAAGTTTGGCCAACGTAAACATAGTTTAACGATAATTGACATATATCTCCAACTAAGAAGATATAAGTTCAATCTCCCACCCTCACATATTGTACTAAAAATTAAGTAAATAAACTACAAAGCCTGAATTATTACATGTATAAAAATCAACACTAAATTTTGATGAGATTTTCATCATTGAGATTAAATTGTTACAAAATTTGAATGGTTTCATTATTATAAACTAAAATGGGGAAACTAAATCATTACTTCCAACGAGTATAGAAACCAAAAGTGTCTTTTACCTACTTTATATCATTTAGACAGCATGCGTGCCAAGTTTAGGGTGGGAATGGGCACGGCTCAGCCCACACGCATCATAAGTCACTTATAAAGAAATAATACTTCCTCGATACATGAAATTTCTTCTTACCCACCACTAAATATTTGACAGTAATTTATTCTCCTTTTTTTCAGAAAAAGAAAAGACCTTTTCTCTTCCTATTTTCATTCCTCTCCAACTTGTCAAACACTGTATAGAGGACGAATATTTCTACAGTAGGGAACTACTTTCGAAATATAAATACGAGAAACTAGAAAACTTGTATTGAGAAATAGGCGGCATCGAGAGAAAACGATCATAATTATAAGAGACATTTAGAAGTTGCAAGCATTTGAGTAATCAATGTTTTACAGATACAAAACACAGAGCTACCTCAGCTTGGGCATGGAGCTCTTCCAATATCTTTACAATCTTCTCACGGCATATGCTTGTTTCATTTTGCTCCTTTAGCATTCTCCTCAATCTACATCCATATACAACGTGTGGTAATGTTCCAAACCAACAAAAAGAACAAGTAATAATAAAGACTGCCAATAAAGTCTATGAATAGTGCAGAAATTTTGGTGAGAATAGAAATGGTTGGAAAATAGTTTCGAATCCTATGGTAGTCGTCTATCTAGGTTATTACATCCTACAAAAGTTTTAACAACCAAATACTAAAACATCATATGGATTATCCCAAAATATTAGTCGATGTGTGTGTGGTAAGTGAGTCCAAACACTCACAACCACAGAGGAAAAAGAAAAAGGTATTCATACCTAGTAAGAACATCTTAACTATACCTTTAATTTTACCCCCACTCCCACACGAAAAGGTAAGACTAAATATTATCAAATGGTGTTTAATATTTTACAAGTCTCAAATTTACCCGTATGGAAATTCACAATTAGCTCCTTTTAGGGGAAAAAAATCAACTAAAAAACTTGTCACTAAATTATTGGTTTTTCTAACATATTTACGTGCACTCGGAATAAATAGATTTTGTTGAAACCCAGGTCAGATTTTTCTAATGGGCAAGCTAGATTTCATGTGTTAGGTAGCATCCAAATGACATGTCCAAATATGTTGAAAGAATAATCACACCAACTTTTTGTTAACAAGTTTTTTATGTAATGACCTAATTAAGAATCCTCCAATTAACTCTCTGCTGTAGAAGTATTTCTTTTATATTGTGTCCCACTCTCAGGCCAACTTGTGCATACCTCAACTAATCACGGACAACCGCCTGACCCAACTATATTTGGTTGTTAAGAAAACTCGTAGGATATTAAATTCCTAGATAAGTGGCAACCATAGTCTGAACTCATTCCATTTAAGACCTTTACTATTTACATTGGCCCTTATTGACCACTAGCCCAACTCATGATAGTTCTCTATTATAGAAGTATTAACGCGACAGAAAGACTTCAAAGGTTGGAAGATACCCCCAAGTGGGCTCTCCCTCTCGGTTTGTAGCCTTTGTTTAAAGGTTGAGACCCAGATCACATATTCTTGCACTGCCCTTTTGCTAGTCAGACCTAGGGTTATGGTGTAAAGGAAGGCTAATAATATAACATAAAGGAAGGTCATAACAGAAAAGCCAATCCTATTAGCCAGACTAAGGAGTTTTTCTTCATCGCAATTTGGAGCCATAAGGTACATTTAGCTCATCTAACAAGTTTTTTCCTTATGATAGTATTTCCCACATGAACACTTCCGAGGCACCAGGCAGAAAGTGCTTGCCCTGTAACCTTTCATGATATGATTGAATAATTGCTAGATTCTATGTCACATTATGTCACTTGTTCTATCGAATGGAAACTTCAATGTTTGTAAGCAGTTCAAATTTACCATGATAAATGCAAAGAACAGATTTTAGGTTGCATCATGCACATACCTCTGTACAAGTGCTATGTCACCATGACCAGTGCAAATAATAAGCATTGCATTAGTAGGTAATGAGCTGTAGAGGTTTTTGATTCTGGAATCCATGCGAGTCAGAATTTCCCGAAGTTCAGGAGAGATCTTGCGGCTGTGCTTTTTTCGGTTGACAGATTTCGTATCACATGTAAGTAAAGACATCATCTCAGCAAGTTTGACATTCAATCTTTCTTCATCATCTGCTTGTTTCTTATAGTAAGAATTCAGTTCCGAAAATTGTGTCCAGATGAAGTGCACTTTTTCATTTATTACCTAGAACAATAACAGGCACAAAAAATACTATCAGATATCAGTCAGCTATAAAAAGAAATTTCTGAAAGGTACAATCAGCAGCCAATCAACCTCCTTTTTTGCCCTTGAAAGAGCTTCCTCATCAGAAGTTACAGGAAATGCATGTGATGATTCAGAGGAATATCGCTTCACTGTTGAAACATCATCAATGAAAGAAGACGTCTTTCCACTCTCACCAAGTATAGTTAGTAGTTTTTTCCGGATTAATGATGGAGGCGAACCAAACTCCGGTCCTGATTGAAAACAAGAGAAAAGGCATCCAATAATAACTCTGCAGAAATTAAACTTGACAATTTATAACACAACATAAGGTAATCTTTAAGCCAAACTCTACAATGCAAAAGATATATGCAACTGATCAAGACTGCGCTGGAGTAATTTTCCCACTATCAATCCCAAAGGAATGATAACAACAACAGTTATAACATAAGAATATAATAAGAGTTTTGAGTGTAAAACAGCTTTAATTTTAAAAGGTCCAGCTTTCACTATATAAAGCCTTCATACTAATGCAATGCTTGAAGGAGCTTTCTGTTCTGGTGATTCTCATCCAAGGGGCTTTTATAGCCACTGTATTTAAACTCTTGGCTAGTCACTCATACCAACTTTATCGCATTTTCTCAAATTATATGTCACAAGAGAGGCAAGCTCATTTGAGAATACGCCAAAGCCAATTGGTAAGAAGGGTTCCATTTATTTCTCATTTTCCCAACATCGAGGCCAACAAGCACCAAAGGAAGAGAAACAAAATTCCCTTGTATCAGAGGACACTCTCCGTCCAAATTAGGCGCCTTGTAAAAAGACTTTTCTGATACACTTGTAAGTTTTATACAGAATAGTCTTTGGGGCTTGGAAAGCCGAGAGAAAGTAAGAAGGTTGGCAAGGACAATCGAAGTAAGGCAACCCCTTTTGTTCAACTTTCTCCACCAAAGGATTCCAGAAGACCACTGACCAAGGACTTGGGTTTATTGCCGAGGGGCATGCCCAAATAAGTAAGAGGAAAGGAGCCCTTCAAGCAGCCCCAAGTTTTAACAGCTTTGCCAAGATCCAATTCACCAATGTTGATGCAAATCACTGAAAATGTAGTTAAACTGATTTTCCAACCAAATGCCAACTCAAAAGTTTTAACCATGTCAAATAGATTAACTATTTTTCCGTCTTCCATGATTCAAAAGAGTGTGTTCAACAAATTGCAAGTGGCAGATGACTCTTTTTCTTCTACAAGGGAGCCTTCAATAATCTCAATCTCAACTCCCTTTCAAAGAAGTCTACTCAAACAGACTGACAAGGAGGAAATGAAAAATGGAGAAGGGGTCCCTAGTCTAAGGTCCCAGTGTTTGTATTTTGCTTCTAGACTACCCAATGATAAGAACAAAATAGGAAGGAAATACTTGAAATACACTCGTTTATAAGAAGCAGCTCTCATTAATAATGAGATAATACCAAAGGAAGGACAAGAGATCCTACATGCTTAGGAGCTTAAACAAAAGCACTCCAATTGGCACAAATAACAAAAATAAAATGATTCCCAAGAAACTACAAAGAAATTCTTTTTAACTTGAAGGATCTTATGAAGGAAGTTTCCGTCCACCTTCTGATAGGTTTTTTCAGTTTTAAGTTTGAAGACAACACCTTTATTCTTTTTGCACCTCCATTCATGCACCACCTTGTTTGCCCCAGAATAGGATCTACAATTTGGTAACCCTCAATAAAAGCTCAATGAGAAGGCAAAATTGTGATGGGTGGCACCTCTATAGGTCTCCCAAAAAGAACTATAACCAAGATTTTACAAGCACAAATTTTTTTTTTCATAAGAAACGATACTTTCATTGAGAAGAATGAAAAGAGAAACAAAAGAAACCAAAGGGGCCTACAAAAAAACCAACCCCGAGAGGAGTCCCTTACAGAAACGGACTCCAATCCAAAAGAATGAGACCTAACAGATAATTACAAAAGGCCTTAGAAACAGAGCCCCATAAAGAAGTATTAAATCTAATGAGATCCCAAACATAATCCACAGATTTCTCCACCTCCCTAAACATCCTATTATTTCTCTCTAACCAAATCCTCCAAATAGCAGCCAGAAAACAGGTCTGCCACAAAAAACGACCCCTGTCATGAAAAGGGAGGTGTAACAACACCTCCTCCATCACCCCTCTGGAACGGACCTAAGACAAGCCAAAGCAATCAAAGAAACGGAGCCAAATATCCTGAGCGAACTGACAACTCCATAACAAGTGCTCCAAATCTTCAGAGGCATTCCTACAGAGAACGCACCACTGCGGGTCCAGACGAAAGGAAGACATCCTTTGGATATGATCTAAAGTACTGACTTTCCCAAGTAAAACTTACCCCCCGAAGAATTTAATCTTCTTCGGAATCTTAATCTTCCAAAGAGAGTTGAACCAACAGGTCAAAGGGGAAGAAGGAGAAGGGGAAATCAAAATATCGAAATAAGATTTACAAGAAAAACCTATCGAGAGGTTGGGGGACCACACCCTCACATCCTCCCTCCCAACAAATAAAGACACCTCAGACGACAACAACACCAACAACTTAGACACCTCTAAATGAGACCAGTAGAGCAGCAGTTAGAGACCTTAGAAACACTAGCCTTTTTAATAGAGTGTCAAGTTAAGCCTCACTTTTGGTATTCAAATGCAGAAAATAGCCCTCAGGCGATACAAAGCAGACCCACCTATTCGCAAGGGTGGGTATTCTCTCCTTACAACCTTTCAGCACTCACAACTAGGATGATTCCCTCCCTGCTTCCCCTTTCCTTTTCTACTACTTGTCGCCCTATTACAAGACCTGGGCCCCACTCCCAAACCGTTATCCCTTTATTCCCCTACATCATTCTATTGCACCTAGTACAATTACTTTTCTACCCTTCCTATGATAAGTCTTCACAATGGGTGGCCTAACATAGAGCTAAGATGATATCATTTACATTAGACTTTACAATTCCATTATGAAAGAAATCCTAGAAGAATTCAACAAGATCCTTCTTGAGAGTATCCTACCCCTTTTAGAAGAATGCTCAAATAATAAGTCAGACCCTCCAGAAATATGTTTAGGCACTATTGTTTTGATTTTACTGTGTACTTACAAATAGGTCCGGTTTTTTATGTTGACTTCAATACCGCTTGCATCCACATGCAGCAGCTAATGAATACATCAAACATGAAACTCGGAACACAACAAACGGTTGCAATCAGCTTTGCTTGCACCACTATAATTGAAATAAATGCCACTTTCATGTTCAGTTATTCTGAAGACCCTCCATAAAGTGTAACCAGTAATATTCCTAAGCAACTTCAGAGTTGAACAGTCAAACCATGTTCTCCATAAGTACAGTGCAGATAGAATGTCACTTGCCATGTTTAATTTTAAGAAGTGCAAGTTCCATAGTAGCTCTTGCATCTTCAGTACTATCATGGCCATTGCCAGATTGTTGTATCTCCCTGGAAAGAAATTTTTTAGCAAGAATCCGAAGGGCAGTTTTATGAGAGCCACCACGGGGATGCTTATATAGTACTGCAGTATCAACAACCAGATCATGAGACATCTTCAACGCCATCAGGTCATTCTCCAACGAATGACCAATTAAAATGGTCTCCTTGTGAACCAGATTCAAAAAATCTCTCTGCAAAGTACATTTACTACAAATGCATTAGGAGGTTCCAGATAACAATAATTGCAGCAAGTAGATAACATCAATGAGTGCAATGTCAAGGAGAGAACCTGAACATCTTCCAGAGTTGTGGTCACCCCACTTAACATCTCACTTGTAATTCCACTGAACCTGTTATGCCCCGAAAGACAAATGTTTAGAAGAGAATGAGGTTAGTTCCTTGTTTTTCATCAGTATATTGGACCTTGCGAGCATTACGAAGACAAGTGAATTAGAGAAAGTAGCCATACAGACATGTTTGGTGACATATTAACACCCAGATAAGCTAAGAACTTCAGAAAAGTTACTCTGGCCAAACAAGTTCACGCACAAACATGATGAAAATGAACCATTATTGTACACCCAAAAATCCTCTAACCTTTTGATGGTTAAAAGGTTTTAAAATATAAATTCTTATCTGACCCAACTATAATTGGTAATTACAAGACTTAATGATGTAAACTAGACTTGGAATCCTACAAAATTGCTCAAACAACTGGAAGAATGGCAGATGGTTGGATTCCAACACCTTGGCAGATCTTTACCCAAATCTCTATGTCCTATCTACTAATAAGGGCGCCAAAATAACTGACCTGTGGTCAAAATCCACCAAATCTTCAGATTACAGCTTCAGAAGGCCACTAAAAAAATGAAATCGAGGATTGGATGCTTATGTCTCAGACTCTCAATGCCCCTCCCAACAGCAGATAGATGGGTTTGGCCATTAGACCCAACAAAGGACTTCACCACCAAATTAGTCTTCAACAAGCTGACTATGAATGAATCCCAACAACAGAATTTGGAAGGAAAAGTTGCCAAAAAAAAATTAAGCTCCAGGTGCAAAAAAGACTTCCTCATATGGCCCTATCTCCTAGCTGCTGCCACCTCTGCTTTAGGGAGACAGAAACACAAGGCCCTATCTCCTAGCCACTGCCACCTGTGCTTTAAAGAGACAGAAACACAAGGCCATCTCTTTATTCCTATTTTCTCCTGAACACTCCATTGCCTGGACATCCTTTCAAGAAGGAAGCTGGAATTCTTTGGGTTAATCCGGTGAAGGCTTTGCTTTGGAGCATTTGGTTGGAAAGAAACGACAGAATCTTCAATGGCACCTCTCTCCCCTTCAATAGTTTTTATGATAAAGTTACTGCCTTAGCAGGTGTAAATACATCTATTTCCCTACTCTCAATGATCTCATCTCTAGCTGGAAGGTAATCTAGTCTATGGAGACTTTTGTATATTTCATATCATCAATGAGATTGTCTTACCAAAAAAAAATATTTATATCATTATTGTCGATTAAATACAGGAAGCCCAAATTTTCACATCATAAGAACTTCAAATTTTCTGTGTCCAGCCTATTGTATACTAAAAGCTGAAAGAAAATTTTACCTGGTATTGTAATCAACAATCGCATTGAATGGTTTTACCAATTTGTCAAGGACAATCTGAGAAAACCAGGAAAAAGTAATAAATAAAAATAATGGGACACGCAAAGTAGAACAGGGTGATTTAAAAACAAAATCAAATACTGCAAGTCACACCTTAAATAAAAGTTGATAATACATCATTAACCCAAAACTAATAATAGTTGATCTAAAACTTCAGTTAAACAAACTGGACCTGTATGCCACTAAGATACAGCGGCTTCATTTTATTAAATAGGAATTTTAACTTCAAAAAGCAGCATAAGCTGAGAGAGGATAAAGATATAGATAACTGAATTAACTTAGCAAAATGGTTACAAAAATTAACTGTTCAGTTCTTGATTATTTTTTTCAGATAAGAACTACCAAGTACTAGATTTAAAGTCTTCAAAGCATCAGTTAAGTTTTCCTAAAAAAGAGATCCAATGCTTTCACCAGGGCGCATAACTGAAGCAAGCAGATGTAAAGTGTATACCTCTCCTTGCATATCCACCAGGGTTATTCTTGTGAGCTCAAACCCTTCACAGGTCACACACTAATAAGAGTAAAAAAAATAATAATAATAATAACAGTGATGCGGGTCCTCAAATGACATTCTACCACGACATAATTAATAATGCATTATATCAAGAATTACAGTTAATGAGAATTATTGAGTTTTTGCTGACTAAGTAGCCATCCAATAGAAAAAAGAAAACGGGTAGTCATAAAACACATGAATAGAATAGATACAACACTCCACAAATAAACAACTTAGTTTTGGACTCAAAATTAATAAATAAATAGATAACAACCTTTCACTTTCTTTTCATGGAATATATGCTCAATAAGTTTCATAAAATTATAAAACATAAATAAATAGATAACAATGTCTGGATGCTCTTCCCTTAGCTTGTGAATAAATCTTTAATTATCTCAAGAATACTGATGTGGTAAACATCAGTCCAGGATGGTGTATTCTGTGCAAAGAGGAGGTAGAATCTCAAGGACATATTTTTCTTAAATGCACCTTTGAACTTTGTAGATAAGTTTTGGACCTAGTTACTTTCTTTCTTTGCTAAATGGCCTCCTCTCTACCACCCTTGATTAGCCATCCGTAAAAAGGTAAAGGAGATCCCGTGGTTACAATTTAATAGAACTTTCTGCAACTTTGGCTTGAGAGGAACCAAAGAACATTTAACAATGTAGAAAAGACCATTGATGGTTTCTTCGATACCATTTCTGCCTCTATTTTGATGTAAATTTTATGCTCCTTTCAACAACTATAGTTTAAATGGTTTTTGAGTCTGGAAGAATCTTTTCTAATCTTTTTTCTTAGTTAGAGGCTTGGCTTTCTTTCGCTTTTCATAATTTCATATCACTTATAAAATATTTAATGCTTCCTATCCAAAAAAAATGGCACATAAAAAAGAAAACGTATAACTACATAAGGAAAAGATTTACACCAAGAACAGCAACACAAAACCATATTTCAAGAACAGAGTGAAAGAAAGATCTTCCCCCTTGAATATACGTCTATTCCTCTCAAGCTGCAAGTACCACAATAAAACTTGCGACCATGATATTTTAAAAAACCTTTTCATTCTTTTTAAAGGGATGCCGACCAAGTATTTAATTTAACTTTAATACAAATATGAACATTAAAATATGGAATATAAATGAATGGAAAGAGATCAAAGATAATAATAAGCAGGATTGTTTGTCAAATATCTGGGGGATAATTTGCTAGCTTCGTCAAGATTAAGCTTTGCCTTTTTACAATATATCGCATTCTCTTATCCAAAAGATAATATATTGCATTATCAAACTAAATTTAGAAAGAAAAGTGGACTTACCATCTCACAGTCAAGTGCCAACATTTCATAAGGTAAAGATCCCAAAGGAGCAGGAAGTGTATGGATAAAACCTGAATCATATGAACAATTAACTTGAGGAGTTATCTGACTATGAGGGAAAAATGAGTGAAATAGAACTTTCTGAGAGAAAACAAACAATCAACTAACAACGACAAATAACCTGGTTGATTGAAAGGATAGCCATTGTCTTCCAGTTCTTTTGCAGTAAGCGTATAATATGTAACAGGGAAAGGCAACTCCTTCGGGAGTTTGATAGATATTGGTGTTTCCTTTTCAGAGCCAAATCTTTCTATAAATATTCCCATGGAGGAAAATAAATTTAAAATAATAATAATAAAGTACATTAACTCCCTACTTCTACAAGGAAATAGAAAGAATTCTAAAACATCACAAGAGGAAAATTAATTTTCAGGAGAACTATGAACTAGACCATAACTAAAGTTCGTAGATTGTTTACAAACCTTGTTCAGCTGTCGGGTCAGACTTCTTTAAGTCTACATCATTTGCACCCCTCTTTCTCTTTACCTTACACGTCAAAAGTGCATCAATTGTTTGCATTCTATCTGATACACAGCTAGCAAAATACAATAGGGAAAAAATATGAGGACTGCACTGTATGTAAACCACAGAGCCATTCTAAAGGTAAAAGGAATAAAGAATAACAGAATTCAATAAATTAATATGCACCTAAGAGCTAAAACTGCCCTTGGATTGCCACAGAATTTTTTAAATGTAGGAAGTATCTTGGACTGTGACATGTACAGAGCAGCATCCAGGCCAGGGAGATAAACCATTGCCACTTTTGGGATGAGGGGTTTATTCTGCATATATTTAACTCTGTTAAGTATTACCAGGAAATCCTAAATAGTTGGAGCAAAAGTAAGCTATCAACCATGGATTAAATGACAGAGCATAACGCAATTCAAAATAACATTTTTATACAAACCAACATTCACAGTTAAATAATAAGCATGCCTGTAAATTTTCAGGAGAAAAATGAAGGAACACCAAAATCCCACTTGTCAATCTAATTCAGACGTCAAACCACACAAGCTCGTAACAAAGAAGAAAATGCATAAGGTTCACTCCTGGTTACATCTCCAAATAAGCATATGTGATTGAAGTGAAACAAATATTTGAGGTCGTCGACCTTTAAAGGAACAAACAACACCGATATCCAGTTTCGTGTTTACAACATAATGTTCATGGTCAGGTCTTCACTGCTAACACAAAATTTCAAGTTAGAGACATCAATAACCTAATGGCTAAAAAGGTATTGACCTTAATAAAAACCCACGATGGCATAAAACCTTCAGCAAGCACCCAAGTTACAAGCCCTTGAACATCCTGCGGGGGAAAATAAACGACAATAAAAATCTAATAGCCACTTGCCTTTAACATTTGAAGAAACTTGAATAGTAAGTAAACTCACTTGCAGACTCAAAGTTGAATTAGAATCCGGAGTTTTGAACACAACCTCAGCTTTGGCCTACAGGATGAATCAATCAAATTAAGCTGACCCCTTTATTAATTTGACAACAAGAATCAAAAAGTACCCAGAAGATGAAAATGGTGAGCAAAAAGAAAAGGCAATGACTTGAAGAATTTGAAAAGGCAAATGTAGGAATGAATACATACGTCGGTTCCGTATATGTCAAAGAAGCTGGACTTCTCCTTTGTTTTACCCACATTCAACTGGGCTTCATCTTCGGAATCCAAAACTGAAGCGCTGGAAGATGGCATGCTATTTTCTCAGCAGAGAATGGGAAAGGACAAAGGCGAAAGAACGCTCTGCTCTCTTTGAACTCAAATGCCCTGCGCCTACAGCTACTGGAAAATTTCGAGTTTCTTTTGGGTCCTTTTGTGGGAGATAACGAAAGTGCCTACTTTTTACTGAAACGTGCTGCAATCGAGTATAGAACATCTCCAATGGTGTATCATTTTGGCTCTAGGGTTTTGAAATAATTAGTGATTTTCATATTTTGATTTTCAAAGTAGTCATGAATAATTTGTCATGTCTTACTGATACTATGTTTTGAGTTGAATTATTTTTAGATTTGACCTAATTCTTCATGTCGTAAATTTGTTCTTAAATAACTCATATTAAATAAATAAACTCAATTTCAATCCAATTATTAAATATTTTGGTTGGATTGATTCAAGTACGATGGTTCCTATACGAGTGAAATCAACAAATATATATATTATATATTTGCTTTTTCTTTCCCGAGGGTCGTTGCCTTATTTTGGTTATATTTCATATATATTTTTTAGCATTTTGTCATTTAGGGTATTTTAAGCAAAACGTGAGAATGGTATTAAATAGGTATTCGAACTTTTAATTTGGTGTCAAATATATTATTGTTACTGATTCCATTAGTTTAGTGCTATGTGGCAGGAAAATTTCTAGTCCTCCCGTGGTATGAATAGCTTCATATTTCTTCTATTTAACTGTTGCCACGTGTCAAGTATCTTTATTATTATAATAAATAATAAATAGATATAGTTTATGTTGGACATTTAGAAGTCATATGTATTCCACGGATATACATTCTCTCTCCTATTTATTATGATTATTTATTTATTATTTATTTATTTCTTATTTACATCTTTCATTTCTCTCATTCTTAACTTTTATTTGCTAATTTTCTCTTTCTTCATTTTGTTTCCTTTTTTCCTCTTTCATTGTTTCTTTTTTACATTTTAATTTTCTTCTTTTTTTATTGAAAACAGCAACACATTTATTAATTTATGGATAAAATTGATAAAACTGCTACAAAGTGTATCTGTTGGGCCAACTTGGAAAACAGTTGTTCCAAATACCAGAAACACGACAAAAGCAAGTCTTTCCAACAATTTTCTTATTTTAGTACTATGCATTTAAATTTATGTCTTTTTGATTGGGATATATATCTTAACCAATAAGTTATGGTAAGTTTAGATTTGATATCTTTACTTTCTTTTGTAAGTTTAGATTTGATATCTTTACTTTCTTTTGTTAATGTAAGTATTATTTCATTTTTTCTCTTTCTTCCAAACAATAAAATTTTTATTTGAGTGGTTTTATATCTTATTCTCATTGTCGTTTGTAGATTTCTAAAATAAGAAAGAAGGGTTTGTTATTTTATTTTGATATTTTCATTTTGTTTATAATTTTATTTTCAAATAGTTTAATAATTATTTTTAATTAGATTTTATTTGTTACCTATTTTGATTTGTTGTTTTTTATTTGTAACTTTCTTTCAAATAAAAACAAAAATTTTAAAAGTAGATACTTCACAATACTTAAAAAGTGATATAAAAAAACCTTAAAAAAGTAAATACAACATATTTTATTTGTTACCTATTCTATTATCCAGCTTTTTTTATATAAGTATAAATATCGAATAATAAAATATGATTAATTAATTTACATATATTAAAAAATATGTCATGAAATTATTTGAAAATTCCATTTTATTGAATTAAAAATGAAAAAAATTAAACATAACATATGTGGAGATTTATTTCTTCACTGGGGATGAATGAATTAAAATATTTTATGCATTCGAAAATAATGAAAAATGATATAAAATGATTAGAATGGAATAGATAAAAAGAAAGTAATAAAAAACAACAAAAATAAAAAATAGATTGAAAAGTCATACATAATTTAATGGTGAAATAAAAATAGTTGAAGTTCAAATATTCTACAAGAAAAATGAAAATTTTCAGTTTGAAGGAGGAAAATTAAGGAATGAAAATTGAGAATAAGAAAAGCAATTGAAGATATAAATAACAATGAAGTGAGAAATAGATTAAAAAAATAAAAATAATAATCACGGTAATAAATAGGAAAGAGAATGGCCAAAGCGAGCATAGCTCAGCAGTAATTGGTATATACTTCCAAGTGGTTGTGAGAGAGAGAAAGTAAAATACGTTGAATAAATATTGCTTCTAGATGTGTGGACCCCACATAAAATATATCTATTTTTATTTCTTATAATAATAAAGATACTTGACATGTGACAACTTTTAAATGAAAGGAGTATGGAAGTTCTCCACGAGAGGACTAGAAATTTTCCCCTATATGACATGCTTACATGGCTATAACGTATCAAATGAAACTTGCCACTTGGAATAAATTTAGTTGGGTCTAAAATTTGGACGAGTTCTAGGGCAGAAAAAGTAAGGTGACTAAAATAAATCTAACATAAAAAGTGGGAAACAAATAGAAGGGAAGAAGATAGAGGGGAAGAAACAATGATAGAGACTTATGAGACACAAAATTGAAAATTTAGAAACCTATTGGATATAATTTTAAAAGTTCAAATATCTATTAGATACAATAGCAAGTTCATGGATTAGATTTATTACCTAACTATTGTTGGGAATAACAAATATTAAAACCTGTCGTTGTCCCACATCAGAAGAATAACCTTTGGGAAGTTAGTTTATAAGCATTGACTCTGTATTGGGCTTATAAATTTGGTGTGAGGCAAGCCAAGACCAAGGCCCACACGTGTGCCGCCATCCGGCTCGGGCATGGTTTTCCTTTTGGGATAAATTTCTTCTACAAAGTCAAAGACACGTGGCAAATTTAGAGGAATTGTTGGATATGTAGATGGATGAATCTTGAATAAGAAAGTCAAGCAAACGTGTCAAGTTTAGAGATTAAAATGGCTAGTCAAAGAACACATGAGTAGCCAAAATAATTTTTATTTTTTAAAAATTCAATTCTATTTTGGGTCACCCCGTCACTATAAAAGGTTCACTCCCCTGTCATTTCATATCATCCCATTCATCTCAATCTCCACTCTATTCCTTCACTTTTCCACCTCTTTCAACTATCTTAACTGAGCACGAGATTGATTCCACTCACATTCCTACGAGTGCACGTCTGAATTGGAGATTGTGTTAACATTGGGGASCATACCGGCAATAAAATGATTTAGCATCGAGGTTGTGCCGATTTTGCTTTCAAGGCAGTGGTTCCACCCACGACACAATGTTTTTACCTTCTGGTTCCAATTTTTTCCTTTATTTTCCAACAGTTGAAAGCAAAATCTACTAATGGCTGCTATCCGATCTGGGAAGGTCCTACTGCCACTGTTTCAGTTGCTGCTGCTGTTCCCGGGATGTCTACTGCCGTCGAAGCTGACAAATTCGAGAAAGACAACAAAACGATCCGTGGGCATCTTCTTAACCATATGAACGACTTTCTCTTTGATCTCTTTGTAGTTCAAAAATCTGCAAAGGTCATTTGGGACACGTTAGAGTCTAGATATGGTGGGGATGATGCAGGCAGAAGGAAGTACGTCGTCGGTAAATGGCTTCAATTTCAAATGTCAGACGACAAACCGGTGATGGACCAGGTTCATGAGTACGAAAACCTAGTGGCAAGTGTGTTGTCTGAAGGCATGAAGATGTGTGAGATGCTTCAGGCCAATGTGTTGCTCGAGAAATTCCCTCATTCCTAGAGTGATTATCGCAACCACTTGAAATATAAGAAGAATGACCTGACTCTACAAGAGCTTATCAGTCACGTGCGCACGGAGGAAGCCAACAGGCTAAAGGATAAGCTCTCTTCTCAATCCCTAAATTCAATTAAAGCTAATTTAGTTTAATCTTCTAGTGCTTCCAAAGACAGGTTCAAGAATAAAGGGAAGACAATTGTAAGGGATAGAGCTCAAAAGAACAAAGGTCTCCAACCTAAAAATACTGGTGGAAGAATCGAGAAATCCAAACTAGTCTGCTATGTCTGTGAAAAACCCGAGCACAAATCCTATCAGTGCACTCAGAAGAAAGATAGGATAGATCAAAGAGCTACTCCACAAGCCAACCTTACAGAGACTGATGATATCATTACCACTGTGGTTGTAGAAACAAATCTAGTAGAGAACAAATCAGACTGGATTCTTGACACGGGAGCATCCAGACATTTCTGCTCGAACCGTGACCTCTTCCATGACTTCCAGGACTCTGCCGACGGTGAATGTGTTTTCATGGGAAACTCTGCCACAGTTGGAGTACTTGGGAAAGGGAAGGTTCTCTTGAAACTCACATCTGGCAAAACTTTATCATTAAGTAATGTGTTGTATGTTCCTTCCCTGCGTAGGAATCTGGTGTCAAGAGGTCTACTGAATCGAGCCGGACTTAGGATTGTGTTTAAGGCCAACAAGGTTATTATCACAAAAAATGGTGACTTTGTTGGTAAGGGCTATTTAGCAGATGGTTTTTTTGTTCTCAACACTACTTCTTCAAATGAAATTAATTCTAGTTCTGCTTACATCGTTGAGTCTCTTGATGTGTGACATGGTAGATTAGGGCTTGTAAATATTGCATCAATTAAAAGGCTGAAGACTCTAAATTTAATTAATGATTTCGATTTGCCTGAAACTACAAAGTGTCATGTCTGTGTAGAAGCAAAGTTTGCTAAAAAGCCTTTTAAACATGTCACTACAAGGTGTACTGAACTCCTAGAATTAATTAATTCTGATTTATCTAATTTCAAAAACACAACTAGCAGAGGTGGAAAAAAATACTATATTTCTTTTGTTGATGATTTTTCTCGATATACAAAAATATATCTCCTAAAATCTAAAGATGAACCTAGTAGTATGTTTTTGAAATTCAAAGCTGAAGTAGAAAACCAATTAGACAGGAAAATAAAAAGAATAAGATCAAATAGGGGTGGTGAATATAGTGATAATTCGCTTAGAGATTTTTGTGAATCAAGTGGAATTATACATGAATTTATTGCTCCATATTCACCTCAACAGAATGGAATAGCTGACGGAAAAATAGAACTTTAAAATAAATGATAAATGTCATGCTATTAAGTTTTGGTCTATCTGATGATATGTGGGGAGAAGCTGCACTTTCTGCATGTTTTATTCTTAACAGGGTCCCTCAAAAAAGGCTAGATAAGACATCATACGAGCTTTGGAAAGGGTATTCGCCAAACCTGAGCTAGTTGAAGGCATGGGAGTGCTTAGCAAAGGTGGCATATCCAGCATTCAAAAAACCTACAGTTGGATCTATTACTTTTGATTGTGTTTTCATTGGTTATGCTCAAAATTGTTTTGCATATAGGTTCATGAGTTTGAATGACAAATCATATGTGAATATAGAGATGCTGTATTTTTTGAAAATATCTTCCATATGATTAGAACTAATGGTGAATCTGGTGGGACATCAAAAACTGCATGCATATTGTTGTCTTCCACTTCTGTTGACATGATAGACTCTGAACCTAGATCTGATGATAAAATAGATTTTGAACCTAGGAGAAGTAAAAGGCAAAAGGTTAGTAAAAGTTTTGGGTCTGACTTCCTAACTTCATATCTGGTAGAAAACTTTGACAAGATAGATGATTAGTTCACTTGCATGTATTTGATAGACGAAGATCCTAAAACCTACCAAGAGGCTATAAATGCCTTAGATTCTAGCTTATGAAAAGAAGCTATTAAAATTGAACTAGACTCCATAGTTATGAATCAAACCTGGGAATTGGTAGATTTACCTGTAGAAAACAAACCTATTAAGTGTAAATGGATCTTTAAAAGAAAAATGAGACCAGATGGTACGATAGAAAAATACAAAGCTAGACTAGTAGTTGTAGGTTACACACTATGGCATTGATTACTTCGATACGTACTCTCCTGTATCCAAGATTGCTACAATTAGATCTTTGATAGCTTTGCTGCTATTCAAGGCTTAGTAATACATCAGATGTATGTAAAAACAACTTTCCTCAATGGTGATTTAGAAGAGGAGATCTACATGACACAACCTAAATATTTTTTAGCTACTGGTCAAGAAAATAAAGTTTGCAAGCTAAAAAAATCTCTCTTACCTAAAACAAGCTCCTAAATAATGGTATGAAAAATTTAATGGCACTTTGGTAAACAATGGTTATAAAGTAAATTGCTTTTTGATACATGTGTTTACTCAAAGTTGTTTGGAGCTGATTGTGTGATAATATGCCTGTATGTTGATGACATGCTCATTTTTTGTTCAAACTTAGATATCATTAACGAGACCAAGTTACTCATTTTTTCACATTTTGAAATGAAAGATTTAGGAGAGGCTGATGTAATATTTGGTGTAAAAATAAGGAAAAATGATCATGGATATTCCTTATGTCAATCACACTACATCGAGAGAATGCTGAAAAAATTTGATCACTTTAATAGTTATCTGTAAGAACACCTTATGATGCCAGCATGAGTCTTAAAAAGAATCAATGCGATAGTGTATCTCAATCCGAATATGCAAAGATTATAGGTAGTGTTAAGTTTCTAATGAATTATACTAGACCTGATATTGCATATGCGGTGAGTAAACTAAGTAGATACACTCATAATCCAAGTAAAGATCATTGGACTGCTCTATATCGATTGCTAAGGTATTTTAGGGATACAATGGATTATTGTTTGCATTTTAACGAGTTTTCTATTGTGCTAGAAGGATATTGTAATGCAAATTGGATTACAGATAATGATGAAGTGAGTTCTACCAGCGGGTATGTGTTTAGTTTTGGCGGTGGAGCTATCTCATGGAAATCAGTGAAACAAACATGTATTGCTCGCTCTACCATAGAATCTGAGTTCATAGCACTTGAACTGGCAGGTCAAGAGGTTGAAGGGTTGAGAAGTCTTTTTAGAAATGTGCCACTGTGGGGAAAGTCTGTACATGTATCCATACATTGTGACTCACAAGCTGCCATAGAGATTTCAAAAAATAGTGTATACAATGGCAAGAGACGTCACATACGTCTAAGACATGAAGCTGTGAAACAACTGTTGAAAAATGGAATTATATCTTTGGAGTATGTGAGGTCCGAGAGAAACTTAGCAGATCCTCTCACTAAAGGCCAAACAAGGAAAGTAATTCTGGAGTCCTCAAGATGTATAAGACTCAAGCCATGATCTTTTCTCACTAGCATGAATCCATAGCCCTTCTTTTGGGTGGTCCATGTATGGACTTGATGGATGTAGTGAAGCATATGTGAATCCATAGCCCTTCTTTGGGTGGTCCATGAATGGACTTGATGGATATGGTGAAACAATATGAATCTATAACCCCTTTTTTGGGTGGTCCATGCCTGGATTTGATGGATAATATTCCAAGTCTTCATAGCTCAATTTTGAGTGGTTTATCTATGATAGACTTAATGAAGCGACAAACGTGATTGTGAAGGTAAAGTCGCCTTCTATGGAAGAATAGAGTTGATGAGTCTCTTTCTAGAGCTTTCACAATGACCCAAGGTGTATGTGCATGGCCATTAAAAGCACTTGACAATTGTTGCGGAATCAAAATCGAGGATTCACACATGTTGTGGGGGTCTTAACTATAAATTTTGAAAGTTCAAGAGGTAACTCACTTTCATTACTTAGGTAGTTGCTCTATTTCACTATGCATTAATTCAAATCGAAAGATATTAATGCTTAAGTTATTTATCATTTGCTCAGTTACTCCATCATTCTTCTTACTCATTTCTTTTACTATGTTGTCATTCGTGGGGGATTGTTGGGAATGACAAATATTAAAACATGTTGTTGTCCCACACCGGAAGAATAGCCTTTGGGAATTTGGTTTATAAGCATTGACTCTGTATTGGACTTATAAATTTGGTGTAAGGCAAGCCAAGACCAAGGCCCACACGAGCGCCGCTGCCGTCGTCCGGTCGGCTCAGACATGGTTTTCCTTTTGGGACAAATTTCTTCTACAAAGTTAAAGACACGTGGCAGACTCAAAGGAATTGTTGGATATGTAGATAGATGAACGTAGAATGAGAAAGTCAAGCAAACATGTCAAGTTTAGAGATTAAAAAGAACACATGGGTGGCCAAAATAATTTTAGAATGTTTATTTTTTAAAAATTCAATTATATTTTGGGCCACCCCATCACTATAAAAGGCTCACACCCTGTCATTTCATATTATCTCATCCGTCTCAATCTTCATTCTATTCCTTCACTTTTTCACCTCTTTCGACTATCTTAACTGAACACGAGATTGATTACACTCTCATTCTGACGAGTGCACGTCTGGAGGTTGTGTTAATCTTAGGGAACATACCGGCAGTAAAACGATTTAGCACCAAGGTCATGCCAATTTTGCTTTCAAGACAGTGGTTCCGTTCACGGCACAACATTTTTACCTTCTAGTTCCAATTTTGTCCTTTATTTTCCAACAACTATTTATTTTTTATGTATTATTCCTATGTTGCAAGTTTCTGGCTGTATAATATTTAAATAGTACAGTCAACATGCCACATAAGCAACGAAGTTAGTAACAATGACCTATTTAACACAAAATTAAAATTTTATAAATTAAAACCTTGATGTGAGCTAGGTACTTCATAAAACACTCATGTTAGACTTGTACTTAAATAAATAAAGTGAACTCTTACTAAATAAAGTGAACTCTTACTTTCCTCAAATCTCATTGTATCGTTTAGATATCCAAATCCGAAAAGTATAAATGTTGACAATCTATAGCAAACCTCGAAGTATTAATGTTAACACTCTAGCAAACCTTAGCTCAAGCCATACCGGGCTTAGATCGATTTTAGATATATCCCAACAAAGAGTTCATGAATTTTCCAATGATAGGACCTATAAAGTGGCAACTCCAAGTCTACTATTAACTTGATGTTAGATTGGACTAACGATTGTTGTTTAATTGAATTAAAAAGTGATAATTTGACATGATGTAACCTAAGAAAGTAGACTAACTAGTTCAAATGAGGGAAGACATATCAAAAATCAATTTATAATGTACTGTGCTCATCTGTCCTATTGATTTAAAATGCGAATTCCACTACCCTATTCTCTTATATCACATGTTGCCACATTGTAAAAAATCATCACTAATTGGTCTTCACGTAGACATTCACAATAGACTTATTTGAAATCAAAGTTGAAAGTTGAATGGTGCGATTCAAATGAGAAACGAGCTTTATCGAAGAAAATATTTTGAATAAAAAAATGTGAGTTAAGAATTTTGAACATCTAATCTCACGAGAAAGAGTAGCAAGCAATAACTTACAACTTGTAAAGTTATAAATTATAATTCAACTTTGAAAAATGAAGTTAGAATTTAGTTAAATTATACAAAATGCCAAAAAAAATTGGTATATGTTTCAATTATGCTCCTATCATTTCAAAAGTTTCAACTCTACCATAACCTTTAAAAGTATTTCAGAAATAACCCCTCCATCAACTTTTCCTTTGAAAAGAAAATAGAAATATGACAGGGTGGTGATGAGTTTTTTATTTTTTATTTATTTTTATTTTTGATCAATAAAACCACGAAGGAAACTAAGAGCCAGCAAAACAAAAATTAGGGGTTCTAAAAGCACGATAGTCATCTTCCCTAACGAAAATAACAGGGGAGGGGCATTCTTCCAACCACACTCTAGAAATTTTCAACATCTATAGTCATCCCAGCCAAATCATGCGCAACTCTATTGTAAGAGCGAGGGCAATATGAGAGATTCACAAATTTCAAGAATTGAGTAAGATGGACAATCTCTTTCACAATCCAACCTAACTCTGGGTGGTGATGTGTTGGACCATAAGTTATAAAATGAGGTACACATAGACATAAGTGGTTTCAATTATGCCTTTAAACTATTGATAGATAAACTTCAATTATATATCTATTATTTCAAAAGTTCTATTTTAACCTTAACTTTCAAAATAATCGTTTCACTCCTCATTCAAATAAAGATATGCGGTGAATTGTAAAATGGAAGTTACAAGAGGACACAAATGATGGTAGAAAGATTTACGTCATATTTAACATGTTGTCGATTAGGAAGGAAAACATATTTGGGATCGAGTTTTAGTCAAAGTTTATTGAGGAAAGCCACACACACTATGAGAAAATTGAAAGATTAGTAAAAATAAAAATCACGTTGTTTGGGGAAGAGAATACCCTGGACACGTGGAGGACCCCCATTGGTGCTCCAAGGTGACTCATGAGTCATGCCCAGCTCGGACCGCCGAGATCACCACCACTAGCGTTGACAGATGCTAAGTATGAGGGCCGAGGTGAACCTGGCCGAGGTCCGATCTACCGGGATGCTCGGTGGGGGCCGATGTGAGCTACTGTCAGCGGCGCGATTATCGGGTGTAACCGTCGGTCCCGAGATTACCGGGTGTAACCGTCGCGAGATTAGCGGGACTACCACCCATAAGTAGATGACCTCACTCCACGATCAGGTACGATGATTTCTGACCTCGAACTAAACTGGAAATCCGACCTATACTGACTTGATCGTCGGAGTGCTCACCTTTTTGTGCAGGTCCGCTCAAGTACTCAGATCGGTCCGGAGGCCGAGTTCGAGCTGCAATCCGAAATACACTGTTGTGCATATCCTTGCATAAACATTTGGCGTCGTTTGTGGGGACGACAATCTAAGTCATCCCAATTCTTTTAAACCAACACGCAAGCGAAAATGGTTCAACCCGCAAACTCGACCAATACGGCAGATCGAAGGACCCTAGCTGCCAGCGATGCCCACCAGAAGGAGGTCGAAGCAGCAGTGGTAGAGGGGCAAGGTCACGACGGCCTAGCAACAGAACCCCTCTGCAGGTCGGCACGAATCACCGCGCCTGTTCTACCACCTGCGCACCCCCCAAGGACATCCAAGGCCACCCGTGGCCGAGGTGG
>NW_019104591.1:308111-323730 GCF_001995035.1 Momordica charantia
TTGTAAAAAATTCCTTTTTTCATACATACTGTTCCGCAAGAAAAGAATTCATATTAAAAATTTATACAAATTATTTTTTGATGGATATTAATACAATTTTAATTAAAAAGAACTCTCCTCACTTTTTTCCAAGATTACAGATTAAAGACCGTAAGGCCGCATGATGGAGGAAAATTTTAATTTCAGTTCAAAATGATAAAAGAAAAAGTTTATAATATTATAATTCTGTTCAAAATAATACCACAAGTTGACATAGAACATTACCTGAAGGCACCGGACGTATCTCTTCGTATATCCCAAGTCATTTACTAATGGCACTTCCAATGCCTTGGCCAATTGTCGAGCTGACCCCACAAACCTAAAAAAGTTTCCCATTAAAACCATGTCTTACTATTTGTTGTATAAAGCTCAAAAGAATGTCAAGATTACTTTCTAAAACATCTCACAAAGTTTACAGAAGAAAGAAAAAAAATTGCCAGACAATACTTCTTCGTTTTTTTTTTTCAATTGACGAATTTGGACTATGCTATATTAAAGTAAACATAATAAGCTCGTTAAAACTACAATTATCAAGAGGAAAAATATGACACTCAATAATGGAGAGATTTTTCTAAAAGTGAACATACATATTGCAATTTGTTTGTAACTCTGGAGTAGACAAGTTAGATGATGCATTTTGAATAGCAGTCTGATACTTCTGAGCAGCTGCCCCCAGCTGACTAACCTGCACATAACAATTAACTGTCAGAAATCATATAACCCACAAAAGTCAACAATAGACACATTAATTTTTTAAATTACTTCTAACCAGTACATTTTCCACCAAAAATCAAAGGAGGTTTTTTAAATCTTATGAAATGTTATAGAATCATGAAGAAAAGAAGATAAGAGTACGTAAGCCAGTATTGTGACATACAGGAGTCATCGAACAAAATATGTAGATAGTACAAAGCCAATCACAGACTTTGTAATGACTTTTCCATTTTATCAATGAAAACCTTTTGATCCATTTCCAATATTGCAACAACCATGCAAACCAAACAGCCACAAATCTCATTTTCGAACAATCACCACTAGATATTAAATTGAAGACGAGCATTATGGTTGCCACTTGTTTCTAAGAAATTTAAGGTAAATCAGAGAACCCAAAAGAGGCAGTTAATCTTAATTTTCAGTTGTGTTTTCTGTAGGTAGGCAATATTTATAACTTTTTTGAAACTGAGTTTCTCAGGAATTTGTGGGAAAAGAAAAGCAATGTCTACATTCTAATAATCCATAGCCTTTAAAGTAGATGATTTCCCCTTCCTGTTCACTCAAGCTTTACTCTAGAGTTTAATCTAAAATTGAGAATCGTCTGGTCTAGCTCCAACTTAGATGTAGGTTAGGAGATATGGGGAAGGGAATAGGAGAATTTTTACAAATCAATTTGCGGCAGATTGAAGTCTAGGATTCGGTCCAATTTATTTGCTAGCTATTTCTCAACAAGACTATAGATCAATAGAAAAGTCTTCTGCAGTCTTGCCTTTTTCAGGTTGAAGAATTTGTCTTCTCTGTAATATTGTTCAATAAAACAAGTGTTTCTTAACAAACATGTGTTTGTACATAAATATATACATGAATAAAAATGGAAAAAAAATTGTGAAAGAGATAAAAAAGAAGCCGTATATACTAATCAACAATATGTTCAACACTATTAGGGGTTCAAGCCAGATGGGAAGTTTCTGGTGGAATGCTTGAAGAGTTTTTCAACATCATTACCTGAGGTATTAGTAACCTCCGAGGAATAAGCTCTTCATGACGACGAGCACAAAATTCCCAAGAACATATCTAATAAAAGAAAAAGGAAGGTAAGCTATATACGATGTTGCCTAAGGAGGAAAGAATTGTGAAAAAGAAAAGGAAGGAACTTTGACCTTTAAGTCTGGAGAAAAAACTATTCGAAGTTGGCCATCACGAACAACACGAAGTTGCTCAAAAACACTTTCTTGTATTGCTTTGGCATAATCTAGGACAATTTGTCCAGATGAATTATGATATTCACGGGGCATATCAACATAGAGAAGTTCTTCTAGCGTCCCACTTTCATACTTGATTTTGAACAGCCTTGGAAGAACTTCAAAAGTTGCTTCTGAAATGTCAAGAGAAAATTAGATGTAGTTAGAACTCCGTAGACATAAAAAAAATACATCAACCAAAAGAAAAAGAAATGAGTTGAGAGAAAATAAACACAAGAACCAATTACAATTACAATTGTAGCCAGCTCATAACTTACAAAATCCACAGAATGCAATTCAGAAAAAACAAAAGCTATAAGCCTATAACATACCAAAACCTCGACCAGGCTTGCGATTGCATATTTCACAATGCCAAACGTCCTGCAAAACGCACCATGAACATTACAACTTTTACTTACATCTATGCTGTAAAGTTTTTAGCAAATTAGAAAGTCCACCATGAATCTTCACCCAGGATAACAGATTATTGAAGGAACAATAACAAAATATCCAAAATTCACAAAATTGATTGTCAATATAGTAAAGTTGCACTTGAAACAATTGCAATCACAAAAACTTTTAAAATATAGACAGAAAAGGCTTAGCCCCTAGTTTAAATCGTGCCCCAGTAGTTGCAATCTCATCCATATCTCTCACTCTCTCTCTCGTAATGTCCATACATTACGACCCTCATCCCTCCCTACTTACCCCTCTCTCTCCTTCATTGAAACTCATTGAAAACAATTGCCATCATGGAAATTATTTAAATATAGTGGGGTGAGCTGAGACCCAACTTTCAAATATGCCTTTAGGAGTCCCAAAATGAAGGCTCTCCCCTGCTCTCTCTCTCTCTCTTATTCCCATACGGCATACAATAATACCTCCCTCTCTCTCTCTCTATCTCTCTCTTACTGCCCAGACCTCCCTAACTCTCCCACATTTCAATCAATTACAATCGTGGAAACTTTAAATATAGTGGGGTGGGTCGTAGCTCCATGTTTGAATTGTGCCTCTAATAGTCGCAATCTTACCCTGGTACCTCTTCTTTCCACTCTATTTTTTTCCCATTTCAATATGCCAGGTTTCCCTTGCAGAATCCCCCCCTCCCCCCACACAGTTAAGGTCAAATTAATTTAAACAGACTCTGAAGAACTCTTGAAAATTACAGGGTTTTATTGCAGCAGACCTGTGGAAATACACCAGTTGTTTGGCGACCATTTCCATACATGGAAACACACCATTTCTTTTTGGCATGAGGAGCAAAGTACTCTGCAACAAATTTCCTCCAGAACTCAATATTGTTGTCCTACAAACATAGACATGATTAGGATCATTTAGCTTACATTATAGGTTGTACTGCAACCAAATGAAACAATTAAGAAACATAATCTTACTTCAGGCCTGTGCTGTTGTTGATACATATAACTTGTTAAACGTCGAGCACACATGCCAGGTTCATAAACTGGTTTTACAGGGGATCTCAATGGCACATTTTGTTGTTGAAATTGTTGTGGTAAATGCGGTCTTTGCTGAGGCATAGCCTTCAGGAGTTGTTGATGCTGTTGAAATTGCAAGAGTCTTTGTTGGTGCAAAAGATTAATCTGTGCAGCAGCAGCCTGAGAGGACTGCCTAGACATACTAAGTAACTGCTGTTGCTGTTGTTGCTGTTGCTGCTGTAGAAACAATGACTGATCAGACTGTTGAGGTTCCAATTTAACAGGACCCAAGTTTCTCATGGATTGAAGCTGTTGTGGTTCCAGTTTCACAGGGCCAAGATTTCTCATTGACTGCAACTGCTGCTGCTGCTGCTGCTGTAGTTGCTGCCCTTGAAGATCATTAGTACTCATTTGAGGCTCTAACTTGACAGGTCCAACACCACATAAGTTTCCTCGAATTGGTTGGAATTGATGTTGTTGTTGTTGTTGCTGCTGCTGCTGTGACTGCTGTGCGTTATTAGAGGTAGTGAACTGTTGCATTGAATGCTGACTATGTTGGAAGTTCTGGGGCTCAATTTGCTGTGGCTGCTGCTGTTGATTGGGTATTATTTGGCTGCTAGAATGGTTTGAAAATTGTGGCCCTGAAACTTGACTAGATGAACCAGGGTTTGCTGTATTTGATGCCACCAATGATGCTGAGGTATTATTGAAGTTCACACCATTGCCAACAAGTGAAAAGGGATCCGACTCAGAACTAGGGTCCATACCTCCTCGTTGGCTGTTTCCAAGACCCGGGGGCCCAGAATTCGGAACTCCATTCCCAAACGACTGATTAAGAAGAGAAGACATACTGGGCATATTGCCAAGCATATTCATACTATTAAACTGAGTCCGTGGGGATACAAGAGAAGGAAAAGCTGACTGAGAAGGCAGCCCTCCTTGTGCTCCCATCATTCCAGAATTTGATCTCAAAAGCGATGGTGAAACAGACTGCGCACCACCAATGGGAGTGGATGGCCCTGAAGGTACCATCTTCTTCAAAAATCTATACACACTCCGGAAGAAGGGGGTAAAGGCAAACTATCTAAAGTAACATTAATTGACTAATACACAAGAACTCGTGCAAGACACGTAAGAGGGCTCAATCCAGAGAGGAATCGTCCCCAACACTCCTGGTTGCAAACTTCATGGTCGTTATGATGAACCAATAGAAACGGGAAAGTTTTAAGCCTCAGCACATGGTGCGGATTTTTACTGAATACAAGCTGGAGACCAAAAAATGCTGAAACGATGGAACAAGCCCTGGTTTTGAACATTCTACAACCAGACAATCTTCGCTAGAGTAATCCTTGAAGGGCTTTCGCATGAATCTGTATAAACAATGAATTTCAGGTAACATTCACTTCATCTTTACAAACAAAATACGCTAAAATCTTATCAACAAATCGACCTCTTTAACACTTCGCCCACGAAATCTCATAATACAACCCAAATGCACAATGAATTCATCGCCAAAAAATAAAGAAATGGACCAAACTCAAATACCAGATAAATAAAAATCCTCTCAATTTTGAAAAACGACAAACAATTGAAACAAGATTTAATGATAACGACTATCTTTAGAACTCTGAGCTGAAATTCTTCACGAACTATATCGAACAAAAGTTGAAAATTATTAAAAGATAACAAACACTGATTATAAATTTTTTTTAAAAAGAACAGAGAGGAAATATATTCACAAAAAGGAAAGCAGTAGAACACAGCAAAACGATCCAAAGAATGACATAATGAGAGAAATCACATCTAGTAAGGTAAGTAAATTCCAAAAAAAAGCTCAACCAAAAAAAAAAAAAAGAAACAAATGAAGTAGAAGAGCTTTGATGAAGAATAGAGCAGCAAGAACTGACCTGCAAGTTAAACTTCGATTGAATGAAAGATTTCAACAGAACCGATCAGAATTACAACAAATAACCAAACAACCGAAATGATTTCTGCTTCAATTATCAGCAGTTCCCTCCGCGTGTGCTTGGAAATTGGTATTGAGTACAGAAAGCGGGAGCTGGTATGCTAGGGTTTCAGAGTCTGAAGTTCCGGTGGAGTGATTTTCTCTCTCATGAACCAAATTTGCAGACCCAGTTCTTCGCCGTATGCTAGAGAGAGGAGAGAGAGGGGTAGAGAGAGAAAGTTGATGGGTGTCCTTGTGGACGTCAAACTTCTATTCGATCTGATTGAATTTTCTTCATTCCTTCTTTCGTTTAACTTTTTTTTTTCTTTTTGCATTTTTTTTCTCTCTCTCTTACTCCATGTGACAAACCAAGTCAAACGCCATCCTTCTTTCATTAACACTTGCTAATAAAAACACATCATCATCATCATCCATGCGCATGTTCATTTCAACATCATCCATGACCAAAGAAAATTTTCGATACAGAGACATGGATACTCGGTCTATTTACTGCTTGCCACGTCAGAATTGTATTAAAAATTATGAGAAATTATCTGGTACCATGGGAGTCGTACATACTCCTTTGGTATTCTCCTTGTTCACACCACAACTTTTTATTTATAAATAATTCTTTAATGTTAGTGGATCCTACATAGTTGTCACATGATGCTGACATGACACGCAATATATGTCTGTGGTATTTATAATGCCACAGTAAAAAAATTCATAAAAATAATACGGAGTTCACCAATATTGAAAAAGTATTGCAATAAGTGAGTATAATACTCTATTTTGTTGGCACAATAAATGGAATAAATGAACCCCACATCATTTTTAATAAAATGCTGACACTGCAAACGAAAAATAGGAAGGAGTATGTTCCTTTCGTAGTACCATAAATTTTCCCCACTCGAAAAAGTCTAATACTACGGAAGAACCACGGAAAAAGTCTAATACTACGAAAGATCCATACTCTAGTATTTTGTTTAGATACTAAATGAAATGAATGAACCCCACATCATTTTTAATACCGACAGTACTGATGTGGATAACAGTAAATGGAATGGAGTATGTTACTCGTGTAATAAAGAAATTTTTGCCACTAATATTAAAAAGAATAATTTATAAAAACAAAATTATAGTAAGAACAAGGGGAGTATGGTACTCATAAAGTGAATGAATTTTTCCCACCATCATACATCATCATCAACATCATTCTCCCAAGTCTTGAGGGTGTGATTGTACCATCAAATTCTATTATTACTTGGACACTATGTTTTGTCCAAAAGAAATCTTGTCAATTATTATTTAGAAAATGTAATATTATTATTATCATCAAAGATTTTATTGTGTGGTTGTGAAAAGAAATAATTGTTGTGAAAGTTTTAAGAACTTCGAAGTGAAAGTGCGCGGGAAAAGGTTGACTTGTTGGTCGAAATTTAGTTAGGTGAGAGTAGAGAATTTAGCAATACAACAATAAGAATTATGTTTGATTATTTTTTTCAATCAAGTATTTTCCATCATCCTTTACTTGATCAAGCCTCAACAACATAGCCAAACTAGTTAATTAGGTCATAGATTTGGAGCTTTCAACTTGAACAAAAATACTCGAACAATATTTTATTTTAGTTTAATAATTACAGGGTGAATAGTCGAATCATCAATGTTTAAGATGGTAAATAGTAATGAGAATGTGACCAAAGTTCCACATTGGTTAAATAAGGGAAAGATCATGAGTATACGTGTGAGGGACAACATTTCCAATAGTAAAATGCTTTTTGGGTGAAACCAAAAGTAAAGTCGTGAAGTTTATGTCTAAAACAGACAATATCATACTTATTTGTGTAGCTTTACCAATATAATTGTACTTCTTTGGCATCCTACAGCTTGACCATACGATATATCCTTAACTTCATATTACATGCTTGTTCTTTACAAGACATACTATACTCCAAAACATAGGATAGACACAATATAATCAAGCTAAAAAAAATGTAACCAACATATGATTTAACCCTCACGAAAAATTTTGAGCTCATAAAACCTAAAATAATTTTTTTAACTCGCCGCACCTAAGTGAGGTTCCCCAATCCACTTAAATCATTAGATAATAGAGTTCCCTAGTCTAATAGGATAATCTTGTCAGTCAAGTAACGTTCTACATTAAAATTGAGCTACATTCTTTAACTTCTTTGAGTCACAACTAAAGAGCTCATATCAATACCTATCAACTAAGAAACATTTGGATCAATTAACCATATAGAGTGCGTAACCTAATTTTAGACACCCTTCCTAAAGAGAAGTTGTATATCATACTCTTGTCCCTATGGTATATAGGTCGTGCTCGGAACATAGATCAAGTACACTCGTGATCATGCCCACAACCATACAACCATACAAATTTCTCACGCTAGAGTTTCACCGAAAGAAACTCCTTAATCAATGACATAGTACATACTAATGAATCTACGGGTGAATAACACAGTAACTAGAGTTATAGGTATCAAACATCAACTATCACTAATTCTTCCTATTACTCTTTTCTATTTATTACAAATTAACTTTGGCTAATCTACACTGATACAGTTCATCTATCTGTATTTTCTATTTTTTTATGTTTTTACAAGATATTAAATTATTGGCAATGGTTATGTTCGTTTATCCTAGATAGTTTATCTTAGATTATAGCTTTATTTGTGAGACTGTTTTTCAACTTATCACTTATTTATGAAATCCACGGTTGGAGTTCCTCTATTTGAAATAGCAAACACAAGAAGCACTATCACAATTAGAAAAGTAAAATTACACAAATAACACAAGTGATCGCCACCATAAGCATATACTTGTTGATGTTTTAAAACTATGAGGAGATACCTAAGAAAGATTTAAATGAAAATGGTGGAAGTGCTTGAACAAAATTGTTAGGCTTAACAAAAATATATATAGTCACCAAACATGGCCAATAACTACAAAAGGCAAAAAGCATCTCAACTTTGTGTGAGTTTCAAATTTGGTAGATTTTGGATGTGAAACCTCCAAAACACTATGCAACATTGAGTTATAACATATATTTGGCTCCCAATGCTAAGAAATTTTAGATTTGCTGATAAAAAGAGGGACGAGAAAAAAAGGCGTTTTTTTTTTGCGCTTTTTAGTGCTTAATTAGACTACAAGAGTGTTGATCACTTGAAAATAACGTTTTGAATAGTCACCTCTGGAGTGTTTTTAAAATAATTCCATTTTCAAAAAAGCATTTTTATTTTTTACAAATATGGTAGGTTTTTTAAGAATATTAGTTATCTAAATCATTTAGGAAACTTTACTAAACACACTTTTGAATTAGTAAATCTTCCGAAAGTACGAGTAAAAAGAGTAATTTTTATTTTAAAAAAACACTAGAACAATGGACGTGGATGGATCTACGGGCAATTGACAAAAACTAATGAGACCAAAATAAGAAATTTAAAGACATATTCAAAACCAATTTTAAAATTTTTCGACCAAATAAACAAAACTATCATAGTTTAAAATATTTGGCTCGTCAATAGTAAGAACCAATTTTGTCCTCACCATCATTAAATATTTGACAACTCAGAAAGATAAATATAAAAATAAATATTTTTTTTAAAAAAATAATGGGTTGCTAAATTTTGAATGGTAATAAGATTTGGTCCAAGTATTTTACTTTATAATTTAGCCCCTATGTCAACCTTGCAAATTACTCTTTCAAATAATTTTTTTAATATTACAATTCAAACACACCTTTGTTATTTTTAAATGATTTATTCTGGAAAGAAACCTTTGATTTGTTTGGTAACAAACAAAAATTTCCACTTTCTCCTCATCTGATTGGATAATAGCAACTAGTTCTTTTATTGTTTTATTCTAAACCCTTTCTTAATCCTCAATAATCTTTCCAAATCAATCTATTTTTTATTCTCCTTTAAAAAAAAGGGCCCCAATTCACTGCATCACGCACCTGAACGTAGACCACGTGGCACAATTTTACTGGGTATCATGTCGACCACACCCATTTTTAGCATGGGCCCGCTGTACTGAACCGGACTTCAAAATAATATTTTAATAGAATTAGAGAATCTTCTTTAGCCCAACTGTCCGCTTAGCTGACAAATTTCCCCTCCTTTTAACGGCCGTTATGCCCTTTTCCGCACAAAAACATAACGGCGCTTTTTGGACGGAGCACGCCGCTGCCACGTGACCCTCATTCTCAAGCACGTGCCCGCTTTCGGACATTCCAATTTCCACATCATGTTGTATGTATGGATGTGGATGTTATGGTCATGCCATGGGCATAATTGGAATTTCACTTCTTTTTTTTTTAAATGGGGAATTTAATGGGTTCATAATGAAGGGAATTGATGAAGGGGAAGCATGTTTGATGCATGGGCTGGTTTTAGGGTTTTGAGTATAGTCCATAGACTACACAATCGTCACTTGACGTCATTTTTCTTTAGGAATGTGAATTTCCACTTATACCCTCCATTTAGTCCTCTTATTTCTAACTCCGATGCGGTGTAATTTTGGTCCTAAAGTTTAAGCTTAAAGTCCGTGTGATTCTTGAACTTGTATGTTTATCGGGAGGTGAAATTCATTTCAGAATAAAATATGTGTGAGGCTATGCTTCAAACGGGGGAAAGAATCTAGTTTAGAATGAGTTCGAGGATGAAGGGAAGTTTTCCGCCTTAAAAAGTATTATTTCTTAATCATTTTATTTTTTTAATTAAATTATTGATAAAAACATGTTTAATATATTTTAATATTAATAATATAGATACTAATTATTCATATAATCTCAAAAATATTTATTGTTATTTAACTATTTATATTTAAATAATAAATATACTGAATATTGAAATAGAAATTTCAATGTTTATTCATTTGTTTAGAAAATTAAATGTTTATATAAACAAATATTTGAAGTCTGCAAACTTTAACAAAAATTATATATGTTTATTACATTATAGATGAGTTGATGAAAACTCAAAAGATAGGTCTAATTTTAAATGTATAGATTAAAACACTTGGAAATACATCAAAGAATAAATATATGTGTGTTTTAATCCTTGATGTTTGAGTTTTTTTTTTCAAGTTAATCCCTATTGCTCAAAAAA
This sequence comes from Momordica charantia, assembly GCF_001995035.1. The sequence continues at coordinate 318,619 of NW_019104591.1, forward strand.
AATTTAATTTATTTTAATTTAGTCTCTTTCATTTTAAATTTTTTCAATTATACTTCTTTTTTTGTATGAATGTTAAATTTGACGGATGATAACTTACCTATATGAGGCAACAAACATTTAGATGAGGAACAATAAGAGAAAACTTTATTATGTCTCCAAATTTTTAAAAACTAGTAAAAATTTTGACTTTACTTCTTTCAGATATCGTAATTCATCAATTAAATTTTTACCAACCCACTAAGTATCATACCATATAAACTTTTCATAAACCAATTTTTAAAATCACTGGCGAAAAAAGTATAATTGAAAAGAATAAGGACCAAATTGATAAAACACTCCAACATTATGAACTAAAATATCTATCTAGCCAATAAAAAATGCGTTGAAACACATAATTTCTGGCAAAACAAAATTACAAATTTAAATATATTATTTTATGTACTAAATGATATATGATATATATTTTTTTAATTTTAGATATGTCATAGGTGAAAGTACACTACTAAGTTTTTGAAATAAGATTAAAGATGTGACATTGGTCGGGATGCTTGGACTGGACGACCCAAGTAGACCATACCCGATCAAAGCTGGAACATTAGATCAGGGTTGGACCACGCGACTAGATTGAGCCACCCAACTAGGGTTAGACCACTTGGTCAAGTCGGTGCACTTGAATCAACCCAAAATAATGTTTGCACTCGAATCAACCCAAAATAATGCTCTATATATAAGAGGAGAGACTTAGGCATGAGGTAAGTTTACAACTCTACTTTTGGCTACTCTCAACTAAACCCTTTGTTTACTTAGGCATCATAGTGTGTTGGACTTAGCACGACTGGCAGACAGAGTCTGTCAAGGCATCGACGTTGTAGCCTGAATCCAAATCCTACATCAACAAGATAAATGGAGTGTAAAATAAGAACCGTAAAAAATGTGAAGGGCAAAATTTTTATATATAATATAGATTATATATTTGTTAAGGGGCGAATTTAGAGCGCCACATGGTACGCCAATGGAGAAACACGTGAAGCCCGTGTGACCACTGAGAGGAGAGTGCTGAGCGCATTGGATCAAGACCAAACACACCATATGAACATGTGAATACAGTTAACGAACCTGGTACTCAGAACCCAGGACACGCCTAGCAATTTGTCATATTGTTGTCCTTGACGACCCATCCCTCTGAAAAAAACTTTTGAGATAAAATTATTAAATAAAAAATCTACCAAAAGTATAATGTGTATTTATTTAAGTTTTTTAAAAAGGCTTTAAATTGGAAGAAGCAAGGAAATAGGAAACATCATTCTTGGTCCATATTTTCTTTTCAAGGGCAACAGAATATATCTCTTTCTTTTATATATTTCTTTTATAATATGAAGTTTATAATTCTATATATACATATAGACACACAAACGATAGAACTATAAACTTGATCATGTAATTTGACTACTTATATGTATATAAAAGAGAGAATTATAAATTTCATCTATGTAATTTGATTAGTACTGCTTTTTTTTTTCTTGTTAATAAAGATTATTGTATCTATTTAGTTTACAAAATTTAAAAGTTTTAAAAAATATTGATGTGAAGTTCAATTAGATAAAATTTGGATGAAGTGATATAATCTCTTGGTCAATTTTTTTTAATTTTAATTTTAAACCACAAATACAACTAAAATAAGATTTTTTTTTTAACTAACAAATGAGTTTAATACTCTTTTAGAGAGTTTTCAAAAGAGATAACTCCTAAATATATTGCTATTCCAGCAACTTTACGAGCCAATCCGTTCGTCTAACGTTTATGGTGAAAGAATAAAGTACCTTAAATCCTCCAATTAGTTGAATGGATTATAAACTTAGCAACGATACTACATTGCTAGTCACGAGTTGATGAACATGCACCACTTCATTATCGAGTTCATGCTTGAAGAACGTTATTATAAAAGTTGCATTAGACGTTGAATGAGCATACGTGTCCATAAATAGGCAAGCAAGGGGTGAAATAATTTATATTTACATTTTCAATTGTTCATTTTAACGTAGTATATACTGTGCACATCTTTTTGTGCCACTTTGAAATTTTACATAGAAAGTTAATTTCATAATCAAGGGGAAAAAAAACAAACAAAAGGATGAGTAGATGATGGGGGATTTTTTTGAGTGGTGGATTTAGAGTTCTTTAATGAAAATAGTTATACAAAAATAAATAAAATTGCCCTATTAAAGAGATTTCTTTTTTAGAAAGTTCAAAGTTATTTCATTCTTAGACTCTCAAACATATTTCATTCTTACACTCTCAAAATGGAATAAAAACTTTCCAATTTACTTAATTTTGAACTTTAAAATTTCAAAATGTCTATTTTAATCCATGAACTTAAAAAAAGTAATGTATTTAATTGTTATTGCCATCATTATAACATCACTTGCTTAACACACAAATAACATGGTGTCAAATACATGTATTAACATTGGTTTTTTAATACCAACATGTGAGGGTGGAGATTCGAACTCACAACTTATCAGTTGAACTATGCTCGGTTTGACATATGAATTAACATTGTTGATGTGGATATTGTTAAGATATTCAATAAGTGAACCATCATGGGTCGTTCATTGGTCCAAAGAGGCTAGGGTTAATTAAGAGGAATTTGACACCAAATGTTGTAGGGTCAAGTGGTTGCCTCGGCCCGGATGTACTTTTGACTTTTGTTTATTTTAGTCATTGTACTATCAAAACGTTCATTTTAGTACCTGTATTTTTAACTTTTATTCATTTTAGTCTCTATACTTTAAAAAGTGACTAATTTCGTCCATATTTGCAAAACTTTAACACAAATTTTATACGCAATCGAAACTCTTTAATACAAATTTATGGCTACAGTTAAATGTCATGCTAAAATTATGATAAAAATAAATGAGATAAAAATGAAAATGAAAATGAAGAGACCAAAATAATCACCTTTTAAAAGTACATAAATTAAAATGGACGAAAATAAACAAAAGTTGTTACCAAAATGAACCTTTTAAAAGTACATGAACAAAAATAAATCAAGTAAAGAGGACAGAGACCAAAATAGTATTTAAATCTAAAAAATAGGATTACTTTCTAAAACTTAAAAATACAAAAATTGAATAATAACAATGAAATTTAAACTGAAAATGAAAGAGGGAAGGGGTCGGTGTGGGTGTGAAAGGGGAATATGAAAACTTGATATTATATGATATACTAAAAGGGGTCACAATATGAAAGTAATATGAATTTTACAAATTGACCTAAGTAGGTCAAATCAAAGTCAATCCAATTAAATTTTGTTATAAAAATATAGTTGATTAATTAATTAATTTAACCCACTTTTGTTGAAGGCAGGCTTTTTAGTGTGTACTTTCATTTACTTTTCATCACTATGTAATTTTATATTAATTTCTGGTTGAGTTCACTCAACTAATTAAAACAATTACAATTCCCCAGCCCATTTTACCATATTTTCATATTTTTTTTTTTCAAACTTTGGAAAGTAATTATAGTTGAAAGAGTTTTATTATTATTATTATTATTTTCTTAATCCCTTTGAACATGTCATCATCAGTAAGACATTATTGTAGCTACCATGTTAAGAACTTTCTTTTAACTTCTTTTGAAACGATGATAATGATAAAAAAGATTATTGAATTTTGCTAAATTATATAAAACGGCCTTCAATTTTAACTTTAATATTTTAAGAAACTTCTACCTTTAGCTTTTTAATTTGTTTTCTAATAAAGAAAATTATGTTTTAGTCACTTCTATTTAAATGACAAGGGAAATAAGAGATTGAGAATAGAACTCAAATTTTTAAAATATAAAATTTGAAACAAACTAGGTGTATTAGATATATTTTATGGATCCAAATTTTTTTTTTTGGACAAAAAGTAAAAAATAAAAAAAGAGGCGAATAAAAATTTCTTTTTGTTAAGAGTTTTTGGGACGTGCATCTCTCCTCCTCTCTCTCTCTTTTTTTTTTTTTTATAATTATTACTTTTTAAAATTCTTCCGTCTCTTCATCTCTCTTTTTCTCTTTCTTTTTTCTTCCCCTCTCTCTTCACCCATTTTCTCTATCTTTCCTCCTTTTTAATGGTGTATTTTCTCTCACTATTTGGCCCAAAATTCAACTTTGTATCAGTGTTGGGCAAAATCTGGTCGTCAAACTCCAATAGAAGAAAACTAATTTATCGGCCCAAAACCGACACCGACCGATCGATTTTCACTCCTACTAAACTTCTTGGCCCTAGACCTTATTTACCAATTATAAGTCTTTCACAACAATTTTTTCCGTCCATCTTTCCTACATGAGACAAAGTAAATTCTAATATCCTTAATTATTTTTTGATTTAAGGAATCATCTAATCTCAATTGAAAACAGTAATAGTAATATCTTTTTCGAGAGGAAATCCAGCTTATATTGCTTTTTATTTATATGTTTTCTTGTTCACATTCTCTCTTTTTGTGTTGGACTACTCAAAAAAATTTCCAAGAAACAAAATTTACTTTCAATAGTGGGATAACCCCAAATGGGCTGCTATTTGGGCCTACATCCTTTGTGCTTGTTGGGTTCATATGGGCCTCATTCTTTTCTATTAATTGGGTTTGGGTATTGGACCATCCAAAGCCCATATCATTGGACGACTATTTAGAGACTATAATTACGAATCGTATAAAATTTACATTTTTGTCTTCAAACAACTCGATTTAGGATGATACCCATCACCCAATTTACTATTATATCCTTTTGTATCTCACCTCAATATTAATTAATTTTTAAAATCTAAAATTGGCTATTTCGGAGGAGGTTGCATTTTAAATCCCTTAGATTGCCTAATTAAACTTTCCAAAAGTAAAAAATATCAAATCCCCAAAATCCTCAATTATTGAAAAAATTCGAAAATCTCGTTCCTCCGACTTTTCCTCTTCTTCTATTGTTCTGTTTCTGTTCGTTCCTTCGGCTCCGGCCACCGTCTGCATTCCTTCGTCTCCGGCCGCCATCTATGTTCTTCTTCATCGCCGGAACAATCCGTCTTGCTTCTCCTTCGTCTTCGGCCGCCCGTCCATTGTTTCTGTCGATTATCACGAGGTTTC
>NW_019104591.1:323925-365621 GCF_001995035.1 Momordica charantia
TCAAATTTGGAATATTAATCTTTTGCATTTAAATAAAAGACGAATTATAATAAATATAAATGCCATAAATAAGGGCAAATTTGACATTTGAAAAAGTTTTAAATTCAGAAATCTAAGACGGTAAAATTTGTAAATACTGGACATTTGTGAAAACAAGTTTGCAAAATAGCTTATACAAGACATTATCTCTTTTGAGGATTTTTTTTAGGACAAGTCATTTTGATCTTGTGCACATTTGCTCAGCCAAAGATGTCATGTGATAATTTTTCCAAACTTTGCCGTTGAGCTGCTCGCTTTGATAATTCTATGTTAATATTTTATAAATATACTTTATATAAATTTAATCATCTGTATAATTTAACTGATTAAAACATATATATTTGATCAAAAGGTTGAAATTTCAAATTGATTACAATAATAAAATTTTACAATATTTTTTATTTTAACCCTTTTTCTCCATTTTACCATATATACTATAACAACTAAAATAATAAAATATCACATTGAAAAATAATATTTTGAATTGTTTTAGAATATCTATTTTGGTCTTGAAATGTAAATTTTAGTTCATAAATATTCAAGTTTATTAATTTGGTTCTTGAACCTTTTAAACATCTATGCTAGGCATTGAACTTCAAAAAACTATGAATTTTTGGGTTCTTGTCATTCTTTTATTGTCAATTTCTAACATACAAATATTGTGGTTTTGGATATATCTATTAACATATTAACATGAACATGTATTAGAACCACATATATGTTGAGGTGGATATTGAATAAGTGCATGTTAGATGATACAATAATTAAAAAAACCTAAAGTTTAGAGATTAAAAAATCACTTTGAAAGTTTATGTTAAAAAATAGTTATTTTTTAAATCCACTTATAACCAAAATAAGACAAACATGGATTTCATGGGAAGAAAATATGATTCATTTTATTTTATTTTTGATACAGATAATAGAGATTTCAACGCACAGGGTTTGTGGTTGATATGAAAACCATAACTCAATTCCTTTTACAATAATAATTTTTACAACTATGACTATTTATTTTATAAGTAGTAGTAAGAGAAAGATGAATAATAAATGGTTGTTTGAAATTTGTAGGTTAATGACCAAAATAATAATAATTGTTTTTTTGATATTTATCTTTGCTTTTGACTACTTGATAGCATATCTCCATGTATATTAACTTGTTAACGTAAGCATGTATTCAAAGTCGAACCATATAGATTTGGGGTGGGTATTGAGTAAACCAAGGGGGTTTTTCCTATTCTTGTTTTATTAAAAAACTTGTTTTTAAAATAATGCTCGTTTAAATAAAATTAAATAAAAATTACGTTTTTTCTAATTTATTCCAAGATTAATGCTTTTGAAATTATTCCATCACATGGTCGTGACCATGCCATTTTCAGCACTTGATCGTCTCTTCAAGAGACGACGATGCCACGTAAAATAATGCTTTTTGTCTCTATTTTGGAAAAAAATAGAAACATAAAGAAAAAACAAGAAACTTGATTTTGTTGACTTTGAAAAAATATTAATAGTTACCTATATTATGTTTCTAAAAATTTAGAAATAAAAAACAAGAAACAGTAAATAAGAATTTTGTCAAAGAGCAGGGATGTAGTTAGTTGGGTCGGTTTTCGAGGAAAAAAATGAAAAATCAACTAGACTAAAGCAGATTGATTGAGACTTGAACCTATTCAGGGTGGTCGGGTTATTGATTTTTTTTCTCAAGGATTTCTATTTTACGCTTCTACAAGAGGCTATCGGTGGATCGTGCAAAATGTAAAACAATCTATATACTATATATAAAAAGGGTTGTAGGGAGAAACTTTGTTTCCATATCTTGCCCTTTTAATTTAAACATTCTCATAGGTATTTTGAGGACAATTTTGTCATTTAAATATAATTTTTTCTCTCACTCCCCTCTCTCTTTCTCCCACGCCACTTTCCCATTTTTTTTCATTTCTTTCAAAATATTTTATCTACGTCCTTACAAAATTCCACTTTTCTCAAATTAATTTTCTCTCCTTAAAAAAACTCTCCATCTCAAAGGTTAGAGTTTAAAGAGTTAGGATAGATATAATTATGTTTGTTTGTTTCTATGAATTAATTAAAAAGTTATAATTTATAATTCAAAGGAATTTCAAAAGTTCCGTAACTTCTTATTTTCTACAACTATATAAAGAGTTTTTCTTACTCTTTATCCCCATTTTTTCTTCAGAAAAACTTGAGCTTCTTTTCTCTTTCGGTATATTTTTCTCCCTTAGTCAACGTCTTGTGTTTTCTTATATTTAGTTAGATTATTTGATTGAACATTCAACTTTTAGTTCTTTTTTCCAATGCAATGTTAATAATCGTTATTTTAATGAATACTCGATTACCTCTATATATAAGAAATTTATTAAAAAATTTTAAGAGATGACATATTTGCTTTTTTTCTTTTGTCATTTTTATTTTTTAATGATTCAAATAAAAAATCTAAACAAAGTTTTATTTATTTGTACGTATTTGTTATGTTTAGGGGGAAAAAGATGAAAAATCCATGAATATGTGTTTTGTTTAGAATTTTTTTTAAGTAATTGAAGAATAATGCTTTTAGTCACACTAACCAGATCAGTAGGTAATGAGAATTATTGAGACGTTGATTTTATGAGATTATGGAAAATACCAAAAAAAGAAAACTTTGGTGTGTTAAACATTTAGAGATAAAAAAGTAAAATTATATTAAAAATTTTAACTATTTAATTAATTTTTATATTTTTAAACATGTGGATCGCAAATGTTTCTTACTAGTAGACAAAAAAGGAAAAAAATAATTATATATATAAATATATTTATTTGTAAATGTTTATGAATATTCTCAACATTGGATCGTCGTCACCACATGTGTCTAGTATAGTCATTGTAGCTTGTTGCAAAGAGAGAGGCACGTAGGGAAAAGGAATATAAAATCGAGAAAGCCCTCGATTTTTTTTGGGTTAAAATCAACTCGGGTTGGTTCCTTACCCCTACTAAACAAGTCTTTAGGGATCAAAATGGAACTAAATAACAAGAAATAGACTCCAAAATTTGAATATGCATTAACCAAGATTGAGTTTACAAACCAACAATGATTCATTAATGTTTTATTATGTTACCAACACATATTTTATTTCATTTTAAACTTTTTTTTTTTATATACAACATGTGGGTGTCACACCCTTGTGGTTTGAGATATATATCAATTACCGCTGAGCTATACTCGCCTTGGTCTTAATACTTTTATTTACTTTAAGATTGTAGGTAAATAATTTTATTTTGCCCCTTAAAATTTTTAACATTATGTTATAGTTGATTGATTTCAATGTCTTATTATAGTTCTTAAATGTGGTATATAAAATTATATTAGTCTTTTATTATTAATTTTTATTAGTCATCCTAAAAAAATCAACCATATGCCTTGAGCATCAAATATATATTTTTTTTTTTGTAGACACCCATTGATTAGATGAATTAATAAAAAAAATGTGCTTATTGCTAGGATTACATTAAATAAAATCTTTTAAGAAGATTACCGGAAAGACTACAATGATTTCTCATAGCAATTCAAAGACTAAAATATCTATACTATATTAAAAAGGTAGGACGTAGGAAAAACATTTTTGGACACTTTTGCCCTTTATTAAATTTACAAATTTACTAATTATTCCATTAATATATTATTACAAATATTAAATTAATTATTAATTATTAATTATCAATACTATAAATGCATGGAATATAAAAGGTTAGAATGCAAAAAGTTTTCCAACAACATAAAATTAATTTTTTCTTTAATTAAAATTCATACTAGAATTTCAAGAGTTTTAGAATTTGAAAAGCTTTTGTAACGTTTTATCCTCTACTACTATAAAAATAGGTTTTCTTCTACATGTTTTTCACAAGTTTCAATACTTTTTTATTCTTAGTTCCTTGAAACATCTCTCGAACATGATTCAATCTTGAAAACATCTCGAGATATTTGTGACATATTCATCAAGTTGCAAGAGATGCATATGTTGAATCTACATATCTCGAATACTAGGTTTGTAACATTACCATTCCACAATTTTACAAAGTTGAATAATAGTATCTGTCAAGCAATCTTCAAGAATGAGCATATTTACTCTAAAAGATGAGTGTATAGTAAGTACTTGGATTTTTTTTTGTTACTATTGTTATTTTTCTAATTAGTGTGTTTTTTATTTGGAATGTTTCTTTTTTTAGCAATTTTATTTAGTTTAGGATTTGGACTTTTTTTTGTTACTAATGTTTTTTATTGTTTAGTGTATTTTTTTTATTTGGAATTTTTTTTAGAAATTTTATTTAGAATATTTGTTTAAAATATAGATAATTACAAGCTCATGTTCTTATTGTTGAAAAAAAAAACAATCATAGAAGTCAGTATATAAAAAAATATTTAATTAATAAATTAATTATAAACAATAATTTGTATAGAATCGTAAAAGGTGGAATATAAAACTTTTGGTCATTTTATTTTCTAATAATATAATTTGAAGAATTTTTCTTTAATAATTTTAATTATAATATAAAATTAAATCAATAAAATAATTTAGTTTTAGTTAAAAAATTCAACATATACAATAAAATGTTACAATAAAATGTCAGTCCTAAACAAATATTTAATAAACAAACAAAATATTAAAAAAAATAAAATAAAGGACTCATATTAGGTTGAAATAATTTAAAAATAAAAATATTAAAATACCTATTTACTTTTTTATTAATATATAATTTTTTCATTTACTTTTAATTTATTTATTTACAAAATATATCATTAACAATTAACTATAAATAATATATTTTAAAAATAATTATAAATAGTACATTTTATTATTAGTAATTAGTTGTCAATAATAATAAATATATATAAAAATTAATCTTAATTATTTTTTAAAATAATTATACTTAAAATATTTTACGTGAAATTATATAAAATTTAAATTACCTTATAATTAAAAAAAATGCACGTGGTAATACACTAGTAATATTTAAAAGATTGAATAAAAAATGAGGATAAGATTTAAAACTCTATTTATACATACTTCTTATTATGGTCCCAAAACCTACAAAACCACAATCTTATCTTCAAATATATATTTCTAATTCTTAAAACTTCTAAAATCTCAGTTTTAATCTAATATATGAATAATCCATTTTATCTTGTTTCTTTCCGTCCAGATTTTAGAGTGATACTTCATTCACTAATTTTTTTTTGAAACGTATTTATAGATTTGTATTAAAGAATTTCCTGAACAAGTATAAGAATCAAAATAGATATTCAAAAGGACCTTGAACCAAAATGAACCAAAATCGAGATTACAAAGATAAAAATACTTTAAACTTAATTTTTTTAAAAAAAAAAGACACAAACATATATATATATATACTATAAACTATATTTGAACTCAATATTTATTAAAATTGTTACATAAACCTAGAATCATTACATACACATATGTGATCAAACTTGGAATTTCTCAAGTTGAACATCCCTAGGCCTCAAGGGCACATACTCTCCCAACAAATAGACCTCGAGATGGTCCGAGAGGGCCGACTTGTCTATATTTTCATGATGGTATGATTTGCAGACGAAGTACAACACCGTCTCGGTCACCAGCTTGAACAAGAAGAACAAAAAGAACAACAAGAAACAAAAAATTCCCAAAATACCCTTGGTGAGTAGCCCCAACGACGTCGTATGGGCAACCAGGTTTCCGAACACAAAACGCACCGTTGCGAGAGGGAGGCTGAGGACGAGGATTATAACCGCAGCGACCCCTAAATTTCCTTTGAGCAGCGCGTAGCTCTTGGCCATGGCGCCGAATCCGCAGCAATCTTCGAGCACGGAGACGACGCTCGAGAGCTGCCAGATGACCGTCAGGAAGAAGGCGCCGGCGAGGTAGAGGAGCTGCACGACGTAGAACGTGAATACGACGCCGGCGCCGCCCCGGAGCGCGAGGAGGACGATGAAGAAGAGGAAGGAGATGGCGAAGAGAGCGAGGATTGTGTAGGCGAGGAAGGAGATCGAGACGCAGAGGAACGTGAGGAGGAGGCGCTTCCACACCTTCGGGACGACGCTCATCACCTGCTTGAAGGCGACGTCGCGGGCGGTGTAGATGCAGGCCACGGTGTAGACGACGGCGGCGGTGGAGAGCAGCGAGAGGACGGCGAAGACAATCAGGTACGCGATTTGAAATAGTCCGTAGTAGATCTTCTCCGACGAGACGACGTCGGAGAGTTTTTCGAATTTTGCCGTACTGATTTGCGTTTGGTCCAATACGATTTCGTCCTGGATGATTTTTCTGAGGAACAAATTGGAGATCTCCATGTGAGCGAGGAACAAGAAGGAGAGGGGGAGAATTAGGGCTAGAGTAATTTGGGAGAAAATCCTCCGCCATGTGAAGGTTAATTTGGTGGTTTCTCGGAAAATTCCAAAGATTCCGAGAAATTGCATCTCTTCTTGTTCTACGTCCATGGTTTTCTGAACAGAAGAGGGGACAAATTAATTGCAGAGTAATGGAGGATTTTTGGAGAAGATTTTTGAGAAGGAAGAGGATATATAAGAAAAATTTGGGGAAAGTCTTCTGATGTTTTGAATTGGGGTTGAAAAGTCTTTGTTTGGAATGGACTAAAGAAAAACAAAGAATGCCAATTGGCTTCAACCAAAAATATTTTAAAAATAGTAAACTTTTATGACTATATTTTAAAGAAATATAAATAGACTTTTTGGTGCCTCTTCTTTGTTTTGTTTTCTAAATATTATTTTATCTTCTTTCTTGTTTCAAGAATAATCAATTTAAAATTCAAGAGGATGTTGACAAAATTTTTGTTACTTGCTATGCAAAGGTGTTCATAGATTGGTTTAGGTTGGGATAATATGGTATAAGATATTTTAGGCTCGACCCGACCCGATTGTTTAAGTCATAAATTTTGCCTAACCTAAATGATACTAGTCCGCTGATACAGCTTGTTTATTAAATATTCGAGTTGGGTTGATTTCGATTATTTGGGTCAAAACAAAGATGAGAAAAGGTTACTTCTGATGACTCTAGGCAAGACTTAGGATACACTCTAGACTAGACTTAGGATGCTGGAACCATTTATATTTCTATTGGAAAAAAATTACATATTGTGCATTTTCTAAATGCAAAATGTTAAACATAGCATTATTTAAAACATATTAATCCTTTGTTAAGTTTACTAATTAACAATCAATATGTTTCTTTTTTTTTTTTTTGCGCCAATCTAGGCATGTCTGATTTATATGGTTATTCTAGATATTGATTACGTTACCTACCGATTTACTATAATTACAATAATCACTCATTTACACAAATTATAAAATTTGATATAATTTTAAATATTTTAAAATTAGTAATTTTATATTATTTTATTTAGATTATACTACATTTAATTGTGACCATCATCTTTTTAAATTATGGATTTTTTCTTTTTGGAAAAATCTTATCTAGGAGTGAGTTTAACTTGAGGAAATATTAAACAAATTTCCCCAGTCTTTCAAAATCGTGTTTTTATATGCCTATTGTGTAGACCCAGTCAACACGTTTGATTGGCTAAAATTCCACAACAAGAAAAAAAAAAACATCTTTTTATTAGAAATTAAAAGTCCACGTCATAATGACCCATAGTGATGTTGACTCTAAATTGTTTTATGTATGAACCATTCGGCAGGTATACATCTTGTGGACAGCCATCGCATGGTTTCAATTATTTATCTAACTTCTTTTATTTTATTTTCTTTTCTTAAATTACATTCTAAAAGTCCACTTTGGAAGTCTAGCACCAAGAGGTCTCCCAATATACCAACCAATAAGGTGATTAGGCAATTTCAGAGTAAATACGTGAGATTTTAATATCTTCTGTGGGCGGTCATGTCAAGATTTAAACTCATTCTTTCAAATTTATTTGTATGGATAATTAGCTGAAAAAAGTCAATCTTCCATTTAATAATGGTCATTTAGAGAATCACCTCTTGCAATACGATAAAGTGTAGCATGGTGGAGAAGCCAAAATGATACGAACAGTTGGAAGACTTCAAATTAATTAGCCACATTTTATTTAAGATTTCTTTTATAACTTACCATCTTTTATCCTTCTAGAGTAGGTTTAAATTGGAGTACTTTAGTTCTATGTTTTGACCCATGATGTGCCTTTTAAGAGCTATTATTTTTAGATATTTCCTTTAAATCACTTGTACCACCTTCGTAGGGGTAGTGTAATCTTCTAGCTTATCTCCTTGAAATCAAGGTTTTAATGATGCAAAGAGAACGATTATTGAGAGAATGAGTTTTGCTGCGTTTAGTTTGATGATTGAGAATTCATCATTTGTTTGCAATTCTTGATCTAGGTCGTTGTAAGCCTAGAATATTTAAGTTAGGTTTGATTAACCTTTATGTGGAGTGTTCAACTTTGAGGAGGGAATTGGTTTGCCTTACCTATTGGTCTTTGATTAGCAAGGTAATCCATCATCTAATTATTCCCTTGGGATCGTGCTAATTTGATTTTGAGATTTTAGGTATGGTTAGTTAGGGGTCCTCCAATGGTGTAAGAGATTTTATGAGTTTCATATGTTGAGAGTGGTAAAGAAATGTGTGGAAAGATAATTTGTGCCTAGAAAACTAGTAGAGGGAAGAAAAGTAAGGTAAGTTTGCATTATTAATCGAGACATTTACCCGAGAAAAAATGGATTAGAAGGAGAAAGAAATGTTATAATTGACAAATTAGAGAGAGATAAAAGTTTGAGAGGATATTAAATTTTTAAAGAGAGAAATAGGAGTGTGATTAGCTTTTAGAGAGTTATGTAGGTAAGAAAGAATTTAAAAAATGTTTCTTAAAATTAAGAAAGTGTGAAATTTGTAATCATTTTACTTATCATTATTAAAAACCGACCCGAATTGAACTTACTCGGTTACCTCGGTTCGGGTAATCTAAAATTTAATGGTGGTAACGATAATGGTTGTTCTTGAGTAGGGGTGTAAATATGGCGGTTCGGGTCAGTTTCTATTGAAAATCGACCCGAACCGAACTTACTCGGTTATCCTCAGTTTGGGTACAGGTCGGGTCGGGTCAGTTTTTTTTCCCTCCTCCCCTCGTCGCTGAATCTTTGAAGATAATTCAAACGAAAAATTAAAGAATAAAATAGGTGTATTAAAAGATCCCAAAATTCTTGCAAATTCCAATTTACACGGAAACGAAATCAAAACTTTACACGCACCAAACCTTCGCAAATCTGAACCCCCATCGGCCTCCACGATTTACATGCAAATCTCGCCCCAGTGGCAACCCCTGGCATCATCAATTCCGACGAGAAGATGGTCGAAACTTCATTGCTGTTAAGACCGTGATAGACTTTAGCCTCGTAGCAGACAAAAATTTATCGTCGTGTCTGCTAAGATCGCCATGGGATGTGCTTGTCTCGGATGTTGAGGGGGAGGGGTTGAAATTGAAAGAGTGAGACGATGCACGCTTAATCAAACGAAAAAAGAAAGGATGCCCTCGGTTCGGTTCAATTCCTTTCGCCCCTATTCTTGAGTCAAGTTTTATCATATAAAAAACAATCTTCTAAAGGCACTTAGAGTGAACCCTTGCTATAGGAGTAAAAGAAATACTACTTCCATCCACTAACAAAAACAAATAATTTATAAAGGTCATAGCGTAAACAAAAAGAGTATCGGCGCGTAAACTTACCGAAAATTCTCCCAAATCATATATTACATCTGTTACTAACAAAGTCCAACATGAAGTAATAATATATATACAAAAGAGATTCAAACAACTTGCAATTTCTGAAGCTGAACATCATCCTCAACCTTCAACTCAACATATTCAGCCATTAAATAGCCTTGAAGATGGTCCGACAGAGCCGACTTGTCAACACTCTCATGGTTGTACGATTTGCAAACGAAATACAACACAGTTTCCGCCACAAGCTTCACCAAATACAACACCAAAAACAACAACACCCAAACAATCCCCAAAATGCCCCTCCCCACCGCCCCAGTCGTCGCCGATTGCACAACAAGATAGTAAAACACAAATTGAACCACTACCAAGGGCAAATTCAGCAGCGCCAACAACTTCAGCACCATCCTCATCCTCCCTTCAACCAGGGCCTTGCTTTTCGCCATGGCTTTGAACCCACAACAATCTAATTCCAAAGCTGAAACAACGCTTGAAAGTCCCCATATTGACATCAAATACCACGCCGCGGCGCAGTAAAACATGATGAACAAGAAGAGAATCATTTCGATTCCGGCGCTGAAGCTACCGTCGTCTGGGCCGTAGATTACAACAGCGACCACCGGTACTAGAAAGAGAACAGAAAGAGCCACGAAGTTGAAGGCGAAAATGCCTGCGAGAACGCAGACGAAGGTGAGGAGAAGCCGCCTCCAGAGCTTGGGGACGGCGGCGGTCACGTGCTTGAACGAGACGGCACGTGCTGCATAGACGGAGGCGACGGTGAAGACGATGGCGGAGGTCGAGAGGAGGGAGAACGCGGCGGAGGAGACGAAGAAAGCGAGGGTGGAGAGAGCATGAAAGATTCTTTCGGAGGATACGAGGTCGTGAAGTTTAAGGAATTCGGGGGTCGATTTTTGTGTGTTGTTTAAGATTTGTTGGTCGTGGGAGATTTTTTGGAGGAAGAAATTGGAAATTCCAGAATTGGCTAAGACTAAGAGAGAGAGAGGGAGAATGAAGAGGAGAGTGATGTGGGTGAAGATTCTTCTCCATTGATGGATTAGTTTGAAGGTTTCTTGGAGGATTCCACGGATTCCAAGAAATTGAAGGTTTTTGAGATCTTGTTCTACATTATTATCATCCTCCATGGTTTTTGGGAAATGGATTGAAATTGAAGATGAAGAAATTAATTTTCAGAAGATGGAAGATATATAAAACAAAAAGCTGGATCTTGCTAATTAATTCTCTCTTTCAAGTTTGAAGTTTCCATGAAATGAGATGATGGTTGAATATTCAAAGTTTTCATGAATGGTAGGGTTCAAGAATTTATTGCTTTGGAAGATAAAAAGAAAATTGTAAGGAATTGGAAAACCCATCTAAGTCTTTGACTTCTAAGCCTCTCTTCTCATACTCCATAAATTCATGGTAATGACAATGATGTTTTTGGTACATATTCTTAAGGTTGGAAATTTTAATAATATGTAATTATTAATGTGGACATAGTACATCTATATTATTATCATGGAAAAGTCACCCTTTTAAAAAACGAGGAATTGAAAAAAATAAGTGGAGAGCCATGTAGTAATTTTTTGGCATTGAAGACTAAGAAGACTACTATAATCTTCTAGAATGGTTTTTCTTTTTATTCTCCAATTCCGTAAAAGTTGGTGGTTCGATCTTCCATTTCTACAACGGTTCATTCTTGCAGATAATATTATACTAATGAGCATAATAATATTACACTCCCAATAAATAAATTTCATTATTGGAAAAGGCCACTTAATTCAAGCAAAATCTAAATTTCGTTGAATTGAAATGTATGTCGTTAGTGATTTTTGGTTAAAATACTATTTTGATTATGTACTTTGTCTCTATCCCCTCAAAATAAATCGAAACTTAAATTACGGGAACCAAAATTAAAATAATATTTTTGCCGTGATTTTTTATTTTTTATTTTTGGGAATTATCACTTAAAAAAAATCATTCACGAAACGCATTTCGTAAGTGATGATTATATACAAAGATTTAAACGTTGTCTCATACTAGGGATTTCTCAAGCTCATCTTCGTCTTCAATCTTCAACGATTCACAGTCCATCGGCAAATAACCTCCAAGATGATCGGAGATGGCCGATTTGTCGATTTTCTCACGGTGGTACGATTTTCCGACGAAATACAACACAGTTCCAATCAACAAGAACATCAGAAACGACAAGATCCAAACAATCCCCAAAATTCCCCTGATTCCCACTCCGATCGCTCCCGATTCAACACCCACTCCTAAAACCACAAGTAGAATCGCTCCGAAAGGAAAGCCGATCAGAATCAGAAGAATCGCAGCGATCGCCATTTTCCCCCTCAGCAGCTCCTTACTTCTAGCAATCGCTTCGAATCCATACGAATCTGGTTCCAAAACAGAGACAACGCTCGACAATTGCCAAATTAGGGCAAAGTACCAGCCCTCAGCGAGGAGCAACAGAATCGGAAATCGAGTGAAGAATTCGGTTGTATCATAGTTGAGGAGAAGAGCAATTGCAATACAGAACAGCACAATCGCATAAAGAGCAACGAAATTGAAGGCGGCGAAGTCGACGATGAGACAGAGGAACGTGGCGAGATGTTGCTTACAGACCTTGGGCGCGACGCGGATCAATTGGTCGAAGGAAACATCGCGATCGGCGCAAACACAGGCGGCGGCGTAGACGGCGGCGGCGGTGGAGAGGAAGAAGAAGACGACGGAGAAGAAGAAGCAAGCGATCTCGATCCTCCATTGGCGCGTGGAAATTTGTGTGTGGGCGAAGATTATGAGAGAGAGAGGAAGAATGAAGGCGAGAGTGATTTGGGAGAAGATTCTTCTTCCTGCGTGGATTAATCTGATAGTTTCTCTGAAAATTCCATAGATTCCGAGAAACTGCAACTTTTCGTGGTGAAGATTCATGATTTTTCTGGGGAAAAATTTGGGGAGGAGGAGAAAGAAGAGGGAAGAAACAGTAGAAAAATGGGGTTTTTGAAAAGGAAAACTCTTAACTTATATTTTAAGTTTGAATTAATTAAGCTTGGAAAAGTCTTTGTTTGGAATGAACTGACTTAACCAAATACAATATTTGAACTCTTTTTAAAGAAATATAAATTGACTTCTTCGTACAAATATTTATGATAATAATATGTATGGTGCTAAATTGTGAATAAGACTATTGCCTAAAATCCTAATTTCAGGAGTGCCTCATATTAAAATTATATATAATTCTCTTGAAAATTAAACATAGTTTATAAATTTAGTTATTTATTTATTTATTTATGGGATAGCCTTTCAAATTTGTTAAATTTAACTTTTTTTTTCCCCTTCACAGTCCCATTCAAATTTCCTTAAAACGATATATGATATATATGTTCATTGCTTTTGTCAGTTTATCTAATTTAGCCTAAATTCATGTAATGCAAAATTCACATTTAACAATTCGTTAAAAGATAAATATAAGCAGGATTTTAAATTAAACAATTTTGTTGACAGTGAATTTTGGAGAGGTCAACGAAGAGTAGCTTCGCCTGAAAGAAATGAGTCTGTAATCAGAAAACTCGACGTCGGGGTGGAGTCCCGCACCTAATAACCTCCTACGCCAAGTCAGTAATAAAGTAGAAAATAGGAAAGACAGTATTAGTGACATGTTTTTCATTTATTTGGTGTGGGTGGGGGTACTTCCTTATATAGGTTTGGGTGGTCGATCGGGAAAGACGATGGTTGGGATGGCAGGGGCGCACTGCGAGCTATGACGCCTACTGAGAACGTATGTTCTCAACAACAGACGGTGGTGACATCGCCTGCAGGCCTGGACCCTGTCGTCTGCTGATGGGGCAAAACGTGCTACCCATATGGGATGGACGAAAACACGTATCTTCTACCATCATAGGGAATGGTGTGTAATCTTCTACGAATTTAAACGAATTTACTTCTTGGAGGTAGATACGTGCTCGGTTTTACCTAAACGAACTTAAAAGTTTTGGAAACTAAATGTAATATTCAAATTCTAAAAAATTTAGTGGCGATATAATAATTAAATGTATATTTTTGGCTCAAAAGTCAAGAGTGTGGTTTAATGCGTCCAAACGTGTGGAGTGCGTCTCTCTCTCAATCGGACTTGGTCAATACATCCAACGGCCAGTATTCCTTGTGTTTCTTTCTTATTCGTAGTCATTAAATATGGACCTAATTGGTTCATTTTGACTATTATCCTATTTTTTTTAATATTTTATTAAAATAAAAACTTATATAATTTTTTTCATAAAATTAATCGATGATAAGTATTTTGTTTATTTTTTATTTTTCTTACCTTCAATATTTGAGTTTCGTATTTCCACACATGCTTTAACTAATTGCAGTATATTTATTTTGAATAATCAATCCATTCATGTCAAGTATATTTTATAAATGATATTAATCTCGAATAATATAAATTAAATAAAATTTTAACTATGTTAAAATTTGAGTGACAAGTATACATCATCAAAGATTACTTTGTTTGATTCCGAGACGGAGATAGAGGAGAAGAATTGAAAAACAAAATATTGACCTATCATAAGGTCATGATATATCAAAACTTTAGTGATCAAGACTTCTTGTGTAAATTAACTTGATAGTTTCTAAAAAAAAAAGAAAAATTCACAAATGGTTAGATGTTGTAGCTAGCGTGTCTAGACGCTGCCTTCTCGACAACTTACGTTGCTTGGATTCGTAGCGTTGAGACGCCCTAAGGCAGTACTGCAGCCTGGGGAAGGTGCCTAGGTTGATGTAGCCCCAAATTTCAACCAGATTACCTAACTCAAGGTGCGGGATATAATTAACTCATGATATAGAAGATTTGTAATGTATGTTGATGTTGAGTCCATAAGTGAGTTCAAAGGACTTTAGCAAGAGATATATGTTCTTTAGCTTAAGTTTCATTGGCAGCAAAGAAGAGAAGGATGCAAAAAAAAGATGGGAGGTATTGGAAATTTCTCTGACTAATGTGAAATTCCTCAATAAGACGACCTTTATTATAGACTTCACCAAGAATGGTGCTAAGATAGTCGAGGGCGAGTAAAAAAGAAAGGGAGATAGGGAATCGCCTTGTCGAATACTTCTATTGGCAAAAATTCCAAAATTGAACAAGTAACATAGGAAAGACAACCCGTATCCATGAGGGAAGTCTTTCGTGTAACATGATACTAGAAAGGAAATTCCAGTTCAATTTGTCAAAAGCCACTCTGGAAAAAAGTCTTGGAACATGTTCTTGAAGTTGCATTTGAAGATGTAAGTGATAGTTAGAAGTCTATGTTGGAGGCAATAAAAAAAAGTAAGGGATTATTTAGAATGGAGAGACAAGTATGGAGAGAAACTTCTAATAAGGAGACATAACACCTCTATTTACAGGTGTTTGAGCACACTCTATGGAGAATTCTAAAGAGTTAACAAGTTCTCTAGGTACATATTAATCTATTCTTATCCAAAGAAATTCTTTAGAATTCTTTGGAACCTAGAAAAAAAGCTAGATGATTCTAGAGTATTTTATTTACATATTTCTTTACAAACTTCTAGATAAATCTATAGATAACTTTTTGTGTGGATAACTCTAGAAGTTTCTAACCTATTTGAAAATTACAAATTACTATTTTTCAGTACAGTTTAATCAATGATAGATGTTGGCCTACAAAATTATGATATATGAAAAATATTAGTCATAGTGCTATATTAACTAACGTGACAAATTATTTGCCACGTATTTCGAATCCTAAAAAATATGTTATATTTTAAGTTGATACAATTTTAACTATATTTATATAAATGTCAAAGCGAACATAACTCAAGGGTAATTAACATATATTTCGAGGTTGTGAGTTCGATTCCCCACCCTACATATTGTACTAAAAAAAACTATATTTATATGAATTTGTGATCTTTGGCATAAATCTCTATATTAGGAAAACTTTGTTACCTCATGCAATTATATGATAAAGTTAATCGGTCAAATTTAATTTGACCCCTTATTGCTAATTATTGTTCATCGTTGCTCTCAAATAAGTTCCCAATTTTCTCATCGATGTCAAAACTACATAAACAATTAATTCCACAAAACCGTTAATGCCTCCAATATTAACTTACAATACACAAAAGTCAAAATTCAAATACAATTTTCACCCAATGACTATAGATAAGATAATGCATCATTGAAGAGATTCTAACAACTTGCAATTTCTCAACCTGAGCGTCATCGTCGTCACCCTTCAATGGAACATAACCTGAGAGATCAGCCGACGACGACATGTCGACACTCTCGCGATGACACGATTTACAGACAAAATACAACACAGTTTCCCCGACAAGCTTGATCAAAATGAACAGCGAATGGAACAAGACCCCAAAAATGACCAAAATACCCCTACTCGCCACCACCCCCGCCACCGTGGACTGAAAAAACAGATAATAAAACAAAAGCTGAAACAACCCCAAGGGCAAATTCAGCATCACCAATGACTTCATCACCATCCTCATCTTCCCTTTAACCAGCGCCTTGCTTTTGGCCATGGCTGCAAACCCACAACAATCTTCAACAACCGAAACGAAACTCGACAGTTGCCATATTATGGCTAAATACCAAGCTCCCATGCAGAAAAATACCACGAAGACGAAAATAATAATCAGGAATCCACCGTCGCCGCTGACGAAGCTGAGTTCGTTACTCGGCGGTCCGTTGATGGAAAAATCTACCAACAGAATCAAAAAGAGGGTGAGCAGAGCAGCAACAATGAAGGCAAAATGGGCTGTGAAGACGCACAGGGAGGTGAGGAGGAGCCGCTTGCAGACTCTGGGGAGGGTGCTGATCACGTGCTTAAAAGAAACGTCGTGCGCCGCATAGATGCAGGCGACGGTGGAGGTGGTGGCCGTGGTGGAGAGGAGAGAGAAGATTGCGGAGGAGATGAAGGAAGCAATGGTGAAGAGGACGTGATAGATTATTGTTTTAGAGGAGACAGCATTTAGAGGTTGTTTTTGAAAGAAGAAATTGGATATTTGGGAGTTGGCCAAGTATAAGAGTGAGAGAGGAAGAATGAAGGCAAGAGAGATTTGGGTGAAGATTTTTCTCCATTGGTATATCAGTCTGATGGTTTCTTTGAGAATGCCAAAGACTCCAAGAAATTGGAGGTTTTGGAGTTGTAAATCCATGGCTTTTTGGCTGGAGAGAAGGGGGAAAGGTGGTTGAATATGAAGAACTTGAGAAAATTAGAATTAGGAAGAGAAGATATATATGAGAAATGATGGTTGAAAATTTGAGTTATTTCATTAATGGGTGGGTTTAACTATTAATTGATCTGAGAAAAAAGATGTAGAATAATATTAGTAAACCCATGTTAGTATTCAAAGTCCACTATTTATTAGGAGGACAATGACACTTTTAGGTATTAATTAATTCAATGCCGTATTATGACCATAAATTGTAGAGTGATATAATATTTCTTTCTTTGTTTATGCATGACTTTTTTTTAATAGTTGTTGCACGAAACTAAGCCTAGTTTAATGGTTAAGATATTTGTTAGGGATAAAAGAGAAGATAAACACATGATTTACTTGCCTTGAGACATGCACATTTGAGTCGTGGCCAACGTGCATAAGGCAAAGCTCAAGGCAAAGCAGCTTGATTCCAACCTAGGGAAGATTCTATCGGTTGAATATTTGCTGACAGTCAACATAATATCAATTTTGTTGGCAAGAGATCTGTTGAATGATAGGTACATATGCTATCACTCTAGGGCGCCATTTCCCAAAATGCTCTCCTCTATTATAAAAGATAGAGTCCCACCGTCTCAAAGGTATGCAATCCTTTGCCCTTAGTTATATGCTTGGCTTGACACACACTAGTTCGAGTCTACTTCAGATTACTTACTAAAGTACGTGTAACCTTGATCATCATCAGTAGTATATTATGACTTCTTTTACAAGATCGTACGTACGTAGATTCAAATTTCTCCGCTAAAAATAAAAATAATAGCTAATTTTAACTATTTACTGGAACGAAACAATATCGTTTCAGTTGTTTTGATTCGGTCTATCTATTATTTCAAAGGGGGCTAGAAGAAACGAGAGATGGTATTGTAAAGTGCTGACAGTCGTAACTATAACAATATGAAACCCTGAACCAAGATAATATAAGAATAATACTACGATAGTAACACAATAATGTAAATGAATTAGCCAAAAGCGAGCATAGCTTAACAGTAATTGACAAATATTTTTAATCAAGAGATCGTGAGTTTGATCCTGCATAACTTTTTTAAACTACAAGAATGAATGAGTTATATAGACATTTGTTTTTAATTATTAGTTTGGACAACTTTTTATATTTAAACGTGCATGTTTCTAAAACTTATTAGAGTAAGTTTTTCGAATTTGAAGGTTTTATTTTTATTTATTTTTATTTAGTTTTTTTAACTTTGAACGAAAGTGGTGAGTTGTTTATGGCATGTGGTAACTTTTAATGCTTAATTTGGATTTATGACATGTGGATCGAGTGAGTTAGATATTTTTATGACTTATAAATTATTTTTTGACAAATAGGTTAACTATATTGTTCACATAAATTTATTTGTCATTTGTTTTTTCAGATTTTTTCAACTTTTCTACCAAAAGCTTTTGGAATTCTGAGAAGGTTTCATGGAACACTTGATGATGAGATTTTTTAAATAGATTTAGGTGGTTGAATTTTACTTAGTGTATTGAACTTTTTGTACTAGATAGTTCAAACTAATGTTGGTTTAATATTTATAAATCTTTATATGAAAAAATTGAATCCGTGTCTATTTATTCAAGGAAATAATACGAATATTGAAAAAAAAACCAAAAACAAACTGTACCTATGGCGACGAAGAAGTCAATTGATCGCCATATAGGTCTTTTTTTAGCAATGATTTATGATTCATCGCCAAAGCTATCTATGGTGACGAAATTGTCGCCATAACTAATGTAAGGACACATTCGTCATTAAAAAGAAAAAAAAAGAGAAATTCAGATTGGGGGTTTAGGTTTTACTAAGAGCATTTTGGTCTTTTGATTAAAAAAATGTAATAAAAAAAAGATAAAAGAAAAGTTTTGATTTTTTTAAAGCAAATTTTCTTGGAGGACACGTGTTTGTTTTTTTAGTGTGAACATGTGGCTTCAGAAATAAAGAAAAGGAAAAAAAGGGGCAAGACTTTTGGGTGAGTTCGAAGAAGAAGAAAAGAATATAATTGGGAGAAAAATTAGGAGCACGTTTAAATCGGAGAGGAAACGACTACGGGATGGATAAACCACCCTCAACCCAAAAACTTTAATTCATATATTAGATATCTTATATGAAACTTGGTAGAGTAGAAATTATGATGTGATTAAGAAATTTTTGAAAAGAAATGAGAAAAGTTGGAATTATGTAACTCTCTAAGGCTAAGATTTGTGGGTTTTCTTCCCTTAGGAATCCTTTGAATTTATGGGGTTTTTATGATATGTTCAATAAATTGTTTAGAAGAAAAAAAATATTTTGGTCCTTTACCTCTGTTTGAGCTCGGATTTGGTGAGCTCGGTTACGACGTGAATCGGAACGTCCGGGACGAGCTACGACCAACTGCCCACTCCTCCTCTGAACACTCTCGAGACCTGCAAAACAAAGTTAGCACTCCGACGAGCAAGTCAGTTCTGGTCCGAGCTAACTTGCCGAGTTCACCTAGGATTGCGTACCTTGCATTTAAGGCAAGGGTTTCTATTTATAGAAATGAGCCCGACAGGAATTCTGACAAACCCTAAAATCGCGGCTTGTTGTCGGGTACGAAAGAGGCATTGTTACGGACTTTGTATCGGCTCGGCACTGTAGGCCCTATCCTGACTGCCGACCTGAGTATTTCGGAGTCAATTTCTATATTTCGTCCGCGTGTTCACCCAACTCACCTTTTCGATTATGGTACATGATCGAATAGAACTGTTAAAGGTAAATTGGTAGTTTGTTGCAACAATAGAAAAGGAGATTGTGTTGGTCAGAAGAAATGGTAGAAACGAAGAAAATGAAATCAAAGAGATTTGGAGATGGAGAAAGGAAGAAGAAAGAGGAAAAACTGTGGGTTTGAATGGAAACAAAGAAGAAGATGAGAGTGTGTTATTAGAAGAGAGAGAAAGGAATTTTTGGGATAAAATTTAAATAAGAAAAGAAAAATGAATTGCCTAGAAGAAAATGGGCTTTCACGTGTGAAGTTGAAACCAAGAGAAATTGAAGGAAAAGACTTGGCTGTGATTGCTCCTTACCTTCACGTGACCCTATAATAAGAAGACAAATGTTAGCTGTTGTTTTTTAATTGTTTTATTAAAATCCATAATTTCGTGAAAATCTTCCCAAATCTCTTTTAATTTTAACATCTCCCCAAATCTCTTTTAATTTTTTTTAAAAATTAGTTAGATGATTCTTCTCCCATTTTTCTCTCCCCCTGCCACCTCTCACTTCTTTTTTTTTCCCTCTCTTCTTCTTCACTTTTTTCTTCACTTGCTGCTAATATTGACCGTTGATCATTTGAAGCAAAAGTTGGAAAGCAACTTTAATCCATCACTTTTTTCTCCACTTGCTGCTAATATTGACCGTTGATCATTTGAAGCAAAAGTTGGAAAGCAACTTTAATCCAATGTCCCAAAACTTCTTCAACTACATTCCTTTAAAAAATGGTTATGAAAAACAAATTGCATAAGCCTCCATCTAAAATTAGAAGACAATAAGGCACAAAATCAAATAATAGGTGAGAAAAAAAACATCATGTTACACAATTTCTCGACAATCATTTAAAACTATAAAAAATAAAAAGTAAAAAGTAGATATATACATGTGTACACATTTAAATTGTAGATAAATATTGGTGGAGATTTATTTTAAGTTGAAAAACAAAACGGGGATGAAGAAGAGAGAAAAAAAAGAGATTACAGTACTCCTTGAGTTGAGAAGAAAATGACAAAGAAGATAAGAAAAAAAGAAGGGAGTAAGAAGTTACGGGGAGAGAGAAAAAAGAGAGAAGAATCGTCCTATCAATTTAAAAAAAATTAAACGAGATTTGGAGAGATTTTGGCGAGATTATGAATTTTAATAAAATAATAAAAAAAAAGTATCAGCCAACACTTGTCTTCTTATTATAGGACCATGTGAGGGTAAGGAACATAATGCTCCTCACCACCGTTAAGGAGCGAAGTTTTTTTCGAAATTGAATGAGTTATTTGTTAGTGTGGGACCTAGTTGTAAGTAATATGAGAAAGAAAAGAGGTGAGTTTTAAATGAAGAGAGAGAATGAACTTTGAATTAAATATTTTGGATTATTCAAAGATAAAAGAGTTTATGATGGAATTAAGGTTGTGTCGAATGTATGTTGGATTAAGTATGAATTGATTCCGTATTGGATTCTCTTTTCAGGTAAAGCAAAAATTGGAACAGTGTACCACCCAAGTTTACAACCTAGAAGGATTTATGAGTGGTTGGTTTATGTTATGAAATGTTTTTAAGATATCTATTATTATAGAATTTTAAGAAATTATATATTATGTATGATTTAGAACGAAGTAATTATGTTCCTTTGAGAATTTAGAAATGTTTTATGATTGTAAAGAAATGGTTAAAGCTTATGAAGGGTATTTAGAAAGAGATTTCAAAAAATGATTTTAGAATTTCATGAAATGTATTTAGAAAGAATATTTGAGAATTGATTTGAGAAAGTTAGAAAAGTTATTAGAAAGAAGAAAAAGAAAAGAATTTTAGAAAAGAGATTTAAAAAATAATTTTAGAATTTCATCGAATGTATTTAGAAAGAAATATTTGAGAATTATTTGAGAAAGTTAGAAAAGTTATTAGAAAGAAGAAAAAGAAAAGAATTTTAGAATAGTTTTTTAGATTTAATATATTTTTTTTTTTGCAAAGGAGATTTAATAATTTTATGCAAAAATAAGTTTTCAAACCAGCTGATTACTGTATGCTATATCTTCTATTTCTGGGTATACTATAGAAAGACATTATGTTACTGTATGCTATATGAATAATGTCTTTCTATTTTATTCATATAGCATACAGTAGCATAATGTCTTTCTATAGTATACTCAGAAATGGAAGATCTTTGGGACTATATGACTCCGCGCAATTTTATCTAGTTGTTTTATGTTTAGAAGAAGAATGCTTTATATGTTTTAGAATGTGTTTTATAGCAGGTTGAGAAGTTGGCGTAACGGGTCGTAGGGACACAAGGGAATGTCGGGCAATTAGGGCCAAATCCAAATTCCAAATCCTGGTCCGAATCCTGGGCCTTGGCTACAGAATGGTATTAGAGCGGAACCTCTCCTAGTACGATGTGGTTCGGGAACAAACCAAGGCGTGGAAACTGGTGTGCATGTGACTCCCGAGTAGAGAGGAGGGGTACATGAATGAACTGATGCCACATCCGAATGAGAGGGATCCTGAGATTATGAAAGAATGGTCAAGAAAGACTTAAAAGATAGTCACTACCTATATTAATAAGGTGCATCTTGCTTTTCAATGGTTCAATTCTAAGAACTCCAAAGTTAAGCGTATTTGACATGTGAGTGAGGACAAAGCATATGCTGGGGCTTGTAAATGATCTTCCTCTTATTTAGCCAATATGGGGCTTTGATCTCATTCCCAACATCTTCTTTTTCGTTCTTATACTAGAAAAAGATAAGTCTTTGTTGTTAACTTGTTGAGTTAATTATGCTAATTATGCCGGCAAATGTCTACACCAAAAACAATTCTTACTATATAATCTTTAAACAATACTGTCACTATCAAGATAGGTTAATTAAGTAAGGACCTATTAGAGATAAAATTGAAAGTTGCTAAGATTTGTTATTTTAAGGTATTGATACTAAATACTAAATAGACATACAACCCTACATGCATGGTGAAACTTTGACATTAGAGAGACTAAATGGACCCAATCTTAATTCTATTAAGGTAAAACTTATAATTTAACCTAAAATTTAAATGAGATTATTATTTCTACACAATGGATTGGATATACATTACATTTACAAGACTAAGTATATATTTTAGCTCATAATATTAATCTTTTCAATTTAGCCATCGTTTGCGAATATTAAAATTGATTGGTAAGAAAAATTTACATAATTTAGACCGGAAAAAAAATCATCAAAAGAATAAAACTTAAATTTTCTACCGATTACTTCATAGAGATTTGGAGGAGATGTCTTATATGACATTTTCCTCCTAGTTTCTTAAGAATTGTCTGGATCATCAGATATCATTAAGAAATAGGTAAGAAATGTTATTGAACAATTTTCTTGAATTCTTCCTCGGTATGAGGTCAAAAATCCCACAACAAGTCTCGATCTATACAAAATGCACTAAATTATTGTTGTCTTTCTTTCAATTTAATTGATAGCAAAAGAACCTTACCTCTAGCGCGCTTGATTAATAGTTTCTAAAATCAAGGGGTTTCAAAATTTAGTAACTAATACAGGCTACTACTCTAGGTTCGCTTCACTTCTTCAAGCTCGGTCCCTTATTGAAAATAAAAGCACTAAGAGCTAACTATTATTAGTAAAACAAGCAACCTTTTTGCTCCTATGTTCACCTTTTTTCCGCTAATTTGCAAGTATTATGCTATATAAACTTATGTTTAATAGCTAATTTACATTTACCATCAATGGGGGACAAAGATTATTAGAAGATAATGACTAAATTAGGAGTGAAAGCCCATTTATTATATAACTTGAATCTCCACCCCATGTTGCACTCGAACAGACAAAAAAGCCCATTCATTACAAAAAATTTAACAAAGACCGACATACAATAATGGATCAAAGAGATTCAAACAACTTGCAATTTCTCAAGCTGAACATCATCATCATCAACCTTCAATGGAATATACTCTGCCAGTAGATGGCCGGAGAGAGCCAACTTATGAACACTCTCATGGTGACACGATTTACAGACGAAATACACCACAGTCTCCGCCACAAGCTTCACCAAAACGAACAGCAAAAATGACATCACCAAAACAATCCCGAAAATACCCTTCACTGCCGCCGCCGCCGCCTCAAAAACCATGTAACTTGACAGAACCTGAACCACCACACAAGGAAAGCTCAGTAAAGCCATTAGATTTACAACCATCATCATCTTCCCCTTAACCAGCGCCCTGCTTCTGGCCATGGCTTCGAACCCACACGACTCTTCCAAAACCGACACGACGCCCGACAGCTGCCAGATGATAGTCAAATACACCGCCGCCGTGCAGTAGGCGACAATGAAGACGAAGAGGATAGCCCAGGTCGCGGCCGAGTCGAGGGTGATGTCGTGGACCACAACGGCTATGAGCAGTATCAAAGCGAGAATAGCGAAAGCTGTGATGTTGAAGGCTACAAAGGCTGCGAAGACGCATAGAGAGGTGGCGAGAAGGCGCTTGCAGAGCTTGGGCAGGGCGCAGATCATGTGCGTGAAGGGGACGTCACGTGATTCGTAGACAGCGGCGACGGTGGAGGCGATGGCGGAGGCGGAGAGGAGGGAGAAGAGGGTGGAGATTATGAAGAAAGCGAAGTTGAAGAGGATGTAATGGATTGTTTCAGAGGATACGAGGTCGGATAGTTTAAGGAATTTGGGTGTGAAGAAATTGGAGATTTGGAGGTTGGCAAAGGATAAGAGAGAGAGGGGAAGAATGAAGGCAAGAGAGATTTGGGTGAAGATTCTTCTCCATTTGTGTATTAACTTGAAAGTTTCTTGGAGAATTCCATAGATTCCCAGAAACTGAAGATTTTCCATTTCTACATGCATGGTTTTTTTCTTTTGGCAAAAACAAAAAAAAAAGTTGAAAAAATGTTGAGATGAAGAAATTTTAGAAGATGGAAGAGAGAAATATAAGGAGTTAACTAGATACATGCTTCCCTTTCGAGTTTGAAGTTTCGATGAAAAATGGAATGTTATATGATAGAATATTCCATGGTGAAAGTTTAACTATTGCTTTGGAGAAAACGATCAAGAATGAGAAAAATCCAAGGAAAATACTTAGGAATTCTAACATTTTTTTTAATAATTTGATTTGATTTGAAATCAATATATTAAAAAAAATTGACAACTCATATATGTATATATTTTTTAAAAGTTTAGATTTATTCATTTATCCCTCTAAGTGTCAAACATTTAATGATGTTGGGATAAGATTGGTGAAAGACCAACTACGGTAAAGGACGAATAATAGTAGGAGCTAGTTTGTCTTTTTTATTAGTTGAGTAGGGATAGAATAATGGAAGCAAAGAAATTATGAATTCATGCCACGACCATCTATATGGAATGATAGTTTAGTTGATGCATTCCTATGGAGAATGAAGAAGAAGATAGAGATCATCATTTGAAGAGGAAAATTTTTGATAACGTAGATCGCGAAGTATTTTCCAAAATCCAATCTAGATATTGACTTTTAAACTATTCATTTGAGCTCTTTAGACGACAAGGTGAACAGAAGGATCGAGATTCTAACGTTGATGAAAATGTCCAATAAAATATCAATGTAGATGAATATTTCTAGAAAAATCATAAAAATTAAGAATTTATAAAATATATTTAAATTAACAAATAAATCTTTCAATCTTTTTAAGTAAGTTAGAAATTCTTATTATTGATACTATGTCTATGTTAGTGATTTTTTATTGATATATTTTTTACATCTTGTTACTTTTTTTATATAATATAATAGAAATGTTGATTCACTTCTCTCGAATGTTCAAAAAATTAAAACTCTGAGTTCATTCATTGTTCTTAATTTGTTTTATTATAAAGACAATGACATTTTGGTGCATATTTTTTAACATAGAACAAGGCTCTTGTATTTTAATAACATCTATACCGTCGGTCAATATTAAGATATTGACCGGTAGGATAAACTATTTAATGATTTGACAAAACTTAGAAGAGGAAATAATTAAGTCATGAAAGAGAAAATAGTTTAATCGAAAAATATTTAAACACATAACGGACTAAATTAAAAATTTTAAATAAAAGAGATTAAATTGAAAAAACCCAAATATTAAGGACTAATAAAAACATATATTTTGCGCAGTTTAGTTTCTGATTAAATATGTCCCTAATTTTTAGAAAACTTATAATTTAATTTTAAAAGTTTTATTTATTTTTAAATATTCGTCAAACTTAGAAGGAAGTTAATTGTTCAGTATCCTTTCTACTTTCTGTTTCTCGTTTACTACTTTTTAATAATGCAAAATGGAATCACATGTTTTAACTATTTTTTGTTTCTTATTCTTATTGAAAAAGAAGCATAAATATTTGGTAATTATTTTCTAAAATTTTACTTGAAAAAAGTAAAAGTTTTATACGAGAAAATTAATTTATAAAATTAAATATTAAAAATTTGATGTTTATATATTTTTATATAAACATAAAATTTCTAGATATTTTAGTAAACATATATTGTTGCGGTGCATGACTTGGCTTTAATTAACCTATGGTTGACCCTTTTATAGAACCGTCGAGACATATTATATGTTAGGTGAATGTAAGTAAGGTGAATGTAAGTGATGCTGATCACGCAAGATATAAGATAAGGAAGGGGTGAGAATTGCTCTCAAAATGGACCGTTAATGATCTTCACCATGCGAACGATAGGAAGAGTTTGTGCTCAATGTTAGAGCTCTTAATGCTCGTTTGGTAATGTTTCTGTTACTTGTTTATGTTTTCTCAAATTTTAATAATAATAATAATAAATAAAAAGAATTGCACGAACCAATGATAAAAAAATTATATATTTATGTCCGAACAAATTGAAATTCGAAACGAGATAAAAGAAACTTGTTTTTGTTGTTTCCAAAAAATATATACAATTTTGAGAATGTTTCTAAAAAAATGAAAAACAAAAAACATAAATAACTGTCAAATATTTAGATTTTTTTAATAAAAGTAGAAATGAGAAACAAGAAACAAGAAACGGAAACAAAAATATTATCAAACGGATCCTTAAAGATGCAATGTAAAAACCTAAAGGGTTGACGGGATCGTAAGGGTATATACATAATTATTGTTAAGAAAAAATGAGGTATATATTATACATAGTTTTTTGGTACAATATGAAGAAGTGACGAATTCACGAATTGGAGATATATGTCAATTCCTGACGATGACTTTAACAATATACACAAAATTGATATTCCACGAACAAAACTCAATAACATACAATAATGGATCAAAGAGATTCAAACAACTTGCAATTTCTCAAGCTGGACATCATAATCATCAACCTTCAACGGAATATACTCTACCATGCCGTGTTAAAAATATAAAAGAATACTGAATATGCTACAACAAAAATGATGTGTTTTATTGAATTGAAGATGTGCTTAAATACAAGTGAAAACATACCAGAAAGAAACTCTCTAACAAAATAAGACTCTTTAAAATACGACACTACTAACAAAAAAAACTACTGGACAGTCAAGTAAGGATACTCTGCATTAGTTCTAACAGGCCGGAACACAACCTTGAAGATGGCAGGAGAGAGCCAACTTATCAATACTCTCATGGTGATAAGATTTACAGACAAAATACAACAAAGTATCCACCACAAGCTTCACCAAAACAAACACCAAAATCGACAACACCCAGACAATCCCCAAAATACCCTTTCCCGCCACCCCCACTGCCGCAACCAGATAGCAAAACAGAATCTGAACCACAGCAAAAGGAGCACACAACAAACCCATCAGCACTGCGGCCATCCTCATGTTCCCCTTAAGCAGCGCGCTGCTTCTCGCCATGGCTTCTTCCGACCCACACACATCTTCAAGAACCGACACCACACTCGACAGTTCCCAGAACTTCGTCAACCCCACGCAGTAGAAGACGATGTAGTAGAAAAGAAGCGTCCCGATGTCGGCCGGGTCTTCGTCGTCGTCCGCGAAGGCGTTTGGCCCGTTCACAAAAACGGCTATCAAAATTCTCAGGAAGAGAGTAAAGAAAGCTCCCAAGTTGAAGGCGAAAAAATATGTCAACACGCATTTGAAGGTGGGGAGAAGCCGCCTCCAGAGCTTCGGCACGACGGCGATCACGTGCTCGAACGCGACGTCGCGTGCTGTGTGGATGGAGGCGACTGTGTAGGCGACGGCGGAAGTGGAGAGGAGGAGGAAGACGGTGGAGACGATGAAGATAACGAAGTTGAAGAGAGCATAGCAGATTGATTTAGAGGATACGACGTCGGAGAGTTTATGGAATTTGGGTGCGAAGAAAATGGATAATTGGATGTGGGCAAAAACTGAGAGAGAGTGGGGAAGAATGAAGGCAAGAGTGATTTGGGTGAAGATTCTTCTCCCTTTGTGTATCAATTTGAAAGTTTCTTGGAGAATTCCACAGATTCCGAGGAACTGAAGATTTTCCATTTCTACATTATCCATTTGGAGTTTGAAGATGAAGAAATTTTAGAAGATGGAAGAGAGAAATATAATATATGGGATCGGGCTTCCCTTTGAGTTTGAAAAGTTTCGATGAAATCATGGAATGATGATAGAATATTCCATGTTGAAAGTTTAATTACTTGCTTTGGAAAAAACGATCAAGCATGAGAAAAATCCCATCTAAATATTCACTTTTAAACTCTCCTCCATGTGGATTAATTCAAAGTTTTAAATATCCATCTCCGTTAAAATGTCGATAAAATATTTTTTTGGAAAAAAGGAAAGAAAATTTTAAATATATTTAAATTAAGCAGTTTACCTTTTTCTAAATCAGTTTAAGATTTTTAATAATATTAATATTATGTTCATTAAATGATATTTTATTGATAGTTTTCTGGCATGATTTTATCCATCTTTTTATTATACTAGTGTATTACCACCTGCAATGTACGTAAATTTTTTTTTAATTATAAGATAACTTAAATTTTATATAATTTCACCTAAAATATTTTAAGTATAATTATTTTTAAAAATAATAAAGATTAATTTTTATATATATTTATTATTATTGACAGTTAATTACTAATAATAAAATGTACTATTTATAATTATTTTTTAAATATACTATTTATAATTAATTGTTAATGATACGTTTTGTAAATAAATAAATTAAAAGTAAAGGAAAAAATTATATATTAATAAAAAAGTAAATAGGTATTTTAATATTTTTATTTTTAAATTATTTCAATTAGGTTCCCTTATTTTATTGATTTAATTTTATATTATAATTAAAATTACTAAAGAAAAATTCTTCAAATTATATTATTAGAAAATAAAATGACCAAAAGTTTTATATTCCACCTTTTAAGATTCTATACAAATTATTATTTATAATTAATTTATTAATTAAACATTTTTTATGTATTGACTTCTATGATTGTTTTTTTTTTCAACAATAAGAACATGAGTTTGTAATTATCTATATTTTAAACAAATATTCTAAATAAAATTGCTAAAAAAGAAACATTCCAAATAAAAAAAAAGTACACTAAACAATAAAAAAACATTAGTAACAAAAAGAAAAATCAAAATCCTAAACTAAACAAAATTGCTAAAAAAAAGAAACATTCCAAACAAAAAACTCACTAATTTGAAAAATAACAATAGTAACAAAAAAAAATCCAAATACTTGCTATACACTCATTTTTTTAGAGTAAATATGCTCATTCTTGAAGATTGCTTGACATATACTATTATTCAACTTTGTAAAATTGTGGAATGGTAATGTCACAAACCTAGTATATTCGAGATATGTAGATTCAACATATGCCTCCCTTGCAACTTGATGAATATATCACAAATATCTCGAGATGTTTTCATGATTGAATCATCTTTGAGAGATGTTTGAAGAAACTAAGAATAAAAAAGTATTGAAACTTGTGAAAAACATGTAGAAGAAACAGATTTTTATAGTAGTAGAGGATAAAACGTTACAAAAGCTTTCCAAATTCTAAAACTCTTGAAATTCTAGTATGAATTTTAATTAAAGAAAAAATTAATTTTATGTTGTTGGAAAACTTTTTGCATTCTAACCTTTTATATTCCATGCATTTATAGTATGGATAATTAATAATTAATAATTAATTTAATATTTGTAATAATATATTAATGGTATAATTTGTAATTTGTAAATTTAGTAAAGGGTAAAAGTGTCCAAAAATGTTTTTCCTGCCTCCTACCTGTATAGATAATAGAAATGTCGGTTCACCACTTATGTCGACCAAAATATATTAGAAGAAAATTTAAAACCCTAAACTCATTCATTGGTTATTCTTAGTTTATTTTGTAACAAGACAATTGAAAACGACATTTTTTTCGGTGTATATTATTTTAAGGTGGTTAAATATATATTTAGGTCTCTTATATTTTAAATTCTTCAATCGCGAATATTAAAATTGACTGGTACGATAAATTTATTTAATGATTTGACAAATATTTAAAAGAGGACAAAAGTAAGGAAAAATGGTATAATTGAATTTTTCTAAACCTATATTGAAAAAATATCAAACATTAGGAAGTAATTATAATATATAATTTCTTTTTAAAAGTTTATTTAACAATTTTTTTTAATGTTTTAAAAATATTTGTCAAACTCTTGAGAGATCGTTTAGTTGAAGGTTTCAAAAAGTAGCTTGGGATTAAGATGTCTGGATACAAGATATCTGGAAATAAAAAATAACTGTGTTTGATTGTATATATGTTTGAACTTAACATGTCTAAAAATAAATTTTTTATATGTTTATTTTGTGTGATTATATTTTTTGTCGTCGTAAAGATTGATTAATAGTTGTACTAAAAAATATTAATAATTAATTAAAAATAAATAATATAAATTAAATTATTATTTTAAGTTATAAATTCTTTTATAGCATTCTAAATTTTACACTGTCAATTTAACTATATTTACAATTTAGCACCTGGAACAATTAATTGTAAATGTTATTTAACTACTATTCAATATATACATATTTAGCAAACTAATATCTATGTATAATGCTTTAAAATTAATTGAAACTAACTTTCAATAATTAATTTACATTAATTAATTTATATTTATTAAATTATAATATTAAAATCATTTAAAGCAATTATGTTTTTATTTAAAATTCACTCTTGAGTAAATATACTATAAATAATATATCTAAATTTATGTTCCAATCCATTTTTATAATCATCATAAAAGAAATGTATTTAACAAAATTAATAATTTTCATCCTATTAATGACATCAATTTATTACATTTTTTAAATAAAAAATTAAGTATATAATTTAATAAATTAATTTTTTATAATAGAACAATTAATTTAATAGATTGTTATTAAAATTTTAATGTTGTTTTATTAATTATAATTTTAATTTAAAGTATTTTGAATTATTCATTTGGATCACGAGAGTGCATGATAAGTTTGGCTCTCTAATCTATCTTTCATACGTTACTTGGCGTGGGACTTTGTTTGTAATAAATGTAAGACTAGATATTTGTTTATGTATTATAAATATTAGATAATATTAGATGACGTTTATTTGTTGCACAAACAACACATGTGTCTTAATGCCCAAAGCTCTACCTATCAATTTAATCTATCCTTTATCTCAAAAGAAAAAAAATCTATTATTAGTGTCTAAAATGATCACACATCATCATGTTGTACAAATTGCCTATAGAAGGCTTATGATGATTCATGAAATATAGGCGTGACACGAAGAATAAAATCCAAAAGATATTCAAAAAGAAATAATGCCAAAATCTTATCATTCTTCTCCCATCTCCTTTGGTCCCTGAAGTTTTGGGTATGTATCTATTTGGTTTTTGAAATTTGAAAATGAACACATAAAATTTGAAATTTGAAATTTGAAATTTGATATTTATCCTAAAAATATCCATTTTACTTCGCCATCTTCTTATGTCTAAGTGATTTTGAAGGTTTAAGTCCATTCCTAATATGTCTATTAGAAAAAAGAACTTAATTTAGTAAAAACCAACCGTAACCTTAAGTCGAGGTCCTATGTCTAGGCTACCCGAGCGAAATCTTTATATCTAAAGTATTTCTCTCTAAAGTTAAATCAGTAAAGTTGTGAAAACATATGAACCCTTTTAGTATTGATGCTTGATTAAAACATTCATTGGCCAAATCAAGTTTTAACTTATGGAAACAACTTTAAGTGATAAAAAAGGAGAAAAACGCCTTTTGCCTTGTTGGATTTTAAAAACTTTAACTAACTATCCATAACCGGGTTGGGAAAAAATAAATTTAGCTCATGATGATAAAGGAAAAATAGAATTTAATGTTGATGGAAGTAGACGACATGATTAAAAGATTAAAACAAGCTAAAAATGGTATAGTTGTAACCCGAATGACCCTAACCTGTTCTCTTTCAAGATTGGGGAGCAATACTCGATCGATTCCTCAAGGTTGAGTGATTACAACTTTGTAATGAGAAAGAGAGAGATAAGAGTAACAAAGAACTTGCTGGAATTTTAATTAAACAAGATTAAAATTTAAAATTCAAGACTAACAAGTTGGAAATAAAGGGTGAACTAGAAAGGTTTAAAACATTAACAACTCAAAATCTTAAAGAGGAAACGTAAATAAGCCGAGAGTAAATGTTAAAGCTGAAATGATCACTCCGAGATGATCAATGAAGAGAATGAGCTGCTGAATTTATAAGGACTTCAAGGTGGTTAGGAGGTTAAGAGCTTTGTGGAGAGCCATCCATTTCAAACACCTTTTGGTTGGTTAGTTGTTGAATTGACAACCTTCAATGCATGGAAGACACGCGGCAGGGCTTGGGAAGACTTCAAATCACACCAAAATGTGCGTTTTACATTAAGGGCAATCTCGAGATTGGGGAAGGCGTTAGACGCCTAGCTCGGAATTTTTCTGCACAAAAGTGTAATTTCCGTTAGAAATCAACTCTAAATGATGTAAAAACGTCCTATGTGCATGTATAACCTAAGATAACTTATAATGAAAGGTTTTGGACACTAAACCAAGCTTAAATCACGGTTTTCGAGTTTAAAACGTTAGAAAATAGCACCCATTTAGCTTCTTTTTACCCTTGTGAACGAGGGAAATCACACATCATCGGGCTTCTTGGGCCGTGAGATCCTTCGTTGGGGTCGTTTCGGGCTCCAAAGTCAGAACTGGGACGAGGTTCTACAAACATAAGTCGGTCGGGACAGGGATCGAGAGAGAAGTCGAGAGGTGTTCTCAACCCGTAGCCGAGAACACCTCGGCACCTCGGCGCCAAGGTCGGGTCGGTCGTTGAGTGGGTTGGCCCTTAGGTTCTGGGTCGTCCACGATTGGTAGCTGTTTCGGGGTCCTTCATTCTCTTTCCCGGTCCGATTCTCATTCTTGTTTGGACCGTTTAACTTCCTATAACAATAGCCCCCACTCTCAAAATAGAAGTCAATGAGCGTAAGTAAATTGTTAAGACTTCTATATTGAGAGTACTTGTTGTTCATCGTTCCATGAGTGACTATTTTTGTGGAACAACTCCCGTACCATCTCCTCATAGTCGACCATGGTCAAGCCTCTTGGGCTTTGCCATACAGTTAATTTTAATCATTTAGGTCTTTTTTTTTGTTATCCTTGGGATACAACTTTTAGCTGAGCTAGAGCTAGCTGTACGTAATTGGGTTAACCTGTTTGGATTTTGCCCAGGGTTTCATATATAGGGTTTACTCTTAGGTCTCCAACCCATTTCGCTTTTGCCAATCGTTTTATACCCTAAGTCTAGTCGATACCCTTTTGTCACTATCGATTATCGTTTCTTGGGCTGGCTGTCATAGCCCCCATTCTCTTTCGTTGTAGTCGGTTGCAATCAAGTCTCTTAGGCACTACTATACGGTTAGTTTCTACAGTTTAGATTTTGGCCTTGGGATTTAACTTCTCAGCAGAGCCAGTGGTACTCCTTTTGTGTATCTAACCTGTTTGGCTTTTGCCCATGCTTGATACCCCAGGGTTCACTCTCGAGTTTCTAACCTATTTGGCTTTTGCCAATGGTTTTTACACCCTAAGTTTAGTCGGCACTCTTTGGTTTCTAACATATTTGGCTTCTGCCGGTTCTTAACCTGAGTTTAATAAACACCCTC
The DNA here is from genome assembly GCF_001995035.1 of Momordica charantia. The sequence continues at coordinate 357,773 of NW_019104591.1, forward strand.
AGGTTTCTAACCTATTATGGCTTTTACCAAATAGTTTTCTACCCATGGGTTTCATTAATTAGTTTAGGCTTGCCTGCTTTTTGTTTTAACCTTGCTGGGCCTGTATGCATGACTTTTTCAGCACCTTGAGATTTTCTTCCCTGGTTTCACTAATTAACTTCTAGCTTATCGGCCTGCTTCTACGTCTGTCCCAATTTGAGTTCCTTGACCATTGTTACTCACCTGGCCCCCACTTGAGGAGGTTTTGTTTAAGGTATCAAATGCAAACTTTCTCAAGTACCTCAAGCCTTGTCATTCTCTCTTATGTCGCTTTCTTCTATCTGCTCGTGTCGACTAAGTGACTCCTCCTTGTCGAGCACAAATTTTTGGAAATCGGGTCGACTTTCCAGACAAGTAATGTATTATGTGCTTCTGACTTTTGATGTCGTGTAGTTATCGGATTTGGTGAGCGGAAGAGACCTAGTCGGTCAAAGAATCCTGGTCGGCGGAATAGGTCTGGTCAGCAGAATAAGCTTGGTTGGTGGAAGACACCTGGTCGACAGTAGAGACCTTGTTGGCAGAAGACACTTGGTCGGTAGAAACTTGCTCGGCCAACACCTGGTCATGTCGTGGACCTGGTCATGCCTTAGATTTGATCGTGTCCTAGAGTCTGGTCATGACCAGTTATATAGTTCGCTTGTCAGGTCTTTGCAGTAGCTCTGTCCTTCCACGGACCTCAGACGGGCATAGGTTTCCTTTTCTTTTTGTTGTTCGAGTTTCTCAAAAGGAGGGTTGTGTTTTTGATACACTTTTCACAGTAACCAGTTTGTCTTTTGGATGCTTTAGAACTTCATCAAGTTGCTTTCTCAATTCTGGGATTTGTTGATCATTTCTCCCGAAACCTATTTTAGAATCTGTCGATTTGCCTCATCCAGGATCTGTCCTGAAACTTGTCGATTTGCTTGTTCTGGGTCCTGCGCTAGAACATGTAGACTTGCTTTCCCCTAGACCTCATCGGGTCTGAGCAGTCCTTCTTTCTTCTTCTAATGGGTTGACTTATCTTATCTAGGATCTATCTTGGAATTTGTTGATTCGTTTGTTCTAGGTCCTGCCCCAGAACTTGTTGATTTGCTTTTTCCCTCGACTAACTCAGAAAACAGCAGTGCCCCATAATCCATCGATTTGTTTACCCCAAGATCTTCTCGGATCCGAGGTGTTCTGGGTTAATTCGTTGCTCTTAGGATATTTAAAGGGATCGATTCTAATTCTTTAGCAGGTTTTTCCCTAACTCAGGTGGGTGATTCCATGTGATGACCAGGGTTCGGGTTGCCCTTTTCATCGCAGTCGAATGTGAGGGTATCAAACCAGTTGAGTGATCTAATCTCATCCTTCTGGTGGTTAAGTGGTCAACTGCTGAAGGTGTTGACTTACTGGCATGACATGTTCTCACTTTAACATCAAGACCTTGTCGTCCATCATCGTTGATCTGATTAGGGTTCTGGGCATGTTGCTCTCCCTGTCTTGAAACTCGTGGGCTTATCTCCTTCAGAATTTCATCGTGTAAGACCTGCCCTCGGTTCATCCCTCTTCTCGGATGACAATCGTAGTCGAAACGTCGTTGATCTCTCCAGAGTTCATATTGTTGGCTTTTAGAACTTATTCGAGGCAAGGGAAAAGAGTCTTTTGGTCAGGCCTTATTTAGGTCGGTAAAGTCGATGCACATGCTCCATTTGACTTCTTTACCAGCACCACGTTGGATATCCCTGGTGGATAACACACTTCTTGAATGAAGCCTGCTTTCAGTAGGCCATCTACTTGTTCAGCTATAATCTCGTTCCTTTCTTGGTTGAACGCATGACGTTTCTGTTTCACTGGTTTACAACTCCTGTCGACGTTGAGTTGATGTACCATGACTCTTTGATTGATTCCTGGCATGTCCTCATGTGACCACGCGAACATGTCGGTGTTGCTCCTAAGGAAGTCTATAGGGCTCTTTCTTTCTTCAATCCCCAATTGTCGATTCGTCGATCCTCGGATGTCAAAAGAATAGATTCCACCTCCTCAGCTTGTTCTCCTCTACCGAGGGTGGTTGAATTTAGTCGATGACCAAAGCTCGGATTTGCTTCCTTCGAGTGGTCGGCATCCTCGTTTGGGCTCTTCCTTTCGAAACATTATCGTCTTCCACCAGGGGTTGGGTTGACTTGTTTCATGTTACCCTCATCAAATTAGGATTTCGTCTCGGCTCCCTCCTCAGATTAGGATTTCGACTAAGTTTGTTCGAATTGTATTGTCTCTACAGACGGGGCACCAATTGTTGATGCAGAAATTTGGTCCCCTGAGATCTCGTCAAATTTGTACCAATCTTCTAAGTATGAAAGGGATCGACATAATAGCACTAGGACCGGTGTGGCTTTGACCACACGAGCTTCGATACTTAAGTTAACATCGAGGAAGTCGAGTGAGGAGAGTAGGAGAAGAATAGGGGGTTTCAGCGTACCTTTTAGGTGTGACCCCTTTCCTTATTTATAGTTTTTCCTCCTTCCTAGGGTTTCATTATTCGAACCCTAGGTCATTCACATAATCGGGCTTCTTGGGCTGTGAGATGATTCGTTGCGGTCATTGAGGCTCCAATATCAGAATTGGGTCGAGGTTCTACAAACCAAGTCGGTAGGAACAGGGACTGAGAGAGAAGTCTAGAGGTGTTCTCGACCCGTAGCCGAGAACACCTCGGTGCCTCGGCACCAAGCAAGCCTTAGCGCCAATGTTGGATCGCCCGTTGAGTGGGCCGACCCTTATGTTCTGGGGCCATCCTCGATTGGTAGCTGTTTTGGGGTCCTTCCTTCTCCTTCCCGGTCCGAATCTCATTCTTGTTTGGACCATTTCATTTCCTATAACAATGGGCAACAATTTTCCGGTGAGATTTCATCTGAGTTTGACAATCTAACTTGTTTGGCTACTATTTGCAGGCGATCTCCGATTTGAACCTCTCATTGGTGAAGTTGTCAGAAGTTGGCGGCAATAGCGATGGAGGCTAGTAAGGATACAGACAATGGTTGGCGGTCGATGGTGAGCTTCACTGAAGGAGGGGAGGAAGAAGGTGAAAGAATGAATGATAGTTTGAAAAAAACAATATAAAAGTAGTCATAGAAACAAAATATTAAATTGATATGTTTGGCCAAATCAGCCAAATACAATCACTAATGCATCATTTAACTTTAGTCAACCAATAGTTAAAGTATCTTAAAGACTATTTAAAACCATTTATCAAACTTTAGAGATAAAAAATGCCCATCTTAAAACTTGAGCGACCAAATAGATACCTATTTTAAACATCATGTACCAGAAGTGTTAATTTTAAAACTTCAGAGACCAAATTATCAGTTACTATAAATTTTAAGGACCAAAAGTGTATTTTCCACTTTATTTTATTTTGATATTTTGTTGTTTGATATTACCTTGATTTCGTTCCTCAACTTCACAATATGTTATTAGCACGAGCCTCTACTATTTTTCGTTCAACTAATGGTAGGTTCTCAAGGTATGTTATTTGTTTTTCTATTTATTATGTTGTCATTAATTTATATCTTGTTTTTCATGTTATATATATTCCTTTCTTTCTTTGTGAATGTTGGATGAAATCCATGTGGATATCATGAATCCTGAATATTCATATTGGGTATATATGTTTGAAGGCAAATTTTGATCAATTTGCACCTAAAGTTGCAAAAATTTTAATCAATAAGTGCTATGTCGTTAAATCGAATGCACATGATTTTTCACAACTTTAAAGTAATGAACACATGTCAGAGAAGACATTAATATATAGTATATGCTTTTGAAGTAGCAATATCACGAAAGATGATATGAAATGCATATCATGAGTTATGTATCATGTCTCGTCATCGAATAAATCAATTAGCTTTTTCATGGAAAGTCATGAATCTCACAAAACCATTATTTCCTGAAGTGAATATGACAATAATTGATCATTGGGGCAAATGTTGAGATCATGAGAGTATTGAAAAGTAATTCCCTAAAGTGAATGATATAAAGGGGCATTTGTCTTCTACCTATTGTACATTCAAGTTTTTAGTGCAGCTTCTAAATTCCCATTAAAGAAAAAGGAGAAGAATATTTGAAAGCAAACTTTGAATATATACCAAGATAATAAGTCTTTTGACCCCTGAATATGAAATATTTGGATGTTTAAAATCCCATTAACAGATAATAGACAATATTGAAGTGGTTTTTAAATATCCTGAAGATATGAAGAATTCTTCTGAAGATAGAATATAATGAAGATATATGCTTGACAGATAGCGCAACTATACACATGATACTTAAAATAGAAAATATTTTTCTAAATTGACAATGCTAGAAGAAAAAGTGAATACAATATCAGGCTGTACAAGCTTGATTGAAGGTTTTGTTGGCAAAGCGAATATTATTTTGGGTATGGGAACAAAATTTGCTATTGATAATGCATTATTATCTAGTAAATCAAAGAGAAATCTACTGATATTCAAAAATATAAGTTGAATGGTTATCATATTGAGTCTTATAATAAAAATAATATAGAATATCTCTATATTATATCTAACGTCTCATGATAAACGTATACTAGAAAAGTTGTCCGCTTTATCTTATGGATTATATTATACTAATATACGAATGATTGAAATATATGCAATAATGAACCTGTATTTCATGAATCCATATATATTTACTCTCTTTCTTCTCTCCGTGAAGAGTGTGCATTTTCTCTCAATCCTCCAATTGAGTTTGTTCAGAGGATGTTCCTTTCTGCTTTGTTTCGGTTTTTCTGTAGTTTTTTTCCAAGAAGTAGCATGGATCGAAATATAACAGAGATCATTCTTACTACTGCGGATGCGATTTTTGGGGAAGATCTTTCTTCCGTACTAGTTTCTGCGATGGCGGATGGTGGCCGAGTGTCAGGGACAAAATAAAAAAATAAATCAACATTATTATGTATGGTCTGTTGCTTTGTTATCTGGGCGTTTTGAAGAGTTATCAGACACAAAATTGGAGATGACACCCTCTTGCGATTTCTTGGGATGACTTTTCATCTTCATTGCATCTTGGTTCAAAGAAGTTCCATGGGTAGGGGCAAGGATGACGGAGCAGAAGGTGGGCAACAGTGGAGGTGCGGTGACGATAAGCTCAAACACCGTTTTGGAATCTGGGGAGGCTATTGGTCTTAATTGTATTGATACCTGTGACCAGCGTGATTTGGAGAATTTGCCTAATCCTTCTATACCTGTCATGGTGGAGAATAAAACAAGTTTGGAGATAATTATTTCCCTTACAATTGTGAATAAGGGTGCCATAATTGACAAGATACCTCCATTAGTTGAGGAGAGTCCCCGATATCATTGAAGGGGTTGAGGATGTTGTGACTTTGGAGAAAATTTTTAATGTGCCAAAATTTGTTCATATTTCTAGTTCTTTGAACACGAAACCTGTTTTATTGGCCAAGTGGGCTATTTTTAATTGTTTATTTGTTATTTCTTCGTGAATTTTGATGGTGGTGCGTGATAACCACTCTTCTGATGTAACTCTTAGGTATCCCGCTTCTTTTTAATGCAGTGAAATTGACTAAACTAATCCAAAAAGTTTTTGGATTTATTACTATTAAAAACTTGTTTTTCTGCCCTGAAAAATTTTTCCTGACATGTAAATGGAGGTGAAAGTACAAAACTAGTATTAATTTGAGGAAAAAGTAAGGTCTAAAGCAGAAAAGAAAGGACCAAAACTCGAACAAGTTCAAAGAAAATTTGCCAACTTTATGAAATTAGCCCCGTCAAAATCATTGCTTTTGGAGCTAGTTTCAACAATTAATTGGAGGATCTCGAGCAAGGTCAACAACCGGGGAATCTCGAGAATTAAGAAGCTATTACTTTCTTTTAATCAATTTCTTCTTAAATGGCAAAAGATATGGGCTTACACCAAATTAAAACAGATGGGTGGCTACATTTGAGCACCCATTTGGCCAATAACTCTACATTTAAGAAGAAAAATGGTCAAATCTATTATGAATTTTTAATTAAATAGATGCCCACTAACGCTTGCTTAGTCCAATTTTGAGGTGTCTCAAAATCCATGCTCCATATGTCCTTTATGTGTCTTTTATTCAAAACCCCATATGTTCTATTATCCATACACCATGTGTTGAAACCCTAAATGTCCCATGTGTTCTCAATTTTAGACTTTATTAGTGTTATGTAAATCACACCACATGCTTTATCCATGACCTATAAATAAGGTCAATGTGGTGCTCATTTAGTAATTAGAATTTGTGAGAAATTAGTAAGAAATTTGGTGGGAAATCAAGTTTGAAAATTGGTGGGAAATGCTATTTTGAATTTTGAATTTTCTTTATTTTTGAATTGTTTTGTTTATTTTATTTCCCCGACGTTGCCTCATTTCGTTCCTCAATTTTACAACAAAATCAATTTTCTTGAGATTTAAAAAATTGGTGACTTTTCAACCTTTCCCTTGGACATTTTTTTTTTGTTTTTGTCTATTTTCATTTGAAACCCCTTAACACACTTTAAAGCATTTGGTTTCTCTCGTACACCCCTAATTGTAACAGTCACTACTACAAACATCTCACACCAACGGTTGTTGAACACTTGAAGGATTTTTCTCCTAATAGTATATTTCAAGTATTGACATCTATGACATGTCAACGAGATATTAACTATAGAATAAACTGTGTGATCTATGTAGAGGTGTCAAAAGATAGAGAGTAGTAACTCTTATAAGTCTTTGGTTCTCCCGCATTCTACACTTCACCAACGGCAGCTCCATACCTTCAAGCGAGGTTGTGGCAAGAGATAGAGATGAGAAAAAGCTTCCGAAAAATCGATCCGATTGACTAAAACCGACTTAATCAATGTCGGTCGGTCAATTTATTAAATAACTCAATCGAAGTCAGTTCCTTAAAAATAAAAATCGATTGGTTGTAAGTCTATTTGGTCGAGAGTCTTATTTCCGACTGAATCCGACCGACTTCATTAACAATAAAACTTATCAAACGAAAATTAAAAAACATTAAATATTGTAGTCTATACTTTACCTAATGTGATGTGATTTTTTTTTAGTACAACATATCGAAGATTGAGATTTTTTATTTTTTATATTCAAAATCGTTTGCTTCTTCTTGCTTTTCTTCTCTCTCTTTCACATCAAATTCGTACTTCCCTTAACCCCTTCTCTCCCACCCTTTCTCTCCCATCTTCTATTCTTCCCTTCTCTTTTTATCTCCTTTTCCCTCTTTTTTTTCCTTTTATTTTGTTTATTTCAGTAAAGTTTCATCTTTTTCTTCTTCTCTATTTTCTCTCTCTTCCGTTTCTACTCTCTTATTTCTTCTTCTTCTCTTCCTCTTTTCTTCTTTTCTTCTTCTGTTTCGATTTTCTTTTTTTTTCCCTCCTTTTTTTTTCTTCTTCTGCCTTACCTCTTCACCAAAATGATTAAAACCGGCCGACGACCGTCGGTGCACTTGGTCGGTCAAGAGTCGTAGAACGTTCTAAAATCAACGAGTTCCGACTGATGAAAATTGAATTTATTAACGTTCGATGGTGGTTTGAGTCCAAAATCGATTCCGACTGATGGATGATCACATCTAACCAGAGGTGATTATCTTTATGGCCACTACTAGAAGATTGTGTTGAGATTTTACCTCACCCTACACCTCTTGCTTCTCTTTAGTGCATGCAGAACAAAAAATGGGAGAAGACCACTTCTGGCGGTGCTCACAAAGAAGACGAAGAAGACAGATGAAGATAAGAGAGAAAATGAAAGGGAAGGAGAATAAGAACAACAATCTTTTAAAGTGGTTCGGCACACG
>NW_019104591.1:368128-379740 GCF_001995035.1 Momordica charantia
TCACAAAGAAGACGAAGAAGACAGATGAAGATAAGAGAGAAAATGAAAGGGAAGGAGAATAAGAACAACAATCTTTTAAAGTGGTTCGGCACACGGCCTTCATCCACTGTAGGGAGAAAATTTTTCTATTTCACAGCACAAGTTTACAAGGTGAATCTTTCAAAATCCCTCCTAATACAAAATTAGAAATTGGTTTTATACGCCGGTTTCTAACCTTTAACCCTTTGGGTAAAGCCTAGATATACTGAGTCTTGAGTTGGTTTCAACAGACTACAGATTGGTATAATGAAATGAGTGCCTCCCGGACTACCTACCCAAAATATTAAAATCTAATTTAAAAAGAGTAGAAAAGTAATTAAATAAATTATTGAAAGTTGAAAATGGTTGTCTATAAGATATGGTTCCTGCATAAAACAATTTAAAGTCAACATCATCATGGGCCATCCTTTCACGTGGACTGTTTAGTTTCTAATAAATATGGTTTTTTCTTGTTTGCTTTTTTTCTTCTTGTTGAATTTCATTGGATATAAATATTGGAAAAGTAGCCAATCAACGTGTTGAATAGGTCTAGACGCGACTAGACACATAAAGTAGCCAATCAAAGTTGTTGATGTGTTTCTCACATTGTTGCTAAGGACCTCCCAATTTAATCAAAGGATTGAAAATATATGTAGCATTTCATTTAAAAGATGAGGAAAAACTATAAAGGATAAGGAAAATAAAAAGCAAAAACTTATTGTATACCTGTGAATTACCAATTCTATAACTTGGATACAAAAAGTAAGGAGATGTATTCCAAAACCAAGAAAAAAGAGGGAGATGAGAGAATGACAGAAGAGGGGAGGAGAAACCTTGGTTTTGAAAAAAAGTATAAATTAAAGCGATCTCGATCAGATATGAATTTTAATAAAATAATAGAAAAATTTTAAAGGCAACACACATGTCACTTTATTATTTAGCCATATCATACTCACGAGGAGTCAAGTCTTTTCCTAAAAATATTCGGAGTTATTTATTCTATTTTTTCTTTGTCTTCATACATTCTTCTCTTATATATATGGTTGTCAATTTTTTAATTGAGGACAATTTCTTTAATATATTTTCACCTTTTCCTAATCAATTTTTAAATATCATTTCAAATTTTGGCTTAGATTTTAGAAACATTTTTAAAAGTTAGATAAAAAAAATCAAAGAAATATATGAGAAAAAAAATATACAACTTAAGTTGAAAAAATTAAAAGGAAAACAAAATAGTTGTCAATCAACTCTAGCTACATTAAATCTAAGAGCCGTTTACTTACCGGTAATCGTAATCAATAAATCGTAATAAGAAGTTTGATTCTCTTTGATGATGTTTACCAACTTGTAAGAATGTAATCAAATGGTGGAACCCTCAAACTTTGTAAAAGGTGTAATCCCATTACACTTCTACAACCTCATAATCTCATTCTCATTCCGAGGACCCCATATATATATTATTATTAATGTACCACTTTTATCCTTTCTCTCTCATGTATAATTAGATTCATATAATTTTTAATTAGTTTTTTTATACTTTTATAATTTATTTCCTATTTCTACTATTTTTATGAGTTGATGTGATTTTATTATATAATATAATAAATTAATATTAATTAATATCAATAAATAGATATTACTACTTTTAAATATTAGAATAATAAAACTTAATAATATGTTTTATTAAAGTTTGGTTGTTCTAATAATGATGTAATTTTATTTTAATTATCTATTAATATTAGATAAATTTTTATAATAAAAAATATTTACTATCAATAATACAGTAATAAATTAAATTAAAATTTATTATTATTGTAATTTAAAAAAGATTAGCACAATAATATATTTGTAATTAACTAAAATGGAGAAAATGGTATATTAGTAATTGTTATATATCCAATTCCAGACAATTTTAGTAAACAAAATCAAAGAAATTCTGATTAAGATTCCAGAAAATTTTTGGTAAATAACATTAATAGAATAACATTACGATTTTGATTAATTTTATTACGATTGATTTCCATTACGATTGCGGATAAGTCATTTTTAAATAAGGAAACTTCTTTAGAAACCTCCCCTCTCATTATTATATAATGAATACTAAACAATATAAGACAACTTTTTCTTACACTTACTGTTCAAACAACCATTTTTTATTTCCTCTCTCTTTTGAATATTTCCTTAATTTGAGCAATAGGTTCATTCAATCAATGAGCTCTACCCCATGGCGATACGTCGCCAACAACTTTATTTATATCTCTTCTTTTTAGCTACAGAAACCTTGCCATTCGAACCTTTCCTTGTCACCTTTCTATCCCGGCCGACTTCTCCCAATGTTTTTCCCGAGTCGGGATAAATATTTCCGACGTTTTTACGTCTTTTCCCAATATTTTGAGACGTCGGGAAAAATCTTAATTCCTGTAGTGATATAATCTTCTTCTTTTCAGTCCGGAAAAAAAACAGAAGATGGATCCAATGGATGTTAAGCACAAAGACATGCAGTACCTTGGAACCTTAGAAATCTTCAAAGAAACTTTCAAAATCATCAACAAAAAAAGAAAGATCTTCACCATGGCAGCTCTTTTCTTCATCCACCCCATAAACTTCAACCTCTATTCCTTCATGGGAACCTTAAATCTCCTCCTAAGAAAGTTCCTTGAACATGGGAACTTCTCACATTTCTTCTCCCACAATTGGCCCTTCTTTTGGCCCTCCGACGTCATCAACATCCTATTCCTTTTCTGTTATTCTATCGTCTCCACCACCGCCGTGGCTCACACCGTCGCTGCCGTCTACACCGGCCAAGAGCCATCCCCCAAGGGCACAACCAGCCTCGTAGGCAAGGTTTGGAACTGAGTTCTGGTCACAATTCTCTGTGTTCTTTTAGCTTTCCTGGTGTATAACATTATAGCTGGAATTGTCTTGTTTTTTATTATTTGGACCACCATTATGAAACATGGGCCGTTCGGGGAAGTTAATGGTTCGATTTTGGCTGTGTTTTTGGTTTTTTACTTCGTTGGGTTGTTGTATTTGGTTGTGGTTTTGCAATTGTCGGGTGTTGTGTCTGTGTTTGAGGAGTCGTGTGGGTTTAAGGCCATGGCGAAGAGTAGGTTGCTGTTGAAGGGAAAGGCGGCGGCGGCGGCCACGATTGTATTTGTGATTTGTTTGAGTTTTGGGATAATTATGTGGTTAGAATCTGTTGCTAGGTAGATGATTTTTTGGCCATGGATGACTGCATTGATGCATGCGTTGGTGAACTTGTTGTTGGTGTTCTTGGTTTTGGTGTTCTTGTTATGGAAGCTCGTGTTGGAGACGGTGCTGTATTTGGTCTGTAAATCGAACCTTCAAGAGAGTATCGACATGTCGGTTCTCTCAGATGAAGATTATATTCCATTGAGTACCACATTGAACTGATTGTTTTGGTCTTTGAATAATGGAGATCAAGAGGGGTTGTATGTGTGATGATATAAATATATGTACAAGAGTGACTTAGTTTTTGTAAAATGTGGAGGGAAACAATTGTGGAGATTGAACGATTGGATTCTTTTTAATTAGTGCATGTGTGTTGTTGGAAGCGTGTGATAGACACTTACAAATTTAGAAACAACAAGACTTGTTTGAGAATAAACAACTTCAGTTGTATTAAAATTTCTCACAGAATAAACACTTGTCTAATAGCTATCTCAAACTCTTTGTTTTTCTTCTCCACACATTTGTTTAAAATACATTGAAAGATCATCCTATTTATAAGATTCCACGAAAGGACCTAAATCCATATAATAAATCTGATGATCCCATGAATCCAATTAGTTCATATTAAAATACTAAATATACAAACATACGATAAAGTATTAGTTTATGTACATGTATTATGTATCTTAGGAATGTACATGTTTAATTTCCAAATCCTCCCAACATGTCTTCTTCATAACTCTATTTAAATTCTTAAACTTGTTAAATTTGATCTCTAGTCTTCACATAATCTATTAAAGATGAACAAACGACCATTCAACCCCAAAAGCAACATCAAGACCCAACAAGTGGAAATCATAATAAATAGGGAGGAAACGACTACGCAGGGATTCAAACACAGGACCTCGCTGGTGGATTGGGGTAAATTTAATTCATATATTGGATATCTAATATAATCGATTTGAATCTCCTTTCTTGAAATGCATTCTCTGATGAAGTGAATCTTGTATCAATATGCTTACTTCGATCATGGAACACCAGATTCTTCACTAGAGCAATTGCTGACTTATTGTCCACATGGATGACAGTTGCATCTTCTTGCACAATTTCAATTGCCATCAACAAATTCTTCAACCAAACTGCATGACACACACATATGATGATGCAATAACATATTCAACCTGTAAGTATACTACTATAAATTTGGGTATAAATTTGGGTTTTAATGTTGGACAAAAAAAGAAAAAAATCAATGCTATAAATTTGGTTTTTAATATCGGACCAAAAAAAAACCGATGTAATAAAAAAATATCAGTTCAATCACAAGTATACTATCTATCTACATAGATAGTGTCGCAATAACTGCTTTTTAAAACTCTAGTTAAAAGCAATATTACCAATAAAGAACACAAATCCACTTGTGCTTTTTCGATCATTAAGTTCTCCAGCTCAATCACTATCACAATAACCTTCAAGTTTGAATTCTCCCAATGAAGAATAAAATAATCCATAATCCAGCGTACTCTTGAGATATCAAAGAATTCTCTTTGTTACTTTCAAATGATTAGTTGTAGGAGATTCCATAAACCGACTCACCAATCTAACATTGAAAAGAATATCAATTATTATGCACGTTAAATATCTCAATCTCCCCATTAAAGCTTCTGAAATATGAAGGATCAATAATATCTCCATCTTCATATTTTGACAATTTTATTCCAATTTAAATCGGAGTTGCAATTGTTTTAGAATTGAACATCATTCTTAAATTTCTAAAGGATTTCTCTAGTGTATCATTCATGATAGATAGAAAATCCCTTCATCTAATTGCTTCATCTCGATACCAAGATAATACGACATAAGGCTATTATCTGTCATCTCAAATTCTTAGATCATCGCCTTCTTGAATTCATCAAACAAGTTTGGACAATTTCATATAAAAATCAAGTCATGCACATCACAGACACAAACCAACAAAATATCTCCATGATCATTAATCTTCATATAAAAAGAATACTCATGTGGGCATCTTAAATACCCATTGTCATAGAAATATTTGTCAATTCTTCTATTTCACATCTTTGGAGCTTGTTTCAACCCATACAACGCTTTCTTCAAGTTTCGAACTTTATCTACTTGCCTTTCACCACATAACCAAGAGATTGTTCTAAGTACACTTTTTCTTCAAGATATCCATTCAAAAATGTTGATTTGATATCCATTTAAAAAGTTTTCATCTATCTTGAGTAGCAAGTGCAATCATCAATCTTATGGTCTTCAAGCAAGCAACAAGAACAAATACTTCATCATAATCAATATCTTTTCTTTAATCTTTCGCAACTAATCTCGCTTTATGCTTTTCTACTTATTTTGACATCATTTATTAGTGATGTCTTTCCACTTATTTTTAAGTAAAAAGAAACTGATTTTTTTCCCTTTGTCAAAGTCCAGAACGTGGAATTCTTTCACGCTCCTCCTCCCTTTTTTACTCTAAACTTTGTTGACCCTCCCATATTATCGTTGCCATTTTTACGTATTTAACAGATTACTTCGGAAGGAAAAGGGAGGAACAAAGCATAGCAGATCAGAATGAAGTGGTGAAGGTAGTAGATTGAAAAAAGTTTTGTTTGGGGGAAAGAATACTCTGGACATGTGGAGGACAGCCATTGGTGCCCCAAGGTGACCCATGAGTCATGCCCAGCTCGGACGGCCGAGATCACCACCACTAGCGTTGACAGATGCTAAGTATGAGGGCCGAGGTGAATCTGGCCGAGGTCCGACCTACCGGGAAGCTCGGTAGGGGCCGATGTGAGCTACTGTCAGCGGCGTGATTATCGGGTGTAACCGTCGGTCCCGAGATTACCGGGTGTAACCGACGGTCCCGAGATTACCGGGTGTAACCGTCGCGAGATTAGCGGGACTACCACCCATAAGTAGAGGACCTCACTCCACGATCAGGTACGATGATTTTTGACCTCGAACTAAACTGGGAATCTGACCTATACTGACTTGATCGTTGGAGTGCTCACCTTTTTGTGCAGGTCCGCCCAAGTATTCAGATCGGTCCGGAAGCCGAGTTCGAGCTGCAATCTGAAATACACTGTTGTGCATATCCTTGCATAAACAAGTTTCTTATTAGAAAAATTCACTTCTCTCTCTTCTTCACTACCCAAAACCCTAGCTTTTTTTCCTTATTCCTCTCATTATTTCTCTCTCTGATTAAAGCCCCACCATTATCCTCCATATCCACCTGTTTTTTGTTTTCTCATTTCTATTTTCTCTCTCTAAAACTGCCACTATTTTCCTCCACAGCCACCTTGTTTTTCTTTTCTCCTTTCTATTTTTTCTCTTTCTACAACCCCACCATATTCTTTTATCTTCTACCTCTTCTCCCTTCTTCTCACCTCTGGTGGCACCCGACATTCCGAACTCCAACAACATATTCTGGCGACACGTTAGGTTGCGGCAGAACCTCCGACAGTAGATCAGGCGACAAGCAATAACCATCCTGACGACAGACCTGGCGGTGGCATGAACGGCAACCATAGTACTTCAGCACCACTCCGACGAACAACCTTTGATGATAGAACCTTCGACACCTACATTGGCGAAAATTGCAGTAGTTACGAACTCCAGTGACGACGCACACCTACGGCGACATTCCAGCAGCTTCTAGCGGCATACACCTCTGGCTCCGACGCTTCTTTCACGACCTCCTCTGGTAACAGATCCAACGACGAGCAACCATCCCGATAGCAGATCCGGTGGCGGCACGAACCCAGTAGGTTTTAAGGTAAAGATTGGATTTTCAATTTTGGTAGCAGGCTTGAATACAGTTTGTCAAGTCATCAGTGAGAAGTTATTTCTCCAATAATTAGTGTTAGAAGGAAGCTTCAGATATCGCCACTAAGTTTGAGTGGGAGCATGTGGTTGTGCCATTTACATCTGGGAGACAAGACCACATATATTGCCTTACCTCAGGGCAAAGGCGGATGAGAGCAATAATTTCTAATATTTTGTTTTACAAGTTATTTAACTGGCAGGAGAAGCATTGAAGATTTTTCAAGAAGATCCGAAGTTGTTGCAAAAGAAGCTTTGGAGGTTTCCAAGATTATCAAAGACTGGTGTTTTAGTGGGAGACAAGATTGATGTTTTGTCTCCAAGTTCGAGATTATGTTGGGATAATGGAGCCAAAACAGATTACCCGTGTCCTACGAGGAAAAATATTTCAACACTACTACGAATTCTTACAGAAGTAGGATATCTTTGTCTTATAAGGATTACAATATTGTTTTCCTATAAGGATTAGGGTATTTGGCTTCCTATAAATAAATTCCTTTTACTAAAATTTTATTTGTATAGAATCCAAATAAAAGATAGAGTGGTTGTGGGCAGCGTTTGAAAAGGAGTCTGTATCCCATCAATTTAGTGAGAGTACTTTCAAATGTGTAATCCTAGGTAGTCAGAGTTGGGGTACTTAGAAGCAAGGTAGTCATTGTGTAGTGATACCTTGAGTGAGATCTCTGTTGTAATATTCCTAACTATAATTGAACCTACTTTTGCAGAAGATAGTCCCAAAATTGAGACGAACTAGTATATATAATCCTTGTAGTGGTAATCAAATAGTTCTTGTTTGAAGAACTTACAGGAGGATCGATTGATTTATATTTTTTCCCCAAGGGAAGAGTCGACTTCTGCTCCATCGGATGCGTTTTGTGGCAGGTCTTTCTATCAACATCATCATAGGTCATCCTTCAATGTGAACATTTTTTAGTTCCTAATAAATATGTTTTTTTCCCTTTTTTCTTGTTGTTTAATTTCATTGAATAGAAAATATTGGAAAAGTAGCCAATTGACGTGTTGAATAGGTCGAGACGATTAGCACATAAAAACATATTTTAACAAGATTTCGGGAATAGGATAAAATTAGGTGTTAAGGATCTCACCATTGAAACATGAGAAACCTAATAAAGCTTTATAATATAAGTGGACTACTCCTCTCAAGCCAATTGGTTTTAAGATACGTGAACATTAATATTAGGTATTGTTTGTCAATAAGTAGATATCTTCCTACTTACCACTATTGAAAATATTCACGGTTATTTATTATATTTTCTCTCTCTATGTTCATGCATTCATCTCTGTATGGTTGTCAATTTTTAAGTAATCAGCGTGTAGAAACATAACTGCTATCATAGTTTCTTTAACATGTTTTCACCTTTTTCTAAAATACCAAATTTTAAATATGCTCTCAAAATTTCGCTTAGATTTTAGGAGACATTTTTAAAATGTAGATGAAAAAAACAAAGATATATATGAGCGAAAAAAATATGTACAAACTTAATTTTAAAAAATAAAAAAAGAAACCAAAACAAAACAAAATAGTTATGAATTCATCTCTATATTAATTCTAAATACATTTTAAAATAAGGAAACTTCTTTAGAAACCTCCTCTCTCATTATTATATGATGAATACTAATCAATATAACACAACTTTTTCTTCACTTGACTATTCAAACCACCATTATTGTTTTTTCTCTTTTGAATATTTTTTTTTAATCAATAGATGCAATCAATGAGCCCTACCCCACAGCGACACGGCGCCGACACCTTTATTTATATCTCTTCCTTGTGGTCACAGATCCATCACTTTACCCTTATCCCCTTTGAAGCATTCCCTCATCTCCTTCAAATCTTCTTCTTCATTTGAACAAAACACAGAAGATGGATCCAATGGATGTCCAGCACAAAAGCATGCAGTACCTTGGAACCTTAGAAATCTTCAAAGAATCCTTCAAAATCATCAACAAAAACAGAAAGATCTTCGCCATGGCAGCTCTTTGCTTCATCCACCCTCTAAACTACATCCTCTCTTATATCATGGGAACGTTAAACCTCCTCCTCAGAAATATCCATGAACATGGCGACTTCTCACATCTCTTCTCCCACAATTGGCCCTTCTTTTGGCCCTTCAATGTCTTTTGCATCATTTTCCTTTTCGGTTACTCAATGGTCTCAACAGTCGCTGTCACTTACACCGTGGCCGCTATCTACACCGGCCGAGAACCGTCCCCCAAAGATGCCGCAATCGCCATACGCAAGGTTTGGAAGCGAGTTTTGGTCACATTTCTATGTGTTGTTGTAGCTTTCTTGGTGTATAATATCGTAGCTGGATGTGTCTTTTTGGTCATTTTCACCACCATTTTGCCGTTGGCGGATGTTATGGGTGCGGTTTTGGCTGTGTTTACGTTTTTTTACTTCGAAAGGCTGTTGTATTTGGTCAAGGTTTTGCAACTGTCGGGTGTTGTGTCTGTGTTGGAAGATTTGTGTGGGTTTAAGGCCATGGCGAAGAGTAGGTTGCTGCTGAAGGGAAACGCGACGGCGGCGACGACGGTTGTGTTTGTGGTTTGTTTGAGTTTTGGGATTATTATGTGGTTAGAATCTGTTGTTAGGGAGATGCTTTTATCGTCGCGGATGATTCCATTGATGTACGCGTTGTTGAACTTGTTGTTGCTGTTCTTGATCTTGGTGTTCTTGTTGTGGAAACTCGTGTTGGAGACGATGTTGTATGTCGTCTGCAAATCAAACCTTGAAGACAGTATCGACATGTGGGCTGTCTCAAATCAAGATTATATTACGGAAAGAGGTTGATAATAGATATATTGTACAAGTGATTTAGTTTGTAAAATGTGGAGGGAATTGAAGGATTGGATTCTTTTTATTAGTAATGCTGTAATTTGTGCATGTCTTTGATGAACTTTGTAAGATTCAAATTTGGATGAATAAATTAATAATAAGAATATCTTGTGTTTTTCGAAGTGAAGAGTTAGAATTTCATTAATCGTAAGGGCAAAATGATTTGACCAAATTTGAGTCAAGAAGCCTCAAATTCAATGAGGGAGAGGATAACACAATTGGGAACTAAATGTTATAATTTAATCAAATCCACTTATGAACATATGCATCTTTGTTGATATGATAGTTGAAATCCTATTTTCTCCACTGATTTTTCGTATTAAATATATATATTTCAACACTAATATTAAAAAAAAAAATTACTTAAAGATGGATATGCTACCCTACCAATGTACCATGTAACTTTTATTCTTAATTTTTTTTAATTAATTTAAGACAGAGAGTCGTTGAAGTCCAAAGATAAAGCGAATGGATTAGGTTTGGAAGCGGATGGGGTTGGATAAAGTCAACAAAAATCTCTAATTGTAAAAATAGGTCCTGGTGATTAAACTTACAATCTCTTAGTGGGAGATATATATCAATTACCGTTGAGTTATGCTCACTTTGGTACCTCTCTACTAAATTTTTATTATCCTACGTACATGATAAAAATAATTTTGCTATAAAAAAAAAAAGAAAAAAATGCTCGACGGTTAGTAAGCCTCAAAATTATTAGGATTATATCTAATTTGTTTGGTGCTTAAAATTTTTTGTAATAGATCCTTGATTTTGAAATACATATATAATGAAGTTCTTGTTTTTAAATTTGCTCGTGAGTGCTTAATATAGTATTATTGATGAATTACACGATTAACTAACTTCAAATAAGTCAATGTTTTTGGTGAAGTTAGAAAATGAGAAGTTTAATTAAATATCTAAAATCAACTTGGGTTCGTGATCTGGTTCGCAATTCCACCGCGGGATATCAACATGCCACCCTTGACAATCGACAGGATAATTAAACCCTTTGTTTGGCATTCAAAATTACCATTTAATATTATACTTATTGTTTGAGTTCGAAATTGCTGAGCTCAGTCACGACGTAGATCGGATGGTACGGGATTAGCTTCGGCCAACTGTCCACGCCCCCTGAACACTCTTGAGACCTGCAAAATAGAGTTAGCACTCCAACGAGCAAGTCAGTTCTAATCCGAGCTAACTTGCCGAGTGTATCTAAGATTGCGTACGTTGCATTTAAGGCTAAGGTTTCTATTTATAGAAACTGGGCCCGACAGGAGTTCTGACACACCGTAAAATCGCAGCGCGTTGTCGGATACGGAAGGGACATTGTTACGGACTTTGTCTCAGGTCGGCTCGATACTTTAGGTCCTACCCTATCTGCTGACCTGAGTAGATTGGAGCCAATATCTAAATTTCGTCCGCGTGTTCATCAAACTCATCTTTTCGATCACGATACGTGGCAGGCCAGGATTCGCATTCAACACTTATTTTAATAAAAATATCACATCATAGTCTACTAAAGAAAATACTTGAATCATATTCTTGGAAAATTTACAATTCATTAACATGCAACAACAAAAACGACAAAAATAACGTGAGAAGCCAAATATTATCTAAAAATGGACACCGTCCATTATTTGGAATTATCTACGAGAACACCAATGAAACGGTTTAAAGCAGCGAAAGAAGATCCACCCTCCATCAT
>NW_019104591.1:380935-403806 GCF_001995035.1 Momordica charantia
AGGGGAGTTTGATGAGGAGGATTGTAATCGAGAGGCGGGGATCTCTATTTACGAGGAGATTGGCGAGGTTGACGGCGGAGGAGAGGTGGCCGATGAGTGGTATTGGTATGAAAACTAGCTGTAGATCCATCTTGTTCTTCATTTGGTAATCTAAATTCTCAGTGAAGAGGGTAAGATAATATAGAGGATGTGATGAGTTTGCGGTGTGTTTGTGACTTTTGTGGCAGTTTGGTGTGGACTTTTCCTTCCAACATATTGCTGACCGCATCAACTTTTGGTTTGAATATTTTACCGTAAAATTGCAGAAATCAAACATTCGGTTTGGTTTCGTGGATTTTGTTGGTTTTCTTTCGGTAGCTGCTTCAGATTCAAACTTTTGAAATTTCGAATATGTTACTGTTAAAGATGAATAAATCATTCCTCAACCCAAAAGTTTTATGTGAATGTGTTGAATAAATTTAATTTATATATTAGATATCTCAACACTCAACCTCACTTGTAGAAATCATGATAAACGATGCACGGGTTCAAACACAAGACCTTCCCATCGTGATATCATGTTAAGAATGAATGAACCACCATCCAACCTAAAAACTTAAACTGAAGGGTTGGGTAAATTTAATTACGATTAAACTTACGAAGAGTACCAAAAAAATTTCATATGTCCAAGAAAAGAGAAGTATATAAGCAATGGATGATACTACATCATTATAGAAATTTGAATGATCTCTTATTTGGACTACTTCTCAACTTTTGATATCAAAGTCATAGTTTAAACCTAAAAAACTAGAGAGGTGAATTCGAATTGGGCATGGTGGAGGAAGAAAGGAGATGTGATTGAATTTGTCTTCATATTTTTTTTTAAATTATTTGGGCTAAGAGTTCTAGGAATCACTAATAGAGCATTTTGAAGGGCAGAAAGAAATTCACTATTAAGGATGAATGAATTACAAAGATTCTTCAAATCAATCACTTGAGCTTTTGATGGGTTACATATGTTACCCATTTATAATTACTATTCTGAATTGAATGTGAGAAAATTAATTTTAGGAAAACTTAAAATCACTCTAAATTGATTTTTAAAATATTACTGGGTGATTTTGAAAAATCAATTATACTTAAATTTCTTTTTTCAAAATCACTAATTCTACCACCATTTCCAAACATTCCCAAAAATTTTACATAGAGAAACTATCAGAATGGAGACAATGTGACAATTTATTTTAGGTCATTAGATGTATAAAAGAGAAATTATAAAATATATTTTGAATGAGTATACAATATTTTGAATATGCATTCACGATTGGTAGGGAGTAACACATGTTTAATTTTTCTCTGAAAATGGTCTAACAAGAATAACTAGCAAGAAGGATGAACTTGTCAATCTTTCATTAGAATGTTTTCAACGACTATTATAGAAAGGTGAAGGACGTACATTTTTTATTTTTAATGTGGGAAAGACTTACATACTAGTTTTGGAATAGTGTTTTTAGGTGTAGATTTATCTCACACGTCCAAAATTATTTCTTATAAAGATGGAGGGAGTAAAATTCATGGTAATTAGGGGTGCACAACGAAACCGACAAAACTGAAAAATCGAACTGAAACCGAGTTGAACTTTCGGCTTGACGGTTCGGTTCGATTGAGCAGAAAACAAAATCGAAAAAATCGGTTCGGTTTCAACTTTAATAAATAAAACCGATTAATAAACCAAACCAAACAGATTTCTATTATTTTATTTAATTTTATATATGTTATCACTAATTTAAAAAATAAATGAATAAAAATTTGTGAGTCGGTTTGTTTAATTACTTTTTTTTAATTAACTAACAAAATAAGAAAGAAAAAACAACCCATTAACAAATGGGAGATCCATAACCCATAAGTCCAGAAGCGCAGACCCACAAGTAGCATATTAGAACTCAAATCTTAGGAACCGAACTGAACCAATCGGTTCGACTCCATTCTAGATTTTTTCTTTTTTTTTTTTTTTTAAATCGATTATGGTTTTGGTTTGGCCCTCAAATTGGACTGTAAACACCCCTAATGTTAATGTCTAGATCACACAAAAGCTTAATGGTATGATCACTAGCTACTGAGTTTAAAGATTATTTTTTTTATTACCATATGAGCTAAAAATTTGGATCGAAATGAAATGAGACTTGGTTTCCAAAATAAGTTTTTCTAACTCTTTTGCTAACATCAACAAGCACGTAAAATTACATTATCTGAAATATGTTTCTCTCTCTCTCTCTCAAATGTCGGGATCACGCAACGGGAATAGTTGTCGAACTTTAAGTGAGAATTACGATAATTTTTTTTTTTGTCGGATTTCCTTTCAAAAAGTTACTATGATTTGAAATTCTTCTAATTGTCCTCTTTCTATTATGCAGATTATGTAGTATGATCATCGATCTTCTCTCTCCTCACCACCAAATCTTAACATAGAGTTTAGAATTTGAACGAGCTATGGAGGAAGGATTTTCACCCTTACACGTGGCATATGATAATTGAGACTGATAATTGGGTCTCAGACAAGTAACACACATGGCAATCGATAGAGCTTCAGTTTTATTACTTCAACACAGGTATATACTTGTGCGAGCCGAAGTCTTAGGTGGTCGAGCCGACCTAAATAATTAAGCAATTTGTTGTTACTTCGGCTATTCCATTAGTCTTACCTCGGTTCAGTCTCAGGCTCCGATAGAGTCCACGATAGCACACCGTGATTCACGGCAACCTTAAAGAGTCGTTGAAGCACTGTCGGGACAGTTGTCGGAGAAGTCGCCTATAAATAGGGTCCATTTTTTTCATTTCAAGGTACGCAATCCAATAAATTCTCTCTCGAGTTGACTTGTGCATTTGCTGACTTTAGCATCGAATTCTTTACTCTGTTTTGCAGGTCCCCTGTGCATCATCAGGATCTCATTGCTTAGCTCATCCTTGCCGATCCGAGGCTCAGAGACTTGGTCAATTTTTTTATCAAACAACAGTGAAAGTTAGGGAGAGAACAAATGAGAGGGAGCGTGGGGGAAAAAACGAGTGAGATTGAAGGAGAGAGCGAGAGCGAGGGAGAGAAGCGCAATAGTGAGAGAGTGAGGGATAAGAGCGAGAGCGAGACCCTATTTCAACAAGGTCAGGAACATAATTTCACGTACTTGCCGAAACTGGCAAAAAGGTTAGAAAAGTTATTTTGAAAACTAAATTTTATTGGGTTTTTGGGCTCAATAGCCCTTTTTACAAATCAATATTGTTTTTTACCTACTTTTTTCTAAAGTTATGTTTTCTAATATTTGCTTACATCATCCTAAATACAAAATTACTTTCACTACCCATCCACCCTTTTTTTTTAATTCTGTCTCTATCTCTCTTTTCTAAAATTTGTTTCCTTTCACTCTTTTTCCATAATTTTTCCTTCCAGCTGAGTTTCCCTCTCTCTCCTCTATCCTCTAAATTTTTATAATCAGAAACGCTTACACAAAATATCATATCCATTCGATTTCTGTTTCCAAGAATCATAAACGCATATACATAAGTTTTAAGAGCAGATTTCAAGATGAGCGCGGAGAAAATATAAGTTTTAAGAGCAGATCTGAAGAAGAGTACGGAGAAAGGATCGGTCTCGTTCTTGTTCTTAGTTTCGCTCTCACTCTTAGTCTCGCTCTCGATCTCGCTCCCACCCTAAAACAATCATGGATGGCAGTTTAAAAAGGAAAAATAAAATAGAAAAAGAATGGTCGACTGAAGAAGATGAGGAGAGAAAGAGATATAAAATTTAGGGGTTTGTTTTTTAATAAATAAGAGAGATAGTGAGTTTTTAGTTTTTTTAGTGAGTAAATAAGAGAGATTAAGAAAAAAGAAGAAGGGGCTGCCGAAGAAGATGAGGAGAGAGAGATATAAAATTTAGGATTTTTCAGATAGGGAAAGTGAGTTTTTAGTTTTTAAGTGAGTAAATAAGAGAGATAAGGCCCACCTCTCTCTAAAAATAGTTTTTTTCGTTTTTGTTTTTTTTTTTTTCTCTCTAAAAACCCTATGTTGCCTATTTTGTTTTAATTAATAACAAAAAATATTGATTATTTATTTTTAAATAAAGGCATTTTATTTAATAAAATTTGAAACTATTCACTGTATACATGTGTATAATGGTAGAATTCATAAAAATTAATTTAATCAACTAATGATTTAAAAGATTTACCTTTCATGGATAACTTTTGAAAAATTATTAATTTGACTAAATTAATCATATGGAGATTTAATAAATAAAAACAGAGTTGAAATATTTAAATGATTTATTTAGTCATCTTAAAAAATACTTTATTTAGTTATTGAAATATTTAATAATAATAAACAATTTTGGAATAGTTTTTCCTTGTTTCGATATAAACACTCTCTCTCTAAAAATAATTTCTTTTTAGTTTTTTTATTGAGTCCCTCTATCTTTTCCTTATACCAGACTCTCTCTCAAAATCTCATCTTTCTCTCTTCTTTATTTAGAATACACAATAAATACATACATGAAAAAACTTAAAACCTTCTTTCTCTCTCTTCTTTACTCATTAGAAAAACTCAAAACTCACTTTCTCTCTCTTCTTTATTCACTAACAATACCCTAAAACTTATATCTCTCTCTCCTCATCTTCCTCAGCCGCCCATTCTTCTTCTTTTTTTTCTTTTTTTCTTTTTTGCCATCTATGATTGTCCTCCTGTTGGATGGAGACCGAAAACGAGAAAGAGATCGAGAGCGAGAGTGAAAACGAGAGCGAGATCGAGAGCGAAACTGCAACTTTCTCGGCGCTCGTCTTCAAATCTACTCTTACAACTTCTATTTTCCCTACGCTTGTCTTCAAATGAGCAAGAGTGCACCGAGAGCGAGAGCGAGAGCGAGAATGGACCGAGAGCGAAAACGAGAACCGGAGCGAGAGTAAGAACAAAAAAGAGAGCGAGAGTAAGAACAAGAAAGAGGGCGAAAGTAAGAACGAGAGCGTACCTAGAGCAAGAGCGAGACAGATTAAAGCAAGAAGGAAATAGATCTGAGAGATTTGAACATAAAAAATTAAAAAATTAAAAAGAAAGAAAAAATGGAGGAAGTGGCTGCTGAAGATGGAAGATATGGAAGATAGATATGATAGATTCTAGGGTTTATGGGTGAATTAAGAAGAGAGAGAAAATGTGTGGCAAGGGGTGGCGGCGCTTGGAGATAGAGAAGAGAGATTTTAAAGATTTTAGGATTTTTAGAGTAAAGATGAGAGATAAAGTGTTTTATTTTGTGGCGATTAAAAGAAGAGAGATTAAGAAGACTGAAAAGGGGGCATGGATGGTCATTTGGCAATGGTCTGACATCAACGAACGATTAGAAAACATATATTTTAAAAAAAGTGATTAAAAAACAATATCACCTCATTAAAATGACTATTCAACCCAAAATCCCAATTTTATTTTGGCCCAAATTCTTAGATCAGTCCGTAAAAAAAAAAGTTAAGTCCACGAGGGATTGAGAAACTCATTTGATGTAGCTTTCTTTTGAGTCCTAAAGTTAGCATTTTATTTTTAGATGATGCACTATTTTAAAGTCTTTCAACTTCTTTCTTTTTTAGAACAAACTGTTAAGGACAACGGTACCCCAATTATCCCGAATATCTCCATAATGGTATGATATTGTCCATTTTAGGCATAGCTCTCATGACTTTGCTTTTGGTTTCACCCAAAATGTTTCATACCAATGGAGATAACTGTCATTCCTTATATATCATGGAGTGCACCTCTTTCCCTAACCAATGTTGGACTTTGTTTGCACTCCTTACAAACCCAACAACCCTCCTCTCGAACAAAGTGTCACTTGTATATTGCCTCGATTAGTCATGCAACTAATCTACTCCCGGATGGGAATGGGAGTCCGCTTCTATTCAGCACGTCTAGATTGAGCATTTGCTACACGGACCACATTGTGGGAACTCCCTCAATCTCCTCCCTCGAGCAAAGCTACACCATTCTTCCTACCAGTCTCCTCGACTATGATAGGCTTCCTATCAATATACCCCAACTTGATAGGGCATGTCTTGCTCGTCACCAGAGCACAGAGCATGTCTTTGCTCACCAGTTCGAGCAGTTTTTGTTCGATTCCAAGATCCATCTACAAGTTCCATAATGACTATTACGTTTACCAATCAGTCTTGTCCAGCCCCCGAAGATTCCTCCCACACAGCTAGGTCTTTTTTTATTTTTTTTTATTTTTACCGTAGCTCTGATACCACTTGATGGAAAATTAATAGCCATGTATATTTTCCCCTTCCACATAAATATTCATACATACACCACAATATGCAAATAAGAAAGAAACTGTAAAACACAATAATACAACACATCAAAATTATACTAGTTCACCACTAAGGGCTACGTCCAGTTCTTCCACTCAGATGTGAGTAATTTACTAATATTGTCAATGATTGAGTTACAATAACTCTCCTAAATATCCCGTAGAGGTCCCAACAGAAGTCCCCTACCTTCTAAGTATTATAAACCCAATAATACTTAGGTACAGGAATGAAAAATACTCATTAAATCCACGGAATACAGAAAAGCCTACAACCACTCAAGTCTCCTTTATTTGGATTTTGTACAAATGACATCCTAACCTCTTTTATTTCCTAAAATCAATTTTCTCTTTTGCCGAACATCATCAATGGAAACGAAAATAATCTTGAAATAATTTTGACAATGACAAAAGTGATTTTGACATCACTCCCAAATACACCCTAACTTATTTGCTCCATTCATCGTAGAAGGGGGAATAACTTTTGAAAAATTTTAAGAGTTTAGAAAGTTACTCATCTGGATTTTATGGGTTCCGAGGCTTGCAATTTTATTCTTTTTCAATTTCTATCAAATATCATCTTCCAATCCTCCCTTAGATGTCTATACGTAAGTTTTTTAACTTAAAAAAATAATAATAAATAATTTGTCATTCTTATTCATTATCCGACGTAAATTGTTTAATAGATGAATAATGTAGCTATTTCAATACATTAACATAGAAACATGAATATCTATTATAGTGTGTCCACATTGATAAAAAAAAATTATATTTTATTGTAATTAGGGTTTGATTTTATCCAACAAAAAGTATTTGTGCAACATACTTTTACAAAATAAGTTCTAATTAGGACTCCTATTTAGTTATTAAGACAAATTTCATCTAATACTCAGTTTAACCGCATCAACACTTTAATACATATATTCAAAGTCACATTATTATCATCAATTTGTTAATCAATCGACAGTAGACAACAAAACAAGACAAAAAAATGATTATACTTTTTCAAGTGTTCATGTGACATTGACATTGAAATAAAATATGGGGGAAGCAAAATAAATTTCTTCAAATTTGAAATATTAAATTATAAAGAGACTAAGTTTTTAAAAGATTCAAACTAATATATATTCTAATTTTAAAATAATTATTCAATCAACTACTCTTGCGTGTTTGAAAAGTTCAAATGTTCCATTTTTAATTCAAAAGATCACCATCATTTTTTGTTTGCTTACGCTTAGGTTGCTATTTTAAACAAAAGAAAAAATGAAGTCGAGAGTAGATAAAACCTATACTCATTTTGGTTTTTGAATTCGTCATCTTCGTGTCTGTACTTTCAACTTTGGGGTATTTAACACGTCCCTCAAGATTGTGATTCTTTTAACTTTGTCGATCTTGGTCGAATCTCATTTTTGGATCGATTGCTCGTTTGAGTGTTTTGGGTTCTAGAATACTCACAGTATAACTATGAATTGATTTTCTTCTATATCAAATGAACAATAGAGTAGAGGTATTTATAATCTTTTGCCCAACTGTATGAAAATAACAATAATTAGTTTTGATTTGATTAATTAATCTCAAACTTATAAAACTAGCAAAACTAAAAAATCGACTGGCTTAAACATTTTCATTTTATTCCATTTACCTTCAAAACATCCATCTTAATCCATATTTACTTTTAAAAAGTAACTATTTTGATCTCTTCATTCTCATTTTATCTTATTTTTTTCTATCATAATTTTAGTATAGCACTTAACTAACTTTTTTTTTTTTTGAAATGTAATAATAAATTTTTATTAAAGGGTTTCTATTGTGTATAAAATTTTGCAAATATAACCAAATTGATCAAGAACCCATCATTCAACCATTCATACCAAAATAAAACAATAAAAATTAACAAAAAAATTTAAAATACAGAAATTAAAATGAATATTTTGAAACTACGTGAATAAAAATAAACTAAAACGAAAATGCAAGATTAAAATAATATTTAAACCATATATTCCCAATGTACGCTTTGGTTTTTCTATACTAAGCTCCTCCATCTTCCATATTCAATCTTCCATCTTCAATCTTCCATCTCCAACGCCATTGAAGAAGAACACGAAACAAAAAATGGACATAAAACTCCAAAAGATGCAATTTCTTGGGGCCTTTGGCATTCTCCAAGAAGCCCACAAGATCATCTTCACATGGAGAAAAATCTTCTCTCAAATCACACTCTTCTTCATCTTCCCTCTCTCACTCTTCTTCTTGGCTTACCTCCACATTTTCAATCATATGATTCGAAATTTCCTCTTCCAGATAATTCTAACCAAAACCCAAAAGGATCCTCCCAAATTCATCAACCTCTCCGATCTCGTCATGTCCTACAAATGGGCCTATCTTTGGCTCTTCACGGTCGCATACAGCGGCTTCCTCTCCGTCGTCTCCATCCCCTCCACCGCCTCCGTGGCTTACGCTGTTGCCAGTATATATACCGGCAACGGCGAAGCTTCTTTCAAGGACAGCTTGAAAGCTGTGGCCAAGGTTTGGAAGCGAGTTCTGGTCACGTCTTTTTATACCTTAACATTCTCTCTCACTTATAGCTCAGTCGCGGCTCTCGTTCTTGTTACGATATCTTGGCTTTGTGCGCGATTCAAAGCTTCGATATTTATTGTGTATATGGTGATGTTTTTCGTTGGATCTTTGTATTTAGACACGATATGGATTTTGTCGAGGGTTGTTTCTGTGTTGGAGGAGACGTATGGGTTCAAAGCGCTGATGAAAAGCCAAAGGCTTTTAAGAGGTAAGATGGCGGCGGCGGCAGTGTTGTTGTTTTTTGTAAGTTCATGTTTGGTGTTGGTTCAATTTTTGTGCAATAAGGTGGCTGTGAATGGGGTCGTGGGTAAGGGTATTTTGGGGATTTTGTGTTTCGTGTTTCTTGTCCATGTTTTGTTGTTGAAAGTTGTCGTGCAGGTAGAGTTGTATTTCATTTGCAAATCGTATCATTGTGAGAATATCGACATGTCGTCAGATGTCTCAGGTTTAGTTGGTGTTTATGTGTCGTTAAAAACAAATGATGTTCAACTTGAGACAGAGAGGCTCTTAGTTTGAAATTTTATGAATAATACAGATGTTGTGACAAATGAATGAATAATTAATTATAGTTTTTGACCAGTTATTACAACTTTACCATACACTTCGTTTTATGTTACTTCAAATGGAAGAGGCAGGGTTATATAATGCCATAGAATTCAAAATTTGGGACTTGAAAGCATTCCAAGACTTTTTTTTTTATAGAATTCTATTGTGAATCTATCAGGTTTCTCTTTGTTCTGTTTTGTGTCTCTTTTTTCTTATTCAAAATTAAACGAAGTTTACATCACTATGCCCTCAAAGTTTAGTTTCTTATAGGCTTCCTACTTTCAAGAGTATAGAATTTCAAGTCTTACATTTGGTGAGAAGAATAAGGATGTATTTGGGAATAGTGGTAGAATTATGGTGTGTTTGGGAGTGACGGTAGAAAGAGTCATTTTGAAAAAGGAAATTTAAGAATAATTGACTTTCCAAAATCATTACGTACCCTAAGTGATAGCTTAAAAATCAATTTTAAGTGATTTTATGTTTTCCTAAAATCAATTTTGTAATTTGTCAAACGTGATCAATGGAAATGGAAGTGCTTTTGTCATTAAAGTGATTTTTTCATACCAAAATCACTCCCAAACACACCCTAGCTTAGTGATTTTGAGAAAAGAGATTCAAATATAATTTATTTTTCAAAAATCACAGTGCAACTGATATTTGAAAAATCAATTTAAAGTGATTTTAAATTTTCCTAAAATTAATTTTTATATTTGTCGAACCATGACCAATGGAAAGAGAAGTGAATTTAACGATGCCAAAGTGATTGTGACCATGTTAAAATCACTCTCAAACACACCTTAGAAATTGAAAATGATCTCAAAAGATAGAGAGTATTCTGAAAAAATAGAAGACAAGGATGGACTCATGTCTATTATAAATCCTTATTAGGTCCCTTAACAAGGATTTTTTGCTTTGATACCATATCAATATTCATGAGTTTCATTTCCAAACCAATTGACAAGGAAAGGAATAGTTCATGTCTATTATAAACCTTTGTTAGGTCATTGTTTTTTCAGCGTGAGATCCCTAACATGAGAAACACAACTATCCTAGGAAACATGAAGAAATAAATTAAATTGATAAAAGTTCACGGCATGTTTGTTATGCAATCAGATTCTGTTTTTATTTTCAGATTCACTAATTAAATGGATTTAATGAATACTTATTTTGCATATTTATTTTTTAAACTATCATGGATGTCTCATTGATAAAAAAGAACTATAGTTAATTAAGTGTAAATGGGCTCACACCTCATGGCCACTTATCTTATAAATGAATTAGTTGTTAATGCAGAAATTTGACCTCTTAAGATTCCACCAAATTCGCACCAATCTTTAAGAATAAAAGGATCGACGAGACCTGCAAAACAGAATTGCATTAAAGACCGATGTGACTCTTGCCATAAAGGCTCTGATGCTTAAGTCAGAATCAGACTAGTTGAGTATAAAGTGTAGGGTGTTGTGAGCATAGCAAAGAGTAGAGATTTGTAGTGTACCTTCATTATGAGTATTTTACCTTCTATTTATAAGATAAAATCTTTAAGCCATTAGGATTTCTTCATTCTCCTGAATCTAGGGGAAATCCTAAGATCATCAGGATATATCTTCTCCTTTTGAATTCCTTAAATAAAGGGAAATCAGATTGTAAAAAATATGGATTTTCTCATCCATAACAATAGCCCCACTCTCAAAGTTGAAGGTTGTCAAAGTTCCGCTTTGAGAGTATTTTGTCGTTCATGGGTTGACTATTTTTGTGGAATATCCCTCTTTTTGGTCGCTGTTGATTGTCGTCTTAATTGGGCTGACTTTCCTAGCCCCATTTTCTTTTGTTGTAGTTGGCCACCATCGAGTCTCTTAGTGTTGAGAGTATTTATCGTTGTCAGTTGTCGTTTTTATGGGCTGGCTTGTCATAACCCACATAACCTTTTGTCGTAGTTGACTGTAGTCAATTTATCTCTTGGGCTCTACCGTACAGTTAGTTCTAACTGTTGAGGTTTTTTCCTTGGGATCTAATTTTTAGTTGGGCTAGTTGTACCCCCTTAGGTTTCTAACCTATTTGGATTTTGCCCAGGGTTTTATACTCTAGGGTTTACTCTTGGGTTTCCAACATATTTGGCTTTTGCCAATGGTTTCATACCTTAAGTCCAGTCGATACCCTTTTGTTGTTGTCGGTTGTCGTTTTATGGACTGACTGTCATAGCCCCATTCTCTTTTGTTGTAGTTCGTTACAATCAAGTCTCTTAGACATTGTTATACGGTTAATTTTTACTGTTAGATTTTGGTTTTGAGATTTAACTTCTCAGCAGGGCCAGTGGTACTTCTTTGGGTTTCTAACCTATTTGGCTTCTGCCATGGTTCTATTGTTGGGTTTTACGCCATAAACTCGTGGTTTGTAAATATAAAACAAATATTCATTCAATAAAATTGTTATTGATAGAATTGCATTAATCCAAATCCAATAAACTAACATTCGAGGTTATGTCATGTAACTAGAACAGTATATAACAGATATACAGTATATATTTAATATACAGCGTATATATCTGACATACAGTGTATATATATACAGTAATATTCGATATACAGGTGGATAATGTTCCAATAGTAACCTAAAGGGTCTATATTATATGGATAAGGTTGGGTACCTTATCCTGGCAACACTATGGATACGACCTACTTTGTTATAGTTACAAATGACTTGATTCAGGTCGCTCGTGTGGAGACATGCGAGTGGGGGTATCCTATACAATGAGTTTGTATAAGACCGGATCGTGGAATAATTAATCTTTAGCTATAACACCGTTAGCTAATAGATTAATATTTCAATAGGATGACCAAGTAACTCAATCTCAATTCTCAGAGTTATGGACTCCTGCCTATTAGGGCTCGTCTTTTGATTTGTATGGGTGAGAGTGGCCCGAGTCGCTGACTCAATATGCCTACTATTTTGGGGACGAGACCAAGTGGGGAGCTGAGAATATAACTACACAAGATGGAATTCACTCTTTTCCGACTTTAGGGTAAATAGATGAGTGTTCTTTTAAGTGCTGACTCCGGGACTTGAACATGGGGCCCACCCTCTCATTGGCCCGAGAGGACTTCCGATTATTGGTTGGACCATAACCGGGTTGTTTATTAGAGGATCAACGGTACTTAAGTTATAAGATGTAACACAGGGGTAAAACGGTAATTTGACAAAGCTGTGGTTATGAACACTAGTGAATGATTGATTTACCGTTAATGGTCAAAACCCATGGACGTAAAATATTCTACATTGAGAAGAGTGCAACTGTGGGTCTTTAGTGAAATGACCGACAGTTAACGAATGTTGATTAATATGGTTAATGAGTTTAATCAATTAATCTCGTATCGTTGGAGCTTCCGATCTGTAGGTCCATTAGGTCCCCTTGCTAACTCGAAAAGGATAGTTAAGAACATATAATCTTGAAAAGAATTTGAATTGTTCAAATTAGTTAAAGGGAATTAAGATTAATTGTATGAGATGCTATTAATTTATGTTGATACATTATAATATAAAGTGAAGTTAATTTTGAATTGGATTCAAAATTATTACAAGAGAGATGAATATTAAAATTTGATTCTAATATAGTTGTTTAATTTAATTAAATATGATTTAATTAAATTAATGTGACATATTAATTTAGTTAAATTAAATTAGAAACGTTGACGAGGAGGTTCTAAATGTCTTCCTTTCTCGAACTTTCTTCATATATAAATAGAAAGAGTAGCTAATATGGAAATAGAATCCAAACTCTTTATATATCCCCAAGTAAATTATCTTTGAAAAGAGACGAAAGAAACAAGCCAAGCCATAAATATTTGAACAAATCAAACTTCTTCTAACTTTTCAAGCTCAACATTCTTGGCCATCAAAGGGAGATACTCATTCAACAAATAAACCTCGAGATGGTTCGAGAGAGCCGACTTGTTGATATTCTCCAGATGGAATTCTTTGCAAACGAAATACAACACTGTCTCCAGCACAAGCTGCCACAGGAAGAAACTCAACAGCAAGAACAAGCACACTATTCCCAAAATACCCCTGCCCACCATCCCAAGCCATACCCCATCCCCATGAACAACCAGCTTCAAAAAGGCCTGTTGAATGATCACCAAAGAGACATTGATGAGCAACAACATGACTGTGGCCACCACCATCTTCCCCTTCAGCAGCGACCTGCTCTTCGCCATTGCCTTGAACCCGCACGACTCTTCCAAAACGGAGACGACACTCGCCAGTTGCACGACGACGCTCAGGTATAATAACCCGACGAAGTAGAGGAGGAAGAAGACGACGAAGATTGAGCCATTGACGTCGCCGTAAGGCCCGTATTGTATGAGGAGAATGAAGAGAAGCAAAATGAAAGCAAAGACTGCTAGCAAATTGAAGACGAAGAATGAAGCAAAAACACAAAGGAATGTGACTATGAGGCGCTTCCAAACCTTCGGCACGACGCTGATGATCAGCTTGAAAGACACTTCTTTTCCTGCATGAGCAAAATTTTAAGCTTAGACTAAATATGAGCAAAATTTTAAGCTTAGACTAAATACATGTTTTAGTGCTAATGTTTATATAGTTCAAATTTGTTCAATATAGTTTAAAATAATGTTTCAGATATAATATTCTATTGGTTATAATGGTTTATTATTGTATTTGTTGTATATTCTTTTTGTGATTTTGTTTCCTAATTGGGTATTAGACCATTTTTGTATAGATTAATTTTTCAATCAATGAGAAAGGATATGGAAAACCTTCCAAATTTTTACATGGTATCAGCTCAAAACGTTCAAACGAATATCCGGTCCAAAAATGGGATCCGGCCAAAATCGATGAGTCAAAAGAACCACGATCTCAAACGACATGTTAAGGATCCCAGATTGGAAAGAAAATGGATCTTACAATGGTTTATAATAAATATTGACTACTCTTCTCATTGTCAATTGATTTTGAGATGAAATCTCATGAATATTGACCGTTTCAAATTAATTTCTTACCTTTTTAACACATAGCCAGTATATATAGCAGAAGTAAGTACATCTCTAAGTTTTTGTCAATTCACTCAATATTATGTTATGTATGTTTATCAACAAGAAAAATATAATTGAAAAATGTTAAAAGGTAAGAGATAAAATTTAAAATTAAAACTACACTGTGTACTTAGCCCGATATTCATATATAATTTTGAAAATTTATTGAGACATACCTATGTGTATGCAAGCAACTGTGTAGACGGCGGCGGAGGTGGCAAGGAGGGAGAAAACAAAGAGGAAGACGATGTAAGAGATGTTGAAGAGCCAAAAGCAGGTCCATTTAGGGGTAATGAGCCCCGACATGTCGTTGTATTTGTGAACGTCTTGATCATTGTCGTGTTTGTGTAGGAACGAGAGCTGGTGGAAGAAGTTGCCAAAGAGAAGATTTGAAATCTCCATGTGAGCCAAGAAGATGAAGGTCAAAGGGAGGATCAAGGCGAGCGCGATTTGGGCGAAGATTTTTCTCCATGTGCGGATGATCTCGTAGGTTTCTTGAAAGATTTCGAAGAGTTCGAGGATCGACGACATGTTTTTTGTCAAAGAAGATGGAAGAAGGAGAAGATGAAGGTTGTTTTGTAATGGAAGATGGGGGAATGAAACAACAGCTAATAAGGCAATTGTTTGAAGTGGAAGAAACAAGAGAGTAAAGAAGTTGTCAAAATGGACAAGTGTTGAATTGGTAAGAAGAACAAAGGGGAGTCCATGTTTGAAGTGTAAAATAAACAAAAAGTGATGATCTTTTCAATATTGAGAAATTGTCAACACAAAAGGGCCGTTGAATACACGGAAGGGTTAATTAAATTTATAAGGGGTGACTTCTTCTTTAATGTAAATTAAGTTTAAATATCATTTTGGTCATCAACTTTCCACCTTAGTTCATTTTAGTTAATACACTTTCCACTATCTCAACTTTTGTTTATTTTAATTTATGTTCTTTTCAAACGTCTAGTTTATTGTCCTTATTTGTCAAAGTTTAACACAAATTGTATATATAATTAAAACTCTTTATTATAAATTTATAGTATATTTCAAGAAATTTAGCTGAAGTGTCATCTTAAAATTGTGATTCAAAGAAATGAGATAAAAAAAAAGGATGTTTTGAAAGTAGAGTAAACCAAAATGAACTAAACTGAAAATGTAGTAACTAGTATTCAAATATAGTTCAAATTAATTTTTAATGTGATATTCAAACAATTAAAATTTAATTCAAAAGATTGTCTAAACAATTGTAGCCAAGGAGCCTAACAATAGGGTCTTTTTTTTTTTTTGTTAACAAATTAAACTATTTAGACGATCCATTATTGACGAATTTATGGTTTAAATCTCTTAAAATGGGAAAAAAAAAGAAGACAAAAACCTATAAGGGAAACACCTCAAGCCTTAGCTTAATAAATTTAGGAGTTTAAGTTGAGGTTTAAAAAACCTAATTTTAAGGAAAACGCATTTAGGATGCAAGTTTAGGAAACTATGAGTGTTAAAAAAGGAAAAAAAAATTGTTGGGAAAAAATAGATAAATCGAATATTGTTCTTCAAACAAGAACTATTTGATTTTCCCTTTCCATAGGCTAACAGCAGATAAGTAAGTAACAATAACAAATGAGTAAGAGATAGGGATAGAAAAGCTTAACACCATAAGGACTATACTGGTTCGCCCCTATCTTGGGACTACGTCCAGTCTTCTGCAAAAAGCATAGTTGAGGATATTACAATGGAGATCTCACTCAAGATATTACTATCTTGCTTCTAAGTACCCTAACAATGGCTACCTAGGATTACACAATTGGAAATACTCTCACTAAACCCACGAGATACAAACTCTTTTTTCATACACTTCCCACAACTACTCAAGTCTATCTTATTTGGACTTTGTACAAATGAAACCTTAACAAAATGGTTCTATTTATAAGAGGTCAAATATCTCAATCCTTATAGGAAAATAATATTGTAATCCTTATAAGACAATAATATCATACTCCTTGTAGGAATTAGTAGTAGTGTTTGAAAATCCTTTTCCTCATAGGACACGGGTCATCTGTTTTGGCTCCATTATCCCAACAATCTCCCAACAAAACATCGATCTTGCCGCCTACTGCAACAGCAGTCTCTGATAATCTTGGAAAACTCCAAAGCTTCTTCTGCAAAAACTTCTGATCTTCTTGAAAAAATCTTCAAGGCTTCTCCTGCAAGTTTAAAAACTTGTAAAAAAAAATGTCAGAAATCATCAATCTCATCTGTCTTTGCCCTGAGGTTGGGCAATCTACGTGGTCTTGTCTCCCAGACGCAAGAGACACAGCCATGTGCTCCCACTCAAACTAAGTGGCGATATCTGAAGCTTCCTTCTTTGTTCTCAAACACTGATTCTTGAAGAAAGAACTTCTCACTGATGACTTGACAACTGTATTCAAGCCTGCTGCCAGAATTGAAGCTCTAGTCTTTACCTCAACAACTACTGAGTTCATCTTCTCTGATGCAACTGTTCGCTGACGCGACTTCATCAATTCACCCATTCGTCTGATAACTGGAGATAATCCCAGACAACCTAAAGAACATGTTCTCATTCTTTGACTTACCAATTGACATTGTTCCTGAATTGATGGCAGATCCTCATGATCTGTTCTAGTTGTCTTTGTTGTTGGCTCAGTCCTACCTCTTTGGACACCATCTGTAACTTGCATCCACTGTTTCAATGATCCTCTGGCAACACTCAATTGCAACGTGTAAACTGTAGATCTTCTATGGTCAATTGCCACCAACTTGGATCCTTTGGTGAGCTTCCACTGGTTCCCACCAAACTCACTCTAATAACCATCATCGTCCAACTTACCTGTAGAGATAAGGTTCATTATGATACTGGGTACATACCTGACATCTTGCAGTAATAACTCAGTCCCACTATCGGTCTTCAATCATATATTTCAAATCCCTTTAGTCTTGAAAAGTCTTCCATTCCCCATCTTCACGTGGCCGTGATTGCCTCTTCTGAAAGATGTGAATAATCTTCTATTTAGAGATATGTGTACTGGAACTGCGCTGTCTATTACTCGCTCTGATGACTGGTTTTCTGTTTCTGTGTTGCTTTCAACAGAGACGAGGGCATCGTCTACAACTGCATTTGACTCTGCCATATACCTTTTCAGATCCTCTTTCAATATTCTACAGTCTTTCTTGATGTGGCATTTTTTGTGGCAATGAAAACATTCAGCATCTCTCTTCCAATCCCTCCTACTATGCTTCTGCTGCCTGTCATCAGACACAACCTTCTCTTTACCTTTTTCGACAGTCAATACTCAGTCTTGTTCGAAAGTAGATTCTTTCCAAAAATTTCGAAGATATGTCTCCTAATGAATCGGACACTGCTGTCTTCATCGTTTCCCAACTTTCAGGTAAAGATGTTAGCAACTGAATAACATTCACTTCGTCACTAAAAGTAATCTTAACTGATGTCAATTGATTGATTAATTTTGTGACCTCATTTATCTGAGAATTGACAATAGTATTTTCTTCCATTTGAATGTTAAAAGAACACTCTTAAGAGATATACCTTATTATTAGCTGAGGGTTTCTCGTACCTATTCTTGCTTTCATAAGATCTACTGCTGTCGTTTCGTTTGCTACGTGACTTGCCACATTCATCGATAAACACAATCTGATAAAGGCAACTGGCTGTTAATTCGTCTCTACCAATCTTCATCTTTCATCCCTACTGGTCGTTCCTTTAAAGCTTTATTCAACTTCTTGCAGGTCAAGTAATCCTTAATCTGCATCTTCCAATATTCGAAATTGGCCCCATCGAACTTCATGATTCCTTCAAAACCTGACTTCTCTGCTAATCTCATGATCTCTATACCAAACGCTATGATACCAATTGTTGGGGAAAAAATAGATAAATCAATCGTCTTGTAAGTTCTTCAAACATGAACTATTTGATTTTCCCCTTCCACAGGCTAACAACACATAAGTAAGTAACAATAACAAATGAATAAGAGATAGGGATAGAAAAGCTTAACACCACAGGGATTATACTGTTCGCTCCTATCTTTAGACTACGTCCGGTCTTCTGCAAAAAAGCAGGTTCAACTATAGTTGGGAGATCTCACTCAAAATACTACTATCTTGCTTCTAAGTACCCTAACAATGGCTACCTAGGATTACACAATTGAAAATACCCTCACTAAATCCACGAGATACAAACTCTTTTTTCATACACTACCCACAACCACTCAAGTCTCTCTTATTTAGACTCTGTACAAATGAAATCTTAACAAAAAGAGTTCTATTTATAAGAGGTCAAATATCTCAATCCTTATAGGAAAACAATATTATAATCCTTATAAGACAATAATATCCTACTCCTTGTAGGAATTGGTAGTAGTGTTGAAAATCTTTTTCCTCGTAGGACACGGGTCTGTTTTGGCTCCATTATCCCAACAAAAACTATATTTTTCTTACAATAAATTGAGAATAAGTTTGGCACTCCCTCCCAAGAAGTTTGAGGAGAAAGGTTGGGATTATCATAGTCTAATTCATATTTACCTCACAATTTTACCACTCAATACTTTGGATTTGTAAGATCTTGTTGTTTGTTGTTTCTAATTTTATTAACAAACGCAAGTATTTGAAAATTATTTATATGTGTTGTTTCTAATCTTTTTAGAAACATTTTCAAAATTATATTGAAATTTTGGAAACAACCAAAAAACAAGTTTCTTGTTTGTTGTTTATAATTTATTCCACTACACAATTCTAGCTTTCAGCGACGAAAATAAGTGACGAAAACTGTTTCGATGCATGAAAGGCGACGTAAACGGATTTCGTCACATATGTAGCAACGAAAATATATATCGTCGCTTTTAAAAGCGACGAAAATGGCTTTTTCTCATTTAAAAACGACGAAAACGCGTTTCGTCGCTCTTAAACGATGCCGTTTCTAGCGCTTAACTTAAAACGCGCTGACAAAACGACGTCGTGGTGCTTAGCCCCTTGTCTTAAATCACGCCGCCCCAATTTTTCGTCTCCCTCCCTTTCGTCTCCCCTTTTTTCCCGTTTTCTCCTCCCTCTACCGCTGCCGCGAGTCCCACTTGAGAAGAGAAGCTTGATTGATGTAACGCTTTGCCTGTGATAATTTGTGATTTGAGATTACTAGGGTTTCGTTGTTTTCTTTCTTTTCTAATTTGATCTTCAGTTTGATTTGTTGCAGAAGTCTACCTCACTAGGATTTGGGCGAGTATAGTGGGATTCTACTGGAATTTGCAGCTTCCAATATTTAAGGTAACACTTTTTTTTTCATAATTTTCCTCCGAGATGTGGGAAACCCAGATCAAACTTTTCATGATCGGATTAGGGTATTTTTTTCCTTCTGTTTTTTGTTGTTGTTCTTCTTCAAACTTTGTATCAGAACTGAAGAATATGAACATATTTACAGTGAATTTTTGAAATGTTGTTTTGTTTTGTGAAATTTTGTTGGGTGTTAAAATTGGAACCCGTTAACTTGAAATCTTCAACAATCTGAGCACTGACAGTGTCATAAATCTAGGAAATTTAATTTTTTCCGTGGAAATTGGTATTTGGCATTGTGGAATCTAGATCTACCTTCCAGTAAACAAACTATATTCTTTCAGTGTAACTCCAAAATTCATAACCTTTTTTAATAAGAAAATTTGGTTTTATGGTGTCAATTTTGATCGTAAACTTTTAATTTCACTCAATTATACTGAGCGGTGTTATAATTTTTACCTTTTATTTAAATGTTTGTTGAAAGAATTGTTTAAAAACAAAAAAAAAAAAAGAAAATCGGTTCAGATTAGACGGATTCAATAAACAAAGGTCTTGATTAGGTTGACACTAAGATATATATATTTTTTAATTCAGATTAGGGGATTTTGAAACATTTATTCAATGGTCAATTTCACCGGTTGATTTATTTGAAGTTTGCTTTTCATTTATATTAGTGGCTTTTTTTTACATATTTTTTTTTGTTGGAATGAGTAGATGATGGCAATACAAACATAAAAAAATTTGCAACAATTGTATAAAGTTGGGTCATGCTTTGCTTTCTATCTATTCTTTTCTCCCCCTTTCATTGTCTCATAAAAATATACTTTACATATATTTTTTTTTTTGGAAAAATCAAGCTCGAATGGACGGACCAACAAAGTAGACCAGTTGGACCTGGGTCAGCTTCGTTTAACAGCGAGGTAGGCTATTTGGCACGCAACTATATTGATGTGAAGCGTGCAAAGAAAAAAGAGATAACGGTCCTAAAGACTAATGAAATCATTCAGATGTTACTGGTAACCATTTTTTCTTATGTTGTATTTATTGACCACTAATAATTGAATATGTTGTTAACTGGTTTTAATGACTACATTTTGTAGGAGAAGTTTGTTGTCGTTATATCTCAGCCACATGTGCATAGATATATTTTATACGAGATTGGAACTCGATTCAAAGACTATCGAGCGAAACTACATCGTCATTACAAAAAGTCACGTGATCAAGCACATGCTCGTCAAAAGCCGTATAAAGACATAAAACAAGAAGACTGGAACATATTATGTGATAGATTAGAATTTCCTGCATGGAAGGTAACTACTATATGATCTTAATTCTTTGTTATCATTTTATAAGTATCGTTTCTTAACTAAATATGTAATTTTGTAGGAAAAATCTGCCAAAAATAAGATGGCAAGTAGTAAATTGAGGTTCAATCATCGAGGTGAACCAAAACCATTTCAGTGTCATCGAGAAGATTCGGTATGAATCAAATAATTTATTTGAATTGTATGCTACTTTAGATTTTAGGTTCTTACTATTTTTACTACAACTTAACAATCTTTTTGAATAGAGAAAAGAAGATGGGACATATTTAAGTCTCATTCATATATTCTTCAATATGCATTATTCGGAGGAAAAATGTTGGATTAACGAGTAAGCGAGGAATTCATATGTAAGTATTTGTTTAATTTTGACAGACTTAAAGTATTGATGTAAGATAGATATATCTTAAAGCTCTTAACGACACATTTATTTTTTGTAGGAAGAAATGATTACCTTAAAGGCGAATCATGCTTCTCAAGGAGACGAAAAAACAGAAGAAGAAATAATGGAGACGGTCCTTGGGAGAAGATCGAACTATATAATAGGAATGGGATATGGACCGAAACCCAGGATCATCATCAAAATACTCTGATGAATATGTTGAGTCATTAGAGGCTCGTATTCAGAAGCATGAGGAAGAATTGACATCTCAATTAAAGGAGAACGAAGACCAACAAATGGCCACCCAATAACAAATACAAAAAGTATTGGAGGCCCAAAGCCAGGAGTTTAACAGGAAACTTCTCGAAATGCACCAAATGTTTCTTTCGAGGGGAGGAAGTTCATTGAATAGTAAGGTATGTCGTGAAATTAGTTTCTTGATGTTTATGGTTATGTGCTCAAGTGTTAAAACTTTACGAATGTTTTGAGAGTATATCTTCTAGATTATGTTTGTCTGGAGTATGATATGATTTACGTATATATTGAGTATGTCTGATTTTCTTTGGAATATATTTTACCTTCGGAGTATGTGAGTTTATCTGGAGCTCTGTTTTGAAACGTTTGGTTGGAGAGTAAATGAGTTTATTTAATAAGTGTTGTAATTTAAATGGTTGATCTCGTGTAATTTTTAGGAGAAGAAGATATGTGTATGTATTGAGTATATCTGACTTTCTTTGGAATATATTTTACCTTTGGAATATGTCTGAGTTTATCTGGAGCTCTGTTTTGGAACGTTTGGTTGGAGTGAAAACAAGTAGTGGGTGTTATGCGTTTATGTGTTTGGTATTGTGACATTGGATGAATTTGTGACATTGGGTTATAAGTTTATGTGTTTGGTATTGTAACAAAAAGGGACAGGTTTGTGACATTGGATGGATTTGGTATTTATTATGCATTTGGTTGTTGTGTTACTATCATGTTAGTTAGTTTTACTATCATGTTAGTTAGTTTAGTTTATTGGTTTGATTTTATTTATTCGTGTCTACTTCTATACTTATACTACAAAACTAATTGATACAATTCTTTCTGCAGGATT
The DNA here is from genome assembly GCF_001995035.1 of Momordica charantia. The sequence continues at coordinate 403,494 of NW_019104591.1, forward strand.
GATGTTGGACGTTGGAGAGGATTATTTGTGTGAATTTAGTTAGATGCTTGACGTTATTTTTCTTTTGTACTCTAATTTTATAATGAGTTTTATTTTTACACACTTGCAATGTTATGAATGATACAATTGTTCAGTGATATTTGCTATATTTGTTAAATTTAGCAAAAAATTTTAAGGTCAAATTTTATTATTATGGAAAAAGTATATTCAGCAAATTTCGTATGAGAATTCAGAACATTAAAATGTTTGTATGAAAATCGTGGAAATTTAGGATTGAAATTAGGAAACAAAGAAACAATGAAATAATATTATT
>NW_019104591.1:414555-426935 GCF_001995035.1 Momordica charantia
TCGGGGGCGCCGACGGGAGTGGTGGGCAAGGGTATTTTGGGGATTATCTGGTTGTTGTCGTTTTTGGTGATCGTTTGGATCAGGCTTGTGGCGGGAATTGTGTTGTATTTCGTCTGCAAATCGTATCACCAAGAGAGTGTCGACAAGTCGGCTCTCTTCGACCATCTTCAAGGCTACCTGTCGACAGGCTATGTTGCGTTGGAGGCCGAGGATGATGTTCACATAATTGAGAAATTGCAAGTTGTTTGAACCTCTCCCGTTAAAAAACAATAGCTTTTTCTATATTTTCTCAGACTTAATTCATGCAAACTTCTCGACATGTCGTCTGCACCGAACAAAATAAACTTTACATTTTTTAGGTTGTCTAGCTGCTTGGATTTGTATCTTTAATTTGGTTGTAATATTGTAGCAAAAAATTGATTAAGGCATTGTGTGGGTATATATATATATATATGCTAAATATGAGATGTTTGAATATCCATTCTCCCTTATTGTTGAATAAACAGATAAAATATTGAGTTACTTGCATTAATTTTGGCTAATTAAGAAGGTATGCTTTTCTTTACATTCAAATTAAATCGATGTAGATTCCACTATTAATTTCGCGAAACGACGTTTGAAAATAAAAATTCCTACTACGTGGTTAATAATGTTGTGCAAAATGCAGCCAACTAATAATTATCTGAAAAACAAATGCAGACAATATTTGTTAGCTAATCTCATATCAGGTTTTGATTCTAATTAAAACGGAATTCAAATTTCAAATTGGAACTTATACAACTTAAAAGATTAGATAAAACAATAAAAAACTTCTAAGTAACAAGAAAGATAAATAAAGATTAAGGAGAAGAAAATTAAACGCCGAATTTATACTAGTTGATCACTCAATGTGGAACTACTCTAGTTCTCTACTAACAATATTGTAGGTTATACTACAATGTCAGGAAGAATCTGCAAAGAGTTTACAAGCTTTTTGTAATGATTCCTCTCAGTTTTCCTTCCCACTGAAAACACTCACGAATCACTTTGTCTCAAACTGTCTCTCTTTGGAGAATTACTCATGACCCTCTATTTGTGCACACAATCACATAACCTATCTATCTCTATTTATAATAAATAGTATGACAAAAACCAAAGGAGAAAAGAAAAATTTAAAAGAAAAAAGTCTAAACTAAATAGGACAATTATAATAAAAAGACTCAAACTAAATAAGACATGGAAAAATTCAAAAAGACTTTTTTCCTATAGGAAAAAAAAAAATTCTCCTCCATTTGGCTCCATTATCTCAACAATCTCTCACTTTCAGCTGAACCGCCTCTTCATAATATTCAAGTTCACCTCTGTCGATCAGTAAAATATAGTTCATAGTAGCAGAATACATCTATGGTGGTCTGATCGTTCTGCTAGATTTTCAAACTGTTGTTGATGGTGTTCTCTAAAACTCAGTAGTTTCTGCAACTGGTTGCTCAAAAGAAAAGCCGTTTTTACATCCATTGACTCCAGGAACAAATTTTCTTCTGTCACTATCGATAGAACAGTCCTAATGGTAGTTGGTTTAACTATGGGAGAAAATCTCATTAAAATCAATACCTTCCTTTTGTTTAAAGCCTTTGACTAAATGCCTTGTCTTTGTGCCTTTTGCTGCTATCGAGTTTTTGTTTGGTTCTATATATCCATTTATTTTGCAAAGCTTTCTTACCTCTTGGTAACTCAGCAAGTTGTCATGTTTGATTAGTCATTAGAGAATTCAATTTCATCTTTCATGGTTAACTCCCACTTGACAAAGTCTTCCAACTAAACTGCCTCTTCATAACATTCAAGTTCACCTCTGTTAGTCAGTAAAATATAGTTCATAGCTGATTGTTCTGCTAGATTTTCTAACTGTTGTTGGGGTGTTCTCTAAACCTCATTAGTTTTCGCAACTGGTTGCTCATATTCCACGACCTGTTCATCAAATCCCATGACCGTTTCTTCAAAAGTAACTGCATTCTAATCTTCAATCTCTGTTTTTTTGGTCTCAACCTCAGGAGGACTTATATACTAAGTCTTATCTTCTATGCTTCAATTTGATTCTGTCTTTCCTGAATCAACTTTAGTTCTGTCTTTGTCTAAGATTTCTTCATTGAAGATCATGTTCTTACTTATGATAATGTTCTTGTTTTGGTCATCCCAAAATCTATAACCTATCTCAGCTCCACCATGATGGGAAAAAAATATAGATCAATCAATCCTCCTGTAAGTTCTTCAAACATGAATTATTTGATTTTTCCCTTCCACAGGCTAAAAGCAAATAAGTAACAATAACAAAGGAATAAAAGATAGGGATAGAAAAACTTAACACTATAGGGATTATATTGGTTTGCCCCTATCTTGGGACTACATCCAATCTTCTACGAAAAAACAGGTTCTACTATAGTTGAGAATATTACAATGGAGATCTCGCTCAAGATGTTACTATCTTGCTTCTAAGTACCCTAACAACGGCTACCTAAGATTACACAATAGAAAATGTCCTTTACTAAACCCATGAGATACAGACTCCTTTTTCACACACTGCCCACAACCACTTAAGTCTCTCTTATTTAGATTCTATACAAATGAAACCTTAACAAAATGGTTCTATTTATAAGAGGCCAAATATCTCAATATTTATAGGAAAACAATATTGTAACTCTTATAAGAAAATAATATTCTACTCATTGTAGGAATTTATAGTAGTATTGAAAATCCTTTTCCTCATAGGACACGAGTCATCTGTTGGCTCCATTATTCCAACACACCATATCCAAGAAAGAAACATTTCTTGAATTTAACATCTAATTTACTTCTGTCTGTAGCAGAATATCAATGTGAATGTAAGATACACAGTCAAAAACCTTTAGATGAGAAGGTTTACATGTTTACCGACCCAGACTTCTTCAAGCAATTTGAAGTTTAGTTATATAGTTGGACTCTTATTGATCAAATAGACCACACAATTATTGATTGCCTCTACCTAAAACATCTTAGGCAATTATGCATGTATTCTCATGCTTTTGGCACGCTCATTCAGCAACATGTTCATTCTCTTGGCCACACCGTTTTACTGTGGTGTCTCTGGAATAGTCTTCACCATCACAATTCCACTATCTGCATAATATTTCTTGAATTACATACTAACATACTCACCACCATTGTCTGAACTCAAGTTTTTTATTTTCAGGCTTATCTCATTCTCTACCCTAGCCTTCCATATTTTTATAACAGAAAATACATCAGACTTATGTTTAATAAAGTAAGTTCGTACCTTCATACTTGAGTCGTCTATGAAAGCTAGTTACATAGTATCTAAAACCTCCAATGGAAGCAACTTCATAAGGCCTCCACACATTAGTGTGGACCAACTCCATTTTTGTAGACTTTAGCGTTGATCCTATCTTTGAAAAACTAACACGACTTTGCTTCCCAAATATGCACCCTTCACAAAACTTGTGTTCAACCGCCTTAAGTCCTCCTAACTTCCCTTTGAAGAATTTTCATATCTTTTTTACTCATATGTCCCAACTTACTGTGCCATAATTGTGTCTGACTCGAATGATCTACAATATATAGCCACCATTTCTTTGACATTGCTGTTGACATACAAAGTTCCTAACTTTCTTCCTCGAGCGATCACCATGGAATCCTTTATAACTTTCCAGTTTCTTTGACCGAATGATATTTGACATCCTTCATCATCCAATTGCCCCACAGAAATCAGATTCTTCATCATATTCTGGACGTGATGTACCTTGCAAATCTTTCAAACTGAATCGTTCGTCATTTTTAAATTAACGTCACCAATCTCAATGATGTTCAAAGGCTCTACATCAGCAAAATACACCTTTCCATGATTTTCTGCAACATAATTTTCAAGAATGTCACATTGTCCTGTAGTATGCGCACCTGAATTCACCCCCCATGTGTCATTAGTGCCATCAACAACAAGAACTAGAGCATCATGTATTTCTTCAGCGACAACATTTGCATTAGCTTCTTTCCCCTCAGCTTTCTTTGTGGCTTTGCAGTTTCTCCTCAAATATCCTGTCATACCACAATTCCAACATTCTAGTCTGCTGTTTCTAGACTTGCTTATGTTGTTTCTTGATTTTCCACATTTTTTATGGTCTCTATTATTATTTATTCTTTTGTTCACATTCAATGTCGTATCAAGAGTAGATACAATACCATAATCCTTTCTGTGAATCTCCTCTCCAAGAGATGCATCTTTGACATCTTTGAATTTCAATTTCTCTTTTCCACAAGAATTTGAAATATAGCTGTATTCATCGGCTACCAACTGTCAGGTAAGGATCTCAACAACAGGATAGCATTAAGTTCATCATTAAACTCTAAATCAATAGCAACAAGTTTGTTAACCAACATATCAAACTCATTTCTATGGGCAGCGTACCTTCAGGCATCTTCAAATTAAAAAATTTAGTTGCGAGGTACACCTGATTACTTACCAAAGGCTTTTCATACATGTTGGTCAGTGCAGCCATTAGCCCCTTTGTGATAGTCTCTTTAGCTACGTTGCTCTGCACATTTTTTTTTATTAATGTTAAACGAATCGTACCTAACATCTTCCTATCTAACTTTTTCCATTTGGCTTTTTCCATGTCATCTGACTTCTTTCCTAATGGTAATTCCAATTCCTTGGAATATTTTCTTCTTCGGCAAGCTCCATTATCTCAACAAACAATTTATTTCTATCATTAATTAATTAAATTTACACTTTATTCGACCTCTTTCTTTATTCGTCACTCAATTATTATCTAAACACATAGTTGAACTAGTTAAAACATATATTTTCGATAAAAAATTGGAAATTTAAATCCCACCCCCCTTATACGCTGTTGAACTATTAAAATATTATCTAAATATATCAATACTTATATAAATCTAATGGTTAACGGTACAATCAATCCCTATTTCTCAAGAAATTTTTTGTTAAAATTTCGTGGGGATTCGGACGGAGATTTTTCATGCGAAAATCGTGGAATGGATAATTTTTTTGCCTTTACAAATTTTGTTTTCGAGGGAGAGCGAAGCAAATCTTCAATCGGGTTAATTTCCTTCTAAGGATTAATTTGGGAATCTCCTTTTAAATGACTAAATTTTTTTAAATTCGTAATAAAAATAAATATATCTGATTTTAATTTTAACAAAATTTCATTTTAGTTGGGATCATATTATAACAAAACTTGCCAAAATGGAACTAAATTTCGTAAGTTTCAAATATCAAATTATACATAAGTAAAGAAAATTCGATCTGAGAAATTGACACTCCTAATTAATATAGGGATGAAATATTAATAATAAGATTTATGGTCGTAACAATTCATTTTAAAAAGTGTAAACACTTATTCATTAATAAATTCTCTTTTATATCTATACTTCTCCCAAAACATCTATTACATCGACGTCCTTCATATATAATGCGAAGACGTGAACATTTACATGGACACCGACACGTTAAGGAGGGCAATTTGGGAAACTAGAGGGCAGTGGTGGCAATCTTCATCCCAGCTTGGCAGTGGCCTGGGGTGGTGCATATAAAGAAGTTGTGTCCTGGTGAGAGCTTGATCTCATCGTTGCCTGAACTCAACACTTTGGTTCCTGTTGGAGCTGTGCAGCTGTTGTAGCCCTCCTCGTCCACTGCCACCACATTGTGAACTCTTGGGTCGTACTTGAATCCTGAAAGAAAATTGCATACAATAATTATTTATTATTTTATTAAATTATTTCAACCAACGAATGGCTAACCCGTAACCCGGTAACATTTAAGACTTGTTTGTTAGCGTTCTTATTTCTTGATTCTTGATTCTTAGTTTCCTATTTTTGAATAAATAAAGAAAAGGTCTATGTTTGGTAAATTGTTTCTTGTTACTCTTTTTTATTATTGAAATAAAAAATGTCATAATAATAAAGTTTTAAGAAGTTTTGAATGAGAACAAAAGACAAGAAGTTTTAAGAAGTTTTAATTTCGTTGTTTCCAAAATATATCTACACAATACTTAATACGTATTGTTAAAAAAAARAAAAAAACAAGAAATAGTTAAAAGAACGCTTATATTTCTCAAAAATTGAAAACGAAAAATAAGAAAAAGGAACGAATCAATTTTTTTTTTCTTTTGAGCACAACAAGTGGGGCGGTGATTCGAACTGAGCTAAGTTCATATTGGCAAATGTTCCTAAATTATTTTAAAGAATTTTCATAGGATTTTAGTACTATAAACGGGTGGTTAGCATGAGTTTGAAAAGGGCCAACTTAGGGTTGATCGTGAATTTGATACTCTTGTCTCCTAGGAGATATGGTACGGTAGTATCACCTACCATGAGGTATTGAGTTCAAGTCTTATGCTGATCATAATGTATCTCGATCCACACAATGAGTCTCGATTATAGAGATCCATAATGTAAGTCACACGACATCGATTTCGACAAATTTAAAAATTAAAAGGCCAATTTAGGATGATTATGACATTGATACTCTTTTTAAGATTTGTCGCTAATTATAGACCTTTCTTTTAAGAAGGTAATGATTTTTAGTCACGGTTGGGTTCGTGAATAATTTGTAATATTTGTTTGAGAAAGTTTTTTTTTTCTTTTTTGAATACAACATGTAAGGGTGAAGGATCGAACTCACAACCTCTTGATTGGAGATTATGTCAATTACAACTATATTAATTTCACCACTTATTTAAGAGTACATTTTGAGCCGTTAGAGTTAAAATTTTAAAGGTGAAAATTGACAAGTAGAAAGCTAGGTTCAAGATAAATTATTTGCCCTCACCTTCATACATGTGTTTCAAACTTATTTCAACGTCTAGGATAAATAAACAAAAAATACAGTAATTGAAAAAAAAAAAGCTCAAATTATAAGCTAAATATTTATATAGGGCCCACACTCATTTTAATATAGTGTCTCAACTTTGCATTTTACTATTTTAATCCTTAAAATTTTATAAATTTTTCATTTAATTATATAAAAAAAATTAAATTTACTATTGGATCACTTATTATAGTCATTTGTCACATGGCACCGCATCAATAAAAATAAAATAAAATAAAATAATAACAAAACAAAACAAAAGACACATGCCAAACATCTGTCAAATAATTTAGATTAAATTAAAAGTTTAGTTTTAGAACATCTAGAATTGTGACCAATTCTTAAACTTTACAAAATATTTAAATAGATCTCTAAACTTTGGTGTTGTTTTTAATATATTATAAACTTTAAAGTATCAAATAAATCTTTGAACTTTTTCTTTCGTATCCAATTAAACCTCTAAATTTTAAAGTGTCAAATAAATCTTTAAACTTTTAATTTTGTGTACAATTAAGTCTCAAAACTTTAAAATTTGTCTTTAAATCAGAGATCTATTAATAAACACAAAATTATTAAAGTTTAAAGATCTATATTGGATTAAAAAAATTAAAGGCTCCTAAACCTATTAGACATGTTTTAAAATTTTCAATATATCAGACATGACATTAAAAAATTTTGGACATATATAAGACTTTTTATGGTTCACACCCTCTTTAAAGTCTATGAACTAAACTTGTAATTGACCCTCAACAAATAATAACCAAAAAACAAGACGATAAAAATATTGAAACATCAGTGACGAGAGATGTAAGAACTCACTGAGTACATCACCAGCTCTAAAGACCTTCCCATTTGGCCATCCCTTCACGTTGAAGTTCCATCCATTAGAGTCACCAACCATAAAAGTTGCAGCAGCATCCCCAAGTTCCAACCAGATCATCAGCCACACCGCGACCACGGCCACTGCACCCGCACCACCTGATCTCCGCCCGGACTGAGCCATCTCAAAACCGATCAAGCTCTCCGAACGGGACGGGAACAAGAACAGAGAGCCCTTTTATAGGCTGATTTGAACACCAAAATCCTCACACGGAAATTATAGCATTAGTTGCGTGTGTTTGTTTTCAAAAACGTAAACATGCAAAACTTGTCTTTCTTTCCTCTGGAGAAATTGTTGCCATTTTATATGCGTTTCGTCTTTCATCATCTTTGAGATGCCAACAAATTTGTAACAAATTGATTACCAAATGACAACTATTTTTTTTTTGCGTTATTTAAATCATAAAAAGATCTCTGAATATTTTTGTCTTCATACATACAAGTATTCTAATATATATTATATCTGGTCCAAAAATCATCCCTTTACCAAAAAGAAGAAAAAAAGTGTAGTTGGTTGGATCAGTCCAACTTAATCATTTGATTCGGACGTGAGTTACGCAATAGATATACTTTACATTAAACTTTGAAGTTAAATATAGTTGGGTATCCGAAACTAATTTTAGTATTTTTTAGGGTGTTGAAAATAACTCCACAGCTCGAAGAATCTGAAAAACCCCAACCCCAAATCATAAGGATTTGAATTGAGTTAAGTTAAAAATCCAATGCAAATCGGATGCACTAGTGTAGTAGATCACATGGTTCTAGGAACGACTTACTGTATTTTATTTGTCGACAAGCTAGATTTTGAGAAACGAAGATATATCTTGGTAATTTTCATTGTCGACATTATCAAATAGGCTTTTCTCTTGATATACCTTATCTAGTAAAGTACAAAGCAAAGTAGTCGTCTTCTCTTCTCTTATTCAATCAATAAAAGTTCCTAAATAAGAAATTCCTACTATATATATCCTCTCTATATAAATATATAATATTTAATATATATTTATTATGGATATAATAGATATTATATAAATACTATTCTAGTGGGTGAATCTTTAAGCGAGACATGTACCAAAGCAAACAAACAAAACAAGAGGATTCTATGAAAAAAATGAATTGTTGTTTTGAGGATTAGCAATTTGAATAGACTAATCTGGTATATTTTTCACATCGATAGGAGTCCATTTATGTTTCTGATTTCAATTTAGGTGGGTTGGTTGCCAAGCAATGATCCCTTGCATATGTACGGATATGGGAACAATGCGCATACCTCCAAGTATAGGGACACAAAGCCAAAGAACCACTGACTCTTAAGTAATTAAAAAAATTAAATAAATTAGGTAGGTTGATTTATTGCAAAATCAAAAAATTAATTCGAACCAACCGAGAGAAATTTTGGTCAGTTGAACCTGAATCAACCTAAGGATCTATATTTATATAACCTAAGTTATACTTTTCTAATTTTATTCATCACTTCCCCTTCTTTCTTCTTGCACCACCCCACTAAGTTTCTTTTATCTCCCTCGAATTCTCCACGGCAGCCCTCCAGCCTTCTGTAACTAAGGATTGGGTTGGGTTGAGTTGCTATACTTCATTTTAGTCCCTCGAGTAGAAAAACCGCAACAAGCCTAAATTTTCGAGTTGTGTCTAAAAAATTCTCTTACCCGTGTACGCCCCTTAATATTTTCTATTAGTTGAGTATTGTTCTTTCAAATTGTGATGACTTCTTATTAATTAGGTTTTGAGGTCTCTAAAACGTATATATTGTTGATATACTTTTTCGTTATTTAAATCATAAAAAGATACTCTTGACATTTTTGTCTTCATCCAAGGATTACTTCTACAATATTGAAAGTTGCACATCAAAATATTATTTGGGAAAGAATAGTTAATTGAGCGAATCTGATTTTTTACTATATTTTTTATAATTTTTTTTAGTTGGCTAGCGAGTACAAGAGTATGTTTGGAAGTGATGATAAGAATGAATGATACTAAAAAAAATAAATTTAAGTATAAATGATCGATTTTCTAATAAAATCAAAAATCAATTTTCTAATCTGACAAATATGATCAATGAAAAAGGATGTGATGTCAAAATCACTCCAAAACACACTCTTATTTTAGTTTAAAGAAGCTATTTTGTAGGTAGCGATTTTGTTTGATGTATTTTAGTTGAGTTTTAGACTGATTTAACATATCTAAAATGATCTAAAGCGAGTATCGCTCAGCAGTAATTGGCATATGCCTCCAACAAAGAGATTGTGAGTTCGATCTCCACCCCACGTGTTGTACTAAAAAAACATATTTAAAATGAGGGAGGGAGATGAGAGAGATTGGATAATTTTAAAATGACATAACTAACCTATCACTTACTGGACATAAAATTAAAAGTTAATAAAATTTTAAAGTAATAATAGACGAGATAGACATCAAAATGTATCATAAAGTACAAAAATTTATAACAATTTGGAAGCTAAATTAATAATTTAACAAAAAAAAAAAATTATAATTTCAGCCTCCAACGAGTAACTGTTGTGGGTTGGTTATAATGTACTAAATTTCAACCTTGTGCATATTTTTTTATCCATATTTGTATGATATCTATAGACTCGGACAGATCAATATTTCTATAAAATTATTAAAAATGATAAAATATTAAATAATATCAATAGAATATCACTAATATAGATATAATATTAATAATTTGTAATTTATTTAAAACGAGTAAAATATTTATTTGTTATGAATTTTTATTGTTATATTTTCCTTTTGTAGAAATATTCATTGACAACAACAGTTTTCATCGATATTTTTTTATTGATATTCTTTTTTTTAAATCAGACCTTGGTTGGTACACGATAATTAAAAATTATTGGAAATATCTTTATATTAAATATTTGAGAGAGAGAGATCAGAGATTCGAGGAATAAGAAAAATGATGTGAAAGCAAAATATGCCCGTGAACTCTTCCATTATTTATGTTAAAAAAAAGGGAAAAAAACCCTTTCATTATTGTTTTTGTTTCCGTTACCTGCCCTTCACCACTCCCACTCTCAAACAAACAAAATATATTATATATAAAAAGAATTTTGAAAATTTTAATTCACCTAACATTTTAATTTTAAAAAAGTACTTTTATGTAAACTTATTTCTTGAATTTTTAAAGTCAACAAATTAGTCTTTATCGTTAGTTTGGAGTTAACTTTTATTTCACTTTGAAAAGATTATATTAATTTGTATTAAAAGAAACACAATCTATATATATATATGTTTTAAGGAATGTTAATAAAAACTAAGTTATTTTATGAAGAATTAATCATAAATCAATAGAAGAGACTAATTTTAAGATAGATTGAAAGCTTATGGACTAAATTTGAACATTTGAAAGTTCTGGTATTTAACATGTGACATGCAGAGGTGATGTTTTAAATTATTTGATCACATGCATTAATTTTAATAGTGAATTTAATTACCAATTTATATTGAATAATTAAAAATTTTATAAGAATTCTAATTATACGTGACATTTTAGAACAAAAATAATTATAAAATATATTTTTTCAATCATAAAATAACTTAAAAATTTCACCACTTGTAAAAGTATTAGATTTCTTTTTTGTTAGAGGTATGTATCAAGTACGGTCGATCTATACTCAATAACTCACAACCTCCTGTTTAGAGATATATACCAATTACCGTTGAGCTATACTCGTTTTGGCAACCAAAAATCACTATTAAATGATTATTCTTCTATTTCTTAACTTTAATATTTTAAATACAAAATCCATAAGAGTGATTATGCTTCATCTTGTGCTGAATTTGATGCTCCAGCATCACAAGGCATTTTCAAAAATCAGCTGTTAATTGAGACTGTTGTGAGGTCTTCATGGATGACTACAACCCTCCAGGTCTTAATGAATTCAATTTTGATTTTTCTGGCTTAAGTTTTTTTTCTTTTTTTTAAATATTAAGGCTCAAAATTTTAGAAAGTTATTTTTTCCCTCTCGATTTAATTTATACTTTTCAAAATCAAAATTCATTCTAGGTTTTTTTTTTTTTTTCTTCCTTAGATCTAATACATGAAAACCAAACACAATATTAAGCAGAGAGATAACTCTCATTTTATTCTCACATCAATCATATATAAAGACAATGCGAAATATTAGACATAGATATATATAACTTTTATGTTATTCTCTCCCATTATTCATAGCTTTTCATAGATAGCTTTCATCTTGATTAGACTCCCATTATTCATAGCTTTATATCAGTTCTTGAGGAGAGGAATAAATGATATGAGCGTCCAGGAGTGCTCCCATGGCTTATCCCACACCACAGCCTCATAATTCCAAATCATCCCAGCCATATTTACTGCCTCCAAAATGAGACGGTAATTAGTTCCAGCCACCACTTGACTCCAACCTTTCGTCACCTTCAAGAACTTTAGATGGTTCCCTGTTTGCTTGTTGTGCTCCATCACTGCGAACCTTCCGATCTCTTGCACGTATGAATTCTCCTCGACATTCTCGATTGGGGTCCAACCACCGACTATGTTATCGTCTTTTGGACCTTGGAGTAGGGCATCGTTCTGCCGGGGAGCATTCGCCACAGAYGAACTCATCGTAACCTTTGATATGTASAYGTA
>NW_019104591.1:428826-499077 GCF_001995035.1 Momordica charantia
CCTTTTTCTATGTTTTGATTTTATTATATATATATTCTTTTCTTTTCTTTTCAATAAGTCAAACCTTACCCATAAACATGGGCCAAAAAAATTAGGCCTTTATGTATGTCGGGACCCAACAAACTCCCCCTCCCGACTACGCAAAAGGGTCAACCATACCCGCTATCCGTCTGCATGCTTCATGCTTTCCTCTGGGTAAGGTCTTTGTCATCATATCCGAGCCATTATCATCTGTATGTATCTTTTCGATCTCTAACAAATTTTCATTCAACATGTCTCGAATCCAATGATACCTGACATCAATGTGCTTCGACTTCGAGTGGAAGCTTGGATTCTTGCTGAGATGAATAGCACTTTGACTATCGCAGTACAACACATATCTCTCTTGTTTAATGCCCAACTCTTGCAAAAATTTCTTCATCCAAAGCATTTCTTTGCAAGCTTCGGTTGCCGCTATGAACTCAGCTTCTGTAGTTGAAAGAGCAACACACTTCTGTAACTTGGATTGCCATGATACAGCTCCCCCTACAAAAGTGATCAGATACCCCGAAGTGGATTTTCTGGAATCAACATCACCGGCCATATCTGCATCTGTAAACCCATTTAGCACAGTTTTGTCATTCCCAAACTGTAAACACGCTTTGGAAGTACCTCTGAGATATCTGAAGATCCATTTCACTGATTCCCAATGTTCTCTGCCTGGATTGGAAAGATATTGACTCACAACGCCAACTGCATGAGCTATATCTGGTCTGGTACAAACCATTGCATACATCAAGCTTCCAACGGCCGAGGAGTATGAGACGCTACTCATATCTTTCTTCTCTTCTTCACTTAAAAGGCTCTGTTTGGAACTAAGCTTGAAATGATTGTCAAGCGGAGCACCTACTGGCTTTGCTTTGTCCATATGGAATCTCTCAAGCACCTTCTCAATATATATTTCTTGTGATAACCACAACTTTTTAGTTTTCCTATCACCGGAAATTCTCATGCCAAGAATCTGCTTCACTGGTCCCAAATCCTTCATGGCAAAGGATTTTTTCAACTCCTTCTTGAGTTCGTTAATCTTTTTGCTATCAGCACCAACAATTAGCATATCATCCACATATAGTAAAAGAATAATAAAATTATCATTAGCGAATCTCTTAACAAAGACACAATGATCAGAAGTTGTTTTCTTGTACCCATGCTCCCCCATGAACGAATCAAACTTTTTATACCACTGTCTCGGTGCTTGCTTTAATCCATAAAGGCTCTTCTTTAATTTGCACACCAAGTGTTCTTGCCTTTTACTTGGAATCCCTCTGGCTGCTCCATATATATCTCTTCCCCCAAATCTCCATGAAGGAAAGCAGTTTTCACATCAAGCTGCTCAATCTCCAAATTCAAACTGGCCGCTAAACCAAGTACAACTCTGATAGATGACATTTTCACCACTGGTGAGAAGATCTCATCAAAATCTACGCATCTTTTCTGATTGAACCATTTCACAACCAATCTCGCTTTGTACCTTGGTTGTGAGCTATTTTCATTTGTCTTCAATTTGAAGACCCATTTGTTCTTTAGAGCTCTCTTTCCTTTCGGCAACTTCACCAATTCGTACGTATGGTTATCATGCAAGGATTGCATCTCATCTTGCATTGCTTCTAGCCACTTCTCTTTGCCACTATCACTTAGAGCTTCTTCATAACTCTCTGGCTCTCCCCCATCAGCGAGCAACACATATTCATCTGAAGAGTACATCTTGGAAGGCTGACGATCCCTAACTTAAACGGTTTCTTGAATTGGTGGCTCTAGAACTGGTACTTCATCAGAAAACACAGAATCATCGACGTTGTCTGCAAGTGTATAATTTTCTTCATTATAAACTTCAAAGTCTGATGAAGGAGGATCCAACTCTATCAGATCACCTGTTTCAGGTTCTAGTTTCTTCACAGTCTCGATATCTTCGATGGTCTGATCTTCGAGAAACACAACATCTCGACTTCTGATTAGTTTCTTATCAACTGGATCCCACAGACGATAACCGAACTCATCATATCCATAGCCCAAGAATATGCATTGTTTGGTTTTACTATCAAGCTTTGATCTCTGATCTTTGGGAATATGAACAAATGTCTTGCATCCAAAGATCTTCAGGTAATCATAGGAAGAATATTTTCCTGTCCAAATTTTATGAGGCATGTCACATTTCAAAGAAACTGTAGGAGAAAGATTTATCAAATCCACTGCTGTCTGCACTGCTTCACCCCAAAAACATCTCAGTAGTTTTGCATTCGACAACATGCATTTGGCTCTTTCTACAATGGTGCGATTCATTCTTTCAGCCACACCGTTATGTTGGGGAGTCTTAGGAACTGTCATTTGATGTTTGATCCCATGCCTTTTACAATACTCATCAAATGGGCCTCTATACTCACCACCATTGTCAGATCTAATGCATTTCAGTTGTTTCCCTGTCTCTCTCTCTACCTTTGCTTGAAACTCCTTAAATGCATCTAAGACATGATCCTTAGATTTTATGATACGCATCCACACCTTTCTAGAGTGATCGTCGATGAATGTGACAAAATACAAGGCACCACCTAGAGATTTTTCTCTCATTGGACCACAAACATCGGAATGTACCATATCTAATACATTAGAGCTTCTATTTGCTCGAGCTTTAAACGATACTCTGTATTGTTTACCAGCTAGGCAATGTGTACAAGTTTTAAGAGACACGCCCTTTGCTTGTGGTATGAGATGCTTCTTAGCAAGAACTTCCAACCCTTTCTGACTCATGTGCCCAAGTCGCTTATGCTATAACTCCATCTGAGATTCATCTTCCACTGCATTTACCATGCTCTGTGCAAGTTTCGCAGTCATCACATACATGTTGAGGTTCTTGCTTCCCCTGACCACCACTAACGAGCCTCTGATGAGCTTCCACTGTTTCTCTCCAAAATGACTATGATAGCCATCATCGTCAAGTTGTCCTGTGGAAATGAGATTCAATCGCATATCGGGAACATGTCTAATATTTTTCAGAATTAAGGTACATCCTCTACTAGTCTCCAAACACACATCTCCAATACTCATGACTTTTGATGTATCATTATTTCCCATCTTTACTATTCCAAAGTCACCTGACTTGTAGGATGAGAAAAATTCGCGTTTGCAAGTAACATGGATTGCTGCACCACTGTTTACTATCCAATCAGTATCCTGACATGCAAAATTAACTACATTTTCCTCACAAACAATCAATACATCACTATTTGTGGCTACTGCAGTATCTTTTTCTTCATTCCCTTTGTCATTCTTTTCCTTATTCTGATCTTTCTTCCATTTTCTACAGTGGATCTTCTTGTGGCCCATCTTCTTGCAATAGAAGCATTAAATATTTTTACTCGATCTACTCGCTGATCTTCCTCTATTATTTTGATTCCTGTTGCGACTGTGGCTTCTACCACGATTCTCTGTGACCAGAGCTTCTGATTGACTTGTCGAAGAATTTGCCGTTTTCCTTCTCACCTCTTCATTTAGGAGACTACTCTTGACCATACTCATAGTGACCTTTCCATCAGGCGAACAATTGCTCAAAGAGATCACTAATGTCTCATAGCTATCCAGTAACGAACTCAGGAGCAACAATGCTTGAAGTTCATCATCCAAGTTTATCTGCATGTTCAATAGCTGATCTACAATGCTCTGCAATCAAAGTCCCTTCTTTGTATTTCAAATTCACTAGCTTTCTTATCAAGAAAGCTTTGTTGCCTGCTGTCTTCCTTTCGAACAAATCCTCCAACTTTTTCCATAAAGTGTGTGCCAACGTTTCCTTAGAGGTGTGATAATATACACTATCATCAACCCATTGGCGTATATATCCCACTACTTGTCTATTCAAGAGATTCCAATCCTCATCGGACATATCTTTTGGCCTAGCCGACTCTCCCTTAATCGGAGCATGAAGCTTTTTGCAATATAGCAAGTCTTCCGTTTTCTCTTTCCATAATTGCCAATTTGTTGCATTCAAATTGATCATTCGGCTTGTGTTGACATCCATGACTACACACAAAAAATTTAACCAACCACTAAAATCAACCCCGACTTGGTTGCTTGCCAACTTGGCTCTGATACCACTTGTTGGGATTTTTAATATGTAGTCGATAACTTTCTGCAAGAAATAAAAACACAAGCACACAATAGAAAGGCAGAGACACCAAGATTTACGTGGTTTTTCCCCTTACACTTAGGGGTTTTCCACGTAAATCTTGGTGTCTTTGCCTTTCTATTGTGTGCTTGTGTTTTTATTTCTTGCAGAAAGTTATCGACTACATATTAAAAATCCCAACAATTTGGTAAGGTTCCTAGGATTCTATTGTTGTAGTTCTTAGAAGTTATGTGACTTTTGTTGAAGCTTCTAAATTTTACAGATTATTGTATTGCTCATCGTTACAGAAGATAGGATGTATAGCTCATAGTTGGGGTGAACCAGTATAAATCTATTGTGTGCGCTTTCCATATTTCTCTATTGACTTAGTTTTCGCTGAGAACTGTGGAATGAGAAAATATTCTTGTTAAATAATTCTTCCAACGCTACCCAACCCATAATTTTTGTTATCTCTAGAGACATAAAAATAAAAATTTAGAGAGATAAAAAGAAATTTTTAAAAAAGAAATTTAGAGAGATGAATAAAAAATTTAGATAAAATTTTGACGGACAGAAAAGTTAAAAAGACAAAAAAGATAAAATTTTAAAGAAAAAGAATAAAGTTGAGAGAAAAAACATGTTAGAGAAAGAAATAAAAAGAAGAACCATTATAGCGAGAAAATTTTTTAAACAAAAAGGGTCTTTTAAGTAAAGAATGTTAAGGATCTCACATTGATAAAAGAAGAGACTTTTAACAATGGTTTAAACTAGGGGTGAAGTTTTTAAACTTCACTCCTTGTTCAAGCGAAGAATTTAAAAAGTCCATATTTTAACAATAAATTTACTATTCAACTCCCTCAATTTACTATCTAACTCCTCACTTTATTTTATTTTATCTATTTATCTTTACTCAAGTTGGTGTCACATCAAATCATATATATATATATATATATACACTATCATTTTTACTTTCATATATTTATTTTTCTAATTTCCAATTATTCAACTTTTGTTTTACAATTTAATTTTTTTGGTTTTACCTACCACCATACTCATAATTATAGATATTGAAGTTTTCTAAATTGTAAAGCAAATGTATTTTTTTTAATTCATAGATATATATAATTTTCAATTTTTAGAGAATATATCAATTATAACTCAATTTCATGTTTACATAGGTTTTAAAAATATATATATATAGTTTTTATTTTGTCTTCTTATAGAAAAAAATTAAAATTCCAAGCTTAAATAATTAAATTGAAACCATCAAAAAATCAAATTAATCAAGTAATTAGCTTACTTTTTTAGCGAATTATTATTATTATTTTAATTATTATTATCTCTTATACATGTTTAAATAATTATAGTTTGTAACAATATATAATTTTAAACAAGTGATCTTAAAATATAAATAATAGTTCATTTTGAATTTATACAAATAAAGATACTTAATTTCAAGCGAACAAATATTAAATAAAATAATATATTTATGTTTTAAATTAGTCATATTCAGTAACAAAATAAATTGTATTGTATTTTGAACCTACTAAAATAAAATATATATTAAAAATGTTTAATTTTTAAATTAAACACGGTCAAAATGAAAAATATAGATGTATGATATTCATTTTGAATTTAGTTAATTAAAATAATCTAGATATGAATTGTTTTATTTTTACTATAATGATTTAAATGAGTTAAAGAATGTATTTTATTTTCAAGTAATCAAATTAAAATAACAAAATGTATTAAAAAAATTTAAGTAATTTTATCATTACTCAGATAAAATTCTAAGATGATGTAATAGAAATAAACGAAATATAATTGTAATTATAACACATTTAATTAAAAAAAATATTCATAAAACAATATAACTTGACATTTAAATTTTAGAAAAAAATATAAATGACATCAGAAAAATTAATTGAAAAATTATTAGAATCTTACTCAACAACTAGAAGAAAAAAAGACGACACTTACAAAACTCCAGACTTACTAACTCACGTTGAACACAACACGGACTTGAATACATATTAAATAACCTCATACTAATTAATTCTCCAAATTTACTTCCTACATTTAGCAACTCCAGATTTAACAACTCCACCCTACGACTTAAACGCCCCAAAAAAATTAAGATACATCTGTGAGAGAAAAATAAATAAATAAAAAATGGTGGAAGAAAATTGAAAAAGAAAAAATTTAGATAAAGAAAAGTCAAGAGACATATTTGATCCAAAAAAAGTAACAAACCATTAGTATTTAAGCCAATCATCAAATATTTGGATGCCCTCGTTTGGGAGAATCTTGTGTCCACGCTGGGCGGTGAGATTCTATTTCTTTCGATATTCTGCTTTTAATAATGCCTTTTTGTTTTATCTTTTTTCTTATTCTTTTCTTTGACAAAATTCGTGCCTAACCTTTCTTTTTATCAAAGATTCTCACCCTACTTTTAGTCTTGAATTCCCAGATTCATTATATCACTTTTGTTTTCTTTTTTATTCAATAGAATTTTTTATTATAAATCGTTTTCTCTTTTAAATAAATGTTACCTATTAAAATTTATCTTCTCTTTAAAATAAAATCACTACTAATTCTCAAAAATAAAATAATTACTATAAAAAATATATTGTTTAAAAAATATTGTGGGGACCAACCAAATAAGAAATGAGAATGGGTTGGTGAGGTTTTAGAAAAGAGAAATGGTATCCTACCGATCATATTAGAAATTATATTTTACACGTAGCATGTTTTAAAATTTTACCTATCTGAATTTCGATATCTGAAATTTTTTATTAATCTCAATATTGACCTCAATTATTACTTTTATACTTAATCTGTTTAATAACTTTTTAAATATTAGATTTGATTTTTATTATATTTTTTCTATATTTGAATTAATTAATTCCATGTATTTAATACCATATATTCAAAATTTTAAAAATCTCTTTCTTGTGGCCGACTCAAAAAAATCTCATATTTTTCTCCTATCAAATTAATATCTAAATCCTTCCTTTTCTAATCCAAAATCATTCGAATTCTACCTCGTTGGAAAATACCTTTTTTTTCCCTATAAGTTGATTTTTTTTTCTTTCTTGCAATCATAAATTCTTCCCCTCGAGCAGTTGAAATTTCCTTCCATTATTCCAAGCTCCCAAAAATTTCGATCAAGCAGTTGAAATTTCCAACAAATCAACATTGTCCACAGATTCTGCGTATCAAATTTCGACTGTAGCAATTGCTTTTCACTATTCAAATTACGGTTGTTTTAATGTTATTTCTCCTTTTTTTTTAATTTCTTAATCAACTTTGTAAATTTTGTTGGTCTTTATCCATGTTATGTAATCTTGGATTTTAGGTTATAAGACAGTATTATTATTCATCTAATGTAAATACAGTATACATTCATCTAGTGTACGTAGCTCTGGCGTAGCAACAACATGCGATATGGAATGAAGGGACTTTCAAAATGATGCTTGTTTTAGCTCATGATTGCGTGGATGATTTCGTCTTAATTTTCTTTCAAAAAAACAAAAAAAAAACGTTGTAAGAATCACATTAAACCTAGCTTGTTATATAAGCATAAATTCTATTGTAGGGACAAAATCAAACGACAACTATATATTATGGTATATGTTACATAAATCAACATTAGTATATGTAATAATAGTATAGTTTATAAAACATGTTAGAACCCCAACCTAAAAGAACACAACCAAATAATTCAAGATACCCAAAAAATGAACTCTGGAATCAAACTTCAAAGCATCTAACAACGCTTGAATATAACAGTATATAAAACTCCAAAATTAAACTTCAAATAACAACATGTATGTCAAAGCGAACATAGTTCAACGGTAATTATTAGCATATACCTCCTACTAAGAGGTTATGAGTTCGAAATAAATCTGTCCCCTCCCCCTCAACAGTTCGTAGCCCAATGGTTAGCCCCTCCTCCTAACATTTAGTCGTTCCAAATTGTTCGAATGAGAATTAAATGGTGGGACATACCCATTTTTTTCATTCTCATCCTCTAAAAAGGGACAATCTCATTCCTCTACTACACCCTTATCAATCTCATTCACATTTACAATCACTTTTCTACTTTTACCCTCTCTCTCCCGATTAATGAGATCCATAACTTTTTATTTAATTGTTTTATACTTTTTTATTTCTTTTTCATTTATCCTAATAATAATTTTTCTTTTAGGAAAAATATATATCACTTTTATTAGTTGATGTGATATTATTATAAAATATAAAATTTAATATCAATAATATAGTAATAAAATATTATTGTAATTAAAAAAAATTAGCACACAGTGTATTTGTGATTAGCTAGAAAGAATATCAATTCCAGACAATTTAGTAAACAACGTCAAAGGAGTTCTTATTCCAATTCTAAAAAATTTAATAAGAATCCTTTTCTACAGTGATTTCAAAGGCAAAACTTCATACAAGTTGTGAGAGATGAAGTTCATGTAGTAGAGTCTCTCCCCTCAGAAATTGCTGCTATCAAGTCCTTTGAAACTGCCCCATTTTCTTGGTTCCTCGTTATTATAGACTGCATATGGCATCTCCCTCGAATCGACACAATGTGCGTATTCTTCACAACTCTCGTCTAGCTAACAGTGGCGTCGCTGAATCGACACAAAAGCTACGATGTCGGGCAATGTACGAAGCTTTAAGGTTTAATCCAGAGATCGAACACCTTGGAAACAAGTTGGCTGCTCGACTCAGAAGTAATGGAAAACCTTAGTTAGCTCTTCATTAAAGGTAAGAAACAAGACCCAAGATACCTTTCTGAGTTTACAATCAAATTGTTTGCAAAACCCAGACTTCAGAGATACCAATTTTCAACTTCCACACACATACACACAAAAATAAATAATAAAAAATAAAAATAATTTCATTTCTTCCTCAAACATCATGCATAAGATGTAATGGAAGATGTCAAAGGAAATATATTCGATTGAGATACGAAAAGGACATGCTAGCATTCACAGGCTGCAGTCACAATCTTACTGAAGCTGAGGATGAAGAGTTAATGAATCTATTTTTTTTTATAAGAAACCAAAAAGGATGTATTAACTGCACAAAAGAAAGACAACCTAAGGGCAAGGGTAGCGACAACCACTCCCACAAAATCTAGCTACAAAAAGGCTTTCCAATTGTTAATAATCAAAGAGAAGCCATAATTACAAAAAGCTTTCGATCTAGTACACCACCAAGAAGCCAAGTAACCAATACTACCATAAAAGAATCCTTTGAACTTCCTCAAAAATACGTTGGTTTTGTTCCTTCCAGGTTTTCCATAACACTGCCTTCACTGCAAAGCACCATAATGCTTTGACTTTTCCCCTGAACCTCATCCCCTGCAAAGCTTCCAACATCTGATCATCTACCTTTTTAGGGAGACGAGTACAGAAAGATTGGAGTTGGTTGAATGTATTGACCAAAATAACCTAATCCTTTTCTGCTAAGATCCAAGATCCACATGCTACTGATGTGAGTAAAGCTAAAGCAACGGTAGTATTTATATCAGTTGTGGGTGCGGCTAACTCTCCGTGAGGTAACTCTATGATTTTCCAAGGTAAAAGAGCCTCTGACCAATTCGTACATATCCTTGAATTCATTCGAAGAGTTAATGAATCTAAGGCTTAACGTAAGACACTGGAAGGTAAAAGAGATAAATGCAACCCAGAAAAGACTAATAGGGAATGCTGTTGAGAATGGAGCCAAATTAAAAGAAGGGGGCTTAAATACAAAAGGTCTAATACATTTAGATTACTTCTTATTGAAGTTTAGTTATATAATTTTTATGTAAAATTATTATCCTTGCCGCCCTATTTTTCAACAACCCTAAGAGAGTTTTTTTTAGTGAGATTTCATACAAAGGGTCATCTTCTTCGTGAGTTTTTGTGAGGGTTTTTTACAGAGAGTTCTGTGAGTGAAATTTTGTGAGAAATTTTATGTTCAATCTCTATTGAAGAGTTTTAGAAGCTTGTAAGAGTGATTCGTGAGCATTTTTCTTTGAGAGAAAAGTGAGAGAAATCATTGTAGAGCGTTTGTACTCCTGGCATTTAGTGAAACCTGCAACGATAGCAGAGAACTGAACGTAGCCCACATTGAGTAAACCAGTATAAATCCGATGTCGATTTTTCTTTCCTATATTTTATTGTTCTTGTTGCTTGAAGTTTAGGTTGATTTATCTACTCTTTGAGCATAGTTCCGATTTTGATTTATTTCTGTTATAATTGGAACCAGAACCTGATCTGGGATTAGTTAGCATATTGTCTGGAATTGTGATTGAGATAATATTTGTTAGCTTGTTTTATCCCTAACAAATGCCTCATGACTCCAAGAGAGGTATATGTGTTTCTCAAGGCAATGGGATATACTTCTGATACGAATATCTACATTGTTGCTGGCAAAATTTACAGCAAAAGCGGGATCAAACCATTAAAAGCTAAGTATCCTAATATCTTCACTCATTCATCTTTGGCAACTGAAGAGGAATTCCAGCCTTTCAAACAATATCAGAACCAGTTGGCTGCTTTAGACTCTGTTGTAGCACTAGAGAGTGATATTTTCGTTTACACCTATGATGGGAACATGGCTAAAGCTGTCCAAGGTCACACGAGATTTGAAAGATTTCGGAAAACCATCAGCCCTGACAGGTATACACAATAGGGAAACAGATTTGAATCCTAAATTAATTGAGTTCTGTCCAATAAGTGGTGTTACTCCTTACAAGTAGTTGATAGTCAGACAATTGAGTTCTTTCAAATTTGATGGGTCTCAAGCTTTTAAGCAGCATGTCAGCTAGAGAATCTAAATCTACAGGATGAAATCATCTAAACTTATAGCTGAAACTACAGGAAAAATCATTTAGAAAAGTGTTTCTATCTCAATTTAAGCGACACTATCATCCATTTCAGGATAAATTTTGTGGATTTAATTCTTTTCGGGACAAATTTTGTGGATTTGATTGATCAATTGGACAAAGGAGCGTTAAGTTGGGGAGAAATTTCTTCCAAAGTTACTGAATTACATAAGGAGAGAATGGGGTTACCATATCCAAGCCGTCCCGGGAAGTCTTCAAAACTGGAGGACAAGTTCTACGCCAATCCTTATCCTGGTTGCATTTGCAGCAAGTCTGATGGTGAGAAGCATAGCTCGAAAAAAAGCAAATCTTGAGGCTGAAAATCATCTGGTCATACAGAGAAAAGGCCATGGGATGTACACCTGGCACAGGAAAACTTCATGCTTCAGCAGCTACAAATTAATGCATGGCACGTTGAGAAATTGAAGTAGCAGATGAGTTCACTCCTGTGGTATAACAGCTGCAAAATGAGAAGCCAGCCCTCAAGTAGATTAGTTTCTTCAAGGAAGATAGTTATATGATTCCTTTCCCACCAAATTTTACCTTGGAATCCACTTACAATGTAACTACTTGAGTTTAGATATTTAAAAAGAAAAATAGTTACAGTAACAAAAATGTGATCTACATTTTCATTGGTGCTTTCATCTTTTTCTTGCTTCTATGTGAATGGAAAACATAAATGTGATACAACACCCAATCCAATCAACTATACCAATCAAGAAAAAGAATTGAAAAGGTGAGCACAAATAGAAAAAGAAGAAGGAACGTTCTGCTGCTGCTATTCCGCTGAATTGCTTGGGAAAGTTCTTTATTACCTCGAGCTCAACATTCTTCGTAGTTTTAACAGCCTAATTCGTATTTTAATGAAAAAAAGAAAGCAAATGGGAAGTTTAGTACTGCTTGATTGAACTTTATACGGAAAGACAACAAAAAGGAAAGTGCAATTGTATTTAGCCATTGAGATTTGAGAAGTAATGTGAAAAGAAAACAAACTTAGTTAAAAATCCGACCTGTTCATAAAGAAATTCAATCTGTTGTGCTTGTTGCAAAACGTGGGTAGACATAAGGTGATTCAAAGCAGACATCTCAACCATCTTAGTTTCTGTTTCTTGGACTGCATCAAGAAGACTAATCAACTCAACCAGAAAAATTTGGAAGAAAACACCTTTCAGTTCTTAACTTTTACACACCAAGAGAATAAATCTCGACTCAATTAACAATTGATATGATATAACTCTCATCAAAATTCCTCTTGGCTCTTCCCCTCCATATTTTAATTACCTGAAGTGCGAGTTTCATCATCCAACAGTTGCTGTTGGGCTCGGACAGGTTCATGCTCAAAAGTAGTAGTTTCCTTCAGCTCCGTATTATTATATTCAGGGGTATCTGCAGAACGAGGTTTAGTTACCTGGTTTGGTTTTCTTCTTGGTACTGCTTTGTTTATGATATCTTGAAATCGAATGGCTCTTATCTTATCAAATTGTGATGTTACCGAATGGAGCCTCTCACTCAAAATTAGTACCTGTATTTAAAGAAGAAAACTTCAAAGTCAGCAATGGAACAATTACTTATGGTGGGAGTGTGGGAAGGATATTCTCGCAAAATAAAGGAGGGCAACCATTTCACTGAAAGGATATCTCTCCATCCGTGAAGGATGAAAACCCACAACTATTTAAACAGACACTTCCACCAACAGTAAAAACCATGAAGGAAGGCAGGACCAGGGAGTTGATGGGCAAATTGGAGAATACCAATGTTAAAAGAATTTTATTATTCTTTCTTTTTTTAGAACTAGGAATCGGAGCTTTGCTTGCTTTCCTATACCCAGGACACCAGCGCCCGCTCCAAAGCACGAACCTGTAAGACATCAAGGGTTTTTAGTATTCAGCTTACTAGAAAGTTCAAACTTGAGACAAACCAGTATGACCGAGAGACCCAAAGTTCTTGCCAACTTGTACTGCCACTTGGAAACTCTTGTCAACTGTACTGCCACTTGGAGACATCAATGTTAAAGATTTAACTCAAATAGCTCAAGCAAGCAGCACGGAATCTACACCCGTAGTTCTTGCTGGTAAAAGAAAATCTTCAATCAACTTGAAGAGCATATTGAAAATTTAAAAGGACAAAACTATTGTGATTCACACATCTCATCCTAGAATTTGGTGTAGTCTGATCATTTGCTAGAAAGAAAACGAGCTAATCTTTTCAGCAGAAATATATAGTCCAAATTTCTCATCACCAAGAAACTCACTTAATTTGAGAAAAATCATACAAACCTCATTATACCCTAATGAAACAGCACAATGCCGCACAACATCTTCAGTCCTATCCTTGAATTTTGCCATTCCCTTCTTGACGAAGCTGAATATTAAATTCAAAAAAGCATAAATGGCTTGAATGAATTATGGAACTTTAACCCATAGCGGTCTTTTGCTTTAATAAAATTTCTATCTGTCAAAAAAAAAAAATGTAGGTAGAAGAGAGACAACAGAAAAAAGATAAGCGGATTTGCAAAAAAAAAAAAAACAACGGTAGTGGAGTGGTGTGATTAAATTTTAAAAAAATATATATTTTTATAGGAACTTTGGAATTTTCCAAATCTGTCAAAAGTTGCTTTTAACCAAACATTATTTCAAATCTTTTATGATTTTAAATTCCTTCTTTTTCTTTAACCAAACAACAAAAATGATTTTGAAAATATTGTGATTTGCAATCCTTGCACGTTCCAAACGCAGGGTTAAAAAGATTCATATAATTTTGTAATATAACATACTATTATTTTTTTCTTATAATATTTAGTAATGATGAATTTTATATTAACAATTTTATTATAATAATAAATTAGAATTAAATAATTGATTAATTAAATAAAACTTTGTAATCTTTTTTAACCTATTTCCTCTAAATTCTTTAGAATCAACCAATATTAACATTGAAAATGTATACCCGCATATATTTCATATGTAATGCCCCGTATTACCTTTAAGAATATTTTCGTGACTTTATATTATTATTGTCTTTCAGTTAAGTTAGTCAAATCTAATCAACTTTATATCAATAAACTTTAATCCATCTTATTTAATAATTGTAGGCCTCTTATGCTCTAACTAATTAGGCTCATGTTAATTTTATTTACATGTTAAAAGAAACTTACAACAAAATTGAGTGATTTATCCACGTTTAACTAATTGTGTATGATAATAAAAAATAAATATGCCTAAGAAATTAATAAACTTAGCAAGATTATAATTGTACTTAAGTAACAAAATTAGCAATAGTACCTTAGCAATTAAATAAATGTGGTGAATTATAGTAATTATAATAGTGGAGTTATTTGAGTATTTATAAAGTTTCATACATTTTACCCAAAGTTCTATTATAAGGTAATTAACCAAGTAAAACCCCAAATTACCTTTCTTTTGCTATTTACTTTTCTATCTTAGTCAAATTAAGTTAATTGGGGGAATATAGAGAGTTTTACTTTAACTCAATAACCATAATTAGACAATTTAACCCACCTTCCACCCAAAAATCACATTGATTAATTAAGTTTGTTACCATACATGAGGAGAGAGAAGAAGTTTGTTCCATCTTCCAAGATTTATGTTTGTTTCATCTTGCATTCTCCTTAAGTTACCTATGTTTGTTTTATTCATTTTCGTTCAAGAAATCTGAAAATTTCTCTCCATCATCCATCATAGTACTGCAAATCACACCTTAGAGGGAGAAATAGTTGTTTTTCCAAGTTCCTTCAGAAAATCCACGGAAAGATGCCAAAAGATTAAGATTATGGTATTTGTCCTTCCTTACACAAAGGTCGTTAATTGGTTTGCTTTTTCAATGAGAAACGGTTTCTTTTAGTCTAGTTTTGGCGATAGATTTTTCCTAATAATTTTTATAGAACCTAAGCATGTTCATATCAATTTTTCTAAGGTTTCCATCATCATTTCAAGTTCTCTTAGTTGCTGGAAAATTTTCTCATTTTATTCTTTACGGTAGAGAGAAAAACGTACTAACGATAAACATCATTCTTCCTTGTGTGAATTATTTTTAGGGTTCATTATTAAGATAAAATAGGTTTTGTTTAGGCATTATTTTTGTTAATTTGAGGTCTGAAAATCAGAATTAAAAAGGTGCTAAAAATGTTCATAAAATTGCTTCATAACCGTTTTTAACGGTTTATGTTATTTTCATAGTTTTAGCTTGTTTTGTATCAAAAATTGGATTGTTAATTCTAAATTTTTGAAACTATGACCAGCACCTTTAAACTAGCCTAAAATGTATTTTAATATATTAAAATTGATTTTTATGATTAAGTTTTACCTAAGGCTTAAAATTGTGAAAACTAATGCTATATGTTTTCTCTAGTTTTTTTTGTAAATTTGTAAAATCAGTCAATTATTTTTATAGATATTGTAGTATAAAATTAAGAGACTAATATGAAGATTTAAAATTACTTTTCACAAATTTAAATATTAATTTTATGATTATTATGGATTAGGTTAATTATTATGTGATTTATACTAGTAGAATAATGAACCTATCTAGTTATGAGAACTTATTGGAGAAAGCTTAGTTTAGGTAATTGAATCCTAATTTTAGTTGTGTGAATTGTTATTAGGAAGCTTTAAGGAATTACCTTTAGTTTACGAAGTTCAGGTAAGTGGATTCTATCATAAGTTACCGTCTTGTATGTTTTGTTGTATTATTGACTGATTTTAAGTGAATTATATGTTATTTGTGACCTTAGTTTGTTAATGAATTATGTTATTCATGTTGCTTAAATATATTTTGTTATTGAAAAATTTGATGCATTGCAAAACATGTTATGATTATGTGGCTTTATCATGTTATTTTAAGTATGTTCAATAGTAAAGCATGACATGACGTGTGATTCATTGCATTCGTAGTTGAGTTAATAGTCTTATGTGTCATGGATTTGGTAAGATTAATGTTATGCATGAAATACCCAAATTAAGTAGTTATGTTATGCAGCTAGATGTATGATATGACATGTATGGTTTCTGCTAAAGGCTGGGCCCTAGGAAACAATTAATTCATGTTAATGGTATTTATGGGGTAATTACCCAATAAATATTACATGCGGAATTGACGATTATGGTATAGGATATTTCTGCATAGCATGGTGCCAAATTAAGGATTTATATACGTAAGTTTATGCTAGCAAGCACAAGTATGTTAAGTTAAGTTGTTCATTGGTTTATATGTTGGGTTGAGGTATGCATGCATATAACCGTGGTGTGTGTGTTTGAGCATGAAAGATTCCTTATGATGGGAACTACTTACTAGGTATTTTTATACCCACTCTATGTTGTTTCAATTTTTTTTCATAGATAGTTATGTAGTTGACGAGAACAACGTTGAGGATGACCTTGGCATTGACGAGGAGGAGATATGAGACACACTTGCATCTTATTTATAATTTATACTTTTAATTATGACTAGACCACATTTTTACTGTCTTGTTTAAGGATGATAATTTATGATTTCCGTTATTAGAGATTTATATCTTAAGTTTTATTAAGTTATCGTTTATTTTTTAGATGAAATAACAAGTTTTTATCTTATTTTATTTTAATAAAATTAATTATATATATTTAAGATTATTAAATACATATAGAAAATTTGGGTCATTACATCATACATCTTCGAACCCACCTAGATCTTCAAATCAAGAATCGGGCAGTCCAAAAATTTTAGGATGCGTTTGATTGGTGATCTGAAAACAAAAAAATTCAATGAAAAATAAAGTTGTATTATTTGTTTTAAGTGTTTTGGGATATCTATTTGATAGCAGATTTGAAATTTGAATCTGAATTTACAAGTTTCAAAAGTTTTGGGATATGTGGTTCATAAAAGTTCCAATTTGTAATTCTTGCATTTTCAAATTTTCAAATTCAAAATTGAAAAAACACTTAAAACATACCAATGTTATTTTCAGAATTTCCACTGTTTGATCAGAGAATTCAAAAACATATTTTAAAAATAAATCTACCAAACACATAATTTAATTCAGTGAATTTAAAAAGAAGAAATAGAATCCGAATTGATATTTGTGTAAAGAGAGATTGAAAAGACATCTCAGCCCATCTTTAAGTCCAACCTCCCTCCATTTTTGTTTCACGTTTCGTGAAGGTAACGTCGAGGCTCACAAACTTGCAAGAATGGTTTCATCGTAGTGTTCAAAGGGAAAATTCCCTATACTACATATACCATGTCATTTATTTTGTGTGCCACATCATCATCGTTTAAAAATGAAGTAGGATCCAACAACATTAAAGTATTTATAAATAAATAATTATTGTGTGAATAAAGCAGGTACCATAAATTTCCCGGTCATTTCCCTCTAAGAAAAGGAGAAAACATCCCAACCCTACCTTAATTACCATAAAATATAAATAAAGTATTTAAAAAACTACAAAGGGGTGTATGATAGAGCAAGTTTTGTTGTTTTGCTATAATTACCCCTTTAATTTATAGTATACTGTCTTAGCATTATACTTTTTGGACTTACTTTATTGGCACTTACACACAACTAGTAGTGTGAACCTCGTGCTTCTTTCTTTTTACTACATTTTTTTATAATCATTTATTTATAATATATTAATAAAAAGATATTGTTTTTAATTCATAGTAATGATTTCTTGCCTACTCAAAAGAAAACAAGAAATGATTTGAGTCGTGCTTTTACTGAGTGATAATGATAATTGATAAGTTTTTACGTTCATAGTGGTGGCTAAATCGGTCTTTATTTTAAAAATATTTTAAGTTTTTTGGTTTCTTAATGTAAGTTATTTTTTTCATATAAAATGTGGAGTGTCGATTCAAAATACATATCTTTGAACAGTTTAGTAATCTAATTGGTTTTTTTATATTTTAATTTTTTCTCTAGAAATACAAGTATGGATAATTTTTTCCATTTATTATATTACATATTAGCACCATACTTAACCGGATTCATGCTTAATAAATATTTATTGAGAAGCCAAGAGGGTAACTTTTCGGCAACTTCCCCTCAAATTTACCTTCTTCTCCCTTGTGTACAGAGCCGCTGACGCCATGGCCAAGACCGAAGCCAAACGACGACATGAGTTCTCCAATCTGCTTCTTCCCTCATTCTTTACATTATATTTTTTAGACTTGTTTTTTTAATACAACATGTATGGGTGGTGAATTCAAACTTACGATCTTCTGGTAGGATATAGGTGCTTTAACCGACTAAGCTATTGTCAGACTTCTTTTTTTCTTTTAAGATCGCTTTTTCGACTTCTTTATTGGCACTAATACACAAAGTATGAAATAATATTTCCCAAGTATGCTCAAGAAACCTCCAGAAACCACTAGGTTAAGTGGTTTGCCAAATCTTGCTCAAGAAGCCTCCTTAGAGATGGAAACCTCTAGAATCCACTAGAATAAGTAAAGCTTGCTCAAGAAGCCTCATTGGAGAATTGAAGAAACTAGAAGCTACTAGAGTACAATATGTGGTAACATTGTGGCCACTTCCAAGGTTAGTATGTGGCATAATTGTAGCCATAGAAATTTGCTTGATGACCAAGTATGGATGGGCTATAAATAGGTGGGCACCAATACTTGGCAACCCATCCCAAAAATTCTCCAATTCCAAATGAGCTAAAGTGTGAGTGTGAGTGTGAGGCTTGGTGAGATAAAGATAGAGAGTTTTTTCTTATGCGAGATTTTGTTCTCCATAAGAAAGAAAGTTTGTAACTCCTACTTTATTTAGTGGAATTCTTCTTCCTTGTCCGTGGTTTTTACCCTAATTCATTTATGGGTTTTCCACGTAAAATCATTGTGTCATTTTCTCTTCTTTCTTCTCTACTTCTTCCCAATCCATTTTGGTTGCGTCTTACTCTATTCGATTCCAATCCTTTTTTACAACAAGTGATATCAGAGCCTGGTTTTGGGTGTTGATATCTAGTTATCGTATGCTCTGTGGTTGCCACTAATAGTGGATCCTCCACATCAGAAAATAAGTTAGATATCTTTCACTTTAATTGAAAGGCGCGCAAGATTGTCTACAGTTCGTGATAGAAGTAATGGCGGCAAAGTACGAGATTGAGAAATTCAACGCGTCTAATTTCTCGTTGTGGAAGATAAAGATGAAAGCTATCTTGAGAAAAGATAATTGCCTTGCAGCCATTAGTGCGAGGTCGGCAGATGTCACAGATGATAAGTGGAACGAGATGGACGGGAATGCTGTTGAAAATCTTCATATGGCTCTAACAAATAAATTGTTGTGAAGCATAGAGGACAAGAAAACTGCTAAGGAGATTTGGGATCATCTCGAAAAGTTGTACGAGGCCAGGTCACTTCACAACAAGATTTTCCTTAAAAGAAGATTGTATACTCTTCGGATGTCAGAATCTACTCCAATGACAGAGCACATCAACACGTTGAATACTCTATTTTCTCAACTCACATCATTGGCTTGTAAAATAGAGCCAAATGAACGTGCTGAACTTCTACTTCAAAGTCTTCCTGATTCGTATGATCAACTTGTCATCAACCTGACAAATAATATTCTCACCGACTATCTAAACTTTGAAGATATTGAAGTTGCTGTCCTGGAAGAGGAAAATCGACGCAAGAACAAAGTAGATAAGTTGGTGAGTTCACAACAAGCAGAGGATCTAGCGGTGACAAGAGGTAGATCAAAGGAACGTGGCTTAAGTGGGAGCAAAAATCAAGGAAGGGCAAAATCTAGAAGTAAGAAGAACATGAAGTGCTACCACTGTGGTAAGAAGGGACATCTGAAGAAGGATTATTGGAGTCTAGAGAAAGATTCCAATTCTCAAGGAAATGTAGCAAACACTTCAAATGAAGGTGATATCGTGTGTTGTGAAGCAGCGACAACTGTTAGAGGTAGAAAATAGTTTAGCTGACGTGTGGTTCATCGACTCAGGAGCCACTTATCACATAACCTCTCGACGAGAATTGTTCCATCATTATGAACCCGTCTCTTGAGGATCTGTGTTCAGCTGTGAAGATTGTCGGTATTGGAACTATCAAGTTGAAGTTCCATGACAATACAGTTCGCACAATTCAACAAGTGCAACATGTAGAAGGCCTGACAAAGAACTTGTTCTCGGTAGGTCAACTAGATGACCTTGATTGCAAGGTGATCATGGAGAAAGGTATCATGAAGGTGATTCAAGGTGCGCTTACACTTATAAAGGGAAAAAAGGTGGCTACAAACTTGTACATGTTGGAGGGAGAGACTTTGCAAGAAGGAGAAGCATCAGTTGCCTCAAAAAGTCCAAGTGAAAAGTTATCGATGATCTGGCACCAGAAACTTGGACACATGTCCGAACAAGGAATGAAGGTTCTTGCGGAGCAGAATCTACTCCCAAGGCTCACTAAGGTATCTTTACCCTTTTGTGAGCATTGTGTTACAAGTAAACAGCACAGGTTAAAGTTCAACACATCAAATTCTAGAAGTAAAGAGATTCTAGACTTGGTTCACTCTAATGTATGGCAAGCACCGGTTACATCTCTAGGAGGAGCAGGGTACTTCGTGTTCTTTATAGATGACTACTCCAGAAGATGTTGGGTGTATCCTATCAAGAGAAAGGCAGATGTGTGTTCGGTCTTCAAAGTGTTCAAAGCGCAGGTAGAACTTCAATCTGGCAAGAAGTTGAAGTATTTACGGATAGATAGTGGAGGGGAATATACGAGCAATGAGTTTGCGGATTTCTGCAATCAGGAAGGCATCAAGAGGCAGTTCACTACGGCTTACACTCCTCAGCAAAATGGAGTAGCAGAGCGGATGAACAAAACATTGTTGGAGAGGACAAAAGCAATGTTAGCAGCTGTAGGCTTAGACAAAGCTTTTTGGACAAAAGCAATTAATACCGCCTGTTATGTAGTGAATCGTGTTCCATCAACCGCAATTGACTTGAAAACACCGATGTAGATGTGGATGGGCAAGCCAGGTGATTATTCAAACCTCTATACATTCGGAAGTCTGGTGTACGTGATATACAATGCCCAAGAATCTACAAAGCTGGATCCAAAATCCAGGAAATGTTTATACTTGGGGTATGCTAATGGTGTGAAGGGATATAGCTTGTGGGATCCCACTGCCCACAAGGTTATCATCAGCAGGGATGTGATCTTTATGGAGGACAAGAAACAAGCTGTAGAAGATGATAACACTGTAAATAAAAGTTCAGAGACTACAACAGTATACGTGGAGAAAGAATCTGAAAAGGACTCTTCTAAAGCTAAATCAGCGCACGAGATCCAAGAACCAGAAGAATCATAAGTACCAGAGACTCGTCGATCAGGTAGGCTGACAAAACCACCCAGTTGGCAATCTGATTACATTATCGAGAGTAATGTTGCATATTGTCTTCTAACTGAGGATGGAGAGCCATTAAATCTCCAAGAGGCAATGATTAGTTCAGATGCTGCCCAATGGATGACAGCAATGCAGGAAAAAATAGAAGCTCTCCATAAGAACAAGACCTGGAAACTTGTAACGCTACCACGTGGGAGAAAGCCCATTGGCAACAAGTGGGTGTATAAGATCAAGCACAACAATGATGACCAAGTAGAGCGGTATCGTGCAAGATTGGTGGTGAAGGGATATGCTCAGAAAGAAGGTATTAACTTCAATGAGATATTTTCTCCAATAGTTCGACTGACTATGATTAGAATAGTCATGGCAATGTGTGCTACATTTGATCTACAGCTGGAGCAGTTAGATGTAAAAACTGTCTTTCTCCATGGAGATCTCGAAGAAGAAATTTATATGCTCCAACCAGAAGGCTTTGAAGTAAAAGGAAAAGAGAACTTGGTTTGTAGGTTGAACAAATCTTTGTACGATCTCAAACAGGTGTCGAGGTGTTGGTACAAGAGATTTAATGCCTTCATTGTGAGCCTTGGATACAACAGACTTAATGCAGACCCTTGTGCATATTTCAAGAGGTTTGGTGAAAAAGACTTTATTGTGTTGATGTTGTATGTTGACGACATGTTGGTTGGAGGCCCCAACAAAGATCGTATAGAAGAATTGAAGGCTCAGTTGGCTAGGGAGTTTGAAATGAAGGACTTGAGACCCCAAACAAGATTCTGGGGATGCAAATTCATCGAGACAGAAATAATAGGAAGATTTGGCTATCACAGAAAAATTATTTGAAGAAAGTCTTGCGATGCTTCAACATGCAAGACTGTAAGCCAATCTCTACTCCTCTTCCTATTAATTTCAAGTTATCCTCTAGTATGAGTCCTATCAGTGAAGCAGAGAGGATGGAGATGTCTCGAGTACCGTATGCATCAACAGTGGGAAGCCTAGTGTTCGCCATGATCTGTACCAGACCAGACATTGCACATGCAGTGGGAGTAGTTAGTCGGTATATGGCGAATCCAGGTCGAGAGCATTGGAATGCTGTTAAAAGGATCCTTAGATACATCAAAGGATCCACTGATGTTGCATTGTGTTGTGGAGGATCAGACTTTATTGTCAGGGGATATGTTGACTCAGATTATGCAGGTGATCGTGATAAAAACAAATCCACTATAAGAAATGTGTTCACTCTTGCTAGGGGAACTATAAGATGGGTTTCAAAACTGCAGTCAGTTGTGGCTACAAGCAGAATATGTTGCAGCTACACAAGCTAGTAAAGAGGCGATCTAGTTGAAAATACTATTGGAGGAACTCGGGCATGAACAGAAGAATATTTCTCTGTTTTGTGACAGTCAGAGTGTCTTGTATCTTGCAAGGAATCCAGCTTTCCATTCCAAGTCAAAACATATTCGAGTGCAATACCACTTCGTTCGTGAGAAAGTGGAGGAAAGAACAATGGACTTGCACAAAAATCACACAAAAGAAAACCTAGCAGACTACTTAACAAAGGCAGTCAATGCTGACAAGTTTAATTGGTGTCAATCCTCGAATGGCCTAGAAGAAACATAAGCAACATGAAGGTGGCAAGGTAGAAAGAATGGTGTGGAGATGTGATTGATTATCAATCAAATCTCCAAGTGGGAGATTGTTAAATAATATTTCCCAAGTATGCTCAAGAAGCCTCTAGAAACCACTAAATTAAGTGGTTTGCCAAATCTTGCTCAAGAAGCCTCCTTAAAGATGGAAACC
The DNA here is from genome assembly GCF_001995035.1 of Momordica charantia. The sequence goes on from NW_019104591.1 coordinate 451,984, forward strand.
TCTAGAATCCACTAGAATAAGTAAAGCTTGCTCAAGAAGCCTCATTGGAGAATTGAAGAAACTAGAAGCTACTAGAGTATAATACGTGGAAAAATTGTGGCCACTAGATCATCATCTATCCAAGGTTAGTATGTGGCATAATTGTAGCCATAGAAATTTGCTTGATGAGCAAGTATGGATGAGCTATAAATAGGTGGGCACCAAAACTTACAACCCATCCCAAAAATTCTCCAATTCCAAATGAGCTAAAGTGTGAGTTTGAGTGTGAGGCTTGGTGAGATAAAGATAGAGAGAGTTTCTTCTTATGAGAGATTTTTTTTTTCATAAGAAAGAAAGTTTGTAACTCCTACTTTATTTAGTGGAATTCTTCTTCTTTGTCCGTGGTTTTTACCCTAATTCGTTTATGGGTTTTTCACGTAAAATCACTGTGTCATTTTCTCTTCTTTCTCTCTATTTCTTCTCAATCCATTTTAGCTGCGTCTTACTCTATTCAATTCCAATCCTTTTTTACAACACAAAGCAGGAGCATGGACCTCGTGGTTGTCTGTTAGTACGTTTTTTTATATTAATTTGTTTATACTACATTATATATTGTTTTTAATTTGCACATGATTTATACTTTATATTTTGTGGCCAATGCAACCAAAGAAAAAGACATTGAAAGTAGTGAAGCATGGGCAATATGATTTGAGTCGTATTTTTAATTATTGGTGATAATTGGATAAGTTTTGTAGTTTAGAATGATTCCACAGTCTAGCTTTTAAAATATTTATTTTAGTTTTCTAAAATTTTAATTTTTTTAGTACAATAAGTGGTAGCGAAGACCAATGATTCAAATTCATGATATCTCGATCAGAAATAGGTATCAATTATCGTTGAACTAAGTTCTTAGTGATAAAATTTTCATTTTTTATTCAATAAATTTCTATCGGATTCAAAAACTTAGGTCATTAAATACTTAACCTCGCCTAAACTTAGCCCATCACACATCTTTAAACGATACAATTGACATGTTATGCACATGATGTACTAGAAGCATTTAAAGTATGGTGGTGGGAAAATTTCTAATTGGTACAAATGGAGTAGATACTCACACGGTAGAAAATTCTCCCCTTTGGTAATCTTATTTTTAGTACAATAAATGTGGGAGGAGGAATTGAACCTCCGACTTTGAGCAATATGCTTTAACCACTAGTGTCGGCTCCTAGGGCAGTGGCTTATTAAATACAATTTCAAAAGTTAAAAAGATCTATTAAATGTTTTAAAAAATATTTGAACTTATGGCTCATTTACTCCAAGGAACGAAGAATCAAGGAATAAATATGAATTTTTTTTCCTTATGTTTATTAAAATGTATGAATATAGTCAATTAGTGTGACTCACATTAATTTATTTTTATAATTTTTTTCTAGAAATATCTATCGACATAGATATTTTATGGAACTCTATCAACATTATTTTCATGAAATTGAGACATTGACATTTCCATTGACATCAACATTTAAAATCTTGATATAGTCGGGCTAAAATCATTTTTCTCCTTTTCTAAAATTACTCAGTAGCATTATCAAAACATTACTACTTTTAATATATTAGTAACTTTGACCATTGCAAAAATAATTTTGGCCACGTTAAAATCGCTCTCGAATAAAAATAATAATAATAAAACATTCTCATTTAGTTTAAATTTTGATTTTTATCATTTCGATTCCGTAAATAATGGACACATTCCATTATAAATAAACTAATATATGAGCAATCATTGAGAGGCCAAGAGGCAAGAGGAAACTCGCCGGCAACTTTCCCACAGGCTTATCTTCTTCTCCGTCGCATCCACAGCCGCCGGCGCCATGGCCGAGACCGGAGCCAGACGGCGGCATGAGCTCTCCACTCTGCTTCTTCTCTCACTTCTGCTCATCCTCCCTGTTTCCTCCGCCGGAGAAAACCTGTCGTTCAACTTCAACCACCGCAAGATCTCCACCATCGTCGGAAGTTCTTCCTCCGTTTCCAACTCCACCTACGCCGTCATCTTCGACGCCGGAAGCTCCGGCAGCCGCGTCCACGTCTTCCACTTCGACCAGAATCTCAATCTCCTCTTCATCGGTTCCGACATTGAAGTTTTCTCACAGGTAAACACCACAGCGCTCTTCGATTTCAAAATTTTGAATCTATTTCACCTAACGACCTCGATTAAGCGATTCCATTGTTCTACAGATAAAACCGGGGCTGAGTTCATACGCCGACGATCCTCAGAAAGCCGCGGATTCTCTAATCCCCTTACTGGAGAAAGCAGAGAGCGCAGTTCCTCAAAAACTGCAATCCGTAACGCCTGTTCGCCTCGGGGTTCGTAAATCCTCCATTCTTCACTTCTCCTCCACGAAATTTCTCGAAAATCTTCCATTAAACGCGCATTCCATTGGATCTCCGTCTCTGTTTTCAGGCCACGGCAGGGCTGAGGTTTCTGGAAGGCGATAGATCTGAGAAGATTTTGGAAGCGGTAATTTGCAATTGCTTGCTACTGAAATACTCTGATTCTTCGCCGGTGATTGTTTGATTTTTGTAGAGATGAATCCGTTGTTTCAGGTTAGGGTTCTTCTGAAATCAAAGAGCGGATTCAAGTACGACGCGGATTCGGTTTCGATTCTCGACGGAAATCAAGAAGGTTCATATCAATGGGTATGATTTCTTCACGATTTTGCTTTCTCGCTGGTCATTATCGATGTGATTTTGTTGTGCAGTCGCAGTAATTGGCCAATCCCAAACCCGCTTATCTCTATTTTTTTTTATCGTTTTCTGGCAGTTGTGTTTTTCAAGCAAATATTATTTAAAATATATATATTCATCAAATTTTGGTTAAATTATGCTGTGATTTTTTACCTAATTTCAAAAGGGTTTAAATATGCTGTAATTTTAACTGTATAACCATTTAGACCTTGTAAAAAATATGTTAAATTTTTTATAAATTTAGATCAATAAACCGATGAAGAACCAAATATATTTATAAATTCCAAAGATTAAATCTTTATGAGATAGAATTGATACTTAATTTTGACAAAAATTTTCACGATAAAGACTAAATTATTACAAATTTTAAACTATAGAGATTAAATTGTTATTAAAATTCAAGTGCTAAATTGTTACTAATTTAAAAGTACAAGGAGTAAATTGTTATAGACTAAAATTTAGGGACTAAATCATTTCTTTAGCAAAAGTATAGAGACCAAATGTGTTTTTTAACCTAACTTTTTTTTCTTTTTGTTCATTTTGGTATCTATACTTTCAGACGGTTTGTTTTAATCTTTTAATTTTTAAAAATGGACCATTTTAGTTCCTGTTTGGATAATTTTAACAAAAATGAGATGAAAATGAAAGGTAACCTTTTAAAAGTATGGATAGCAACATTTTTCAAATGTACATCGGCCAAAAGCAAATAAAAGTTGAAAGTATAGAGACCAGAATGAACCAAAATCAAAAGTAGAAGGATCCAAATAATATTTAAAACCCTTTAAAAAAAGTTTCAACCATGTACTTGTAGTATGGGCTTCATGACAATTTGGTGGAGGTATATTTAAAAGTTTCAATCTGGTTCTAGTCTCAAACATCACTAATAATACCTACTACTGGTCTAATTAATCACTAGTGTGACACATTTTCTATTAATGTGTAATGAGTATGTGTTTTCTATTTTTTCTTCTTTTTTGATTACATATTTTCTATTTAGTTGACTGCGTTAAGTTTGCTATACTAGGATAAGTAATTTATAAAAAAAAATATATATATTTATATAGCTTCCATTTTAAAATAGAATGTTTGACTAGGATTCAAAAGTGGTTTTGAGAAGTGATTCTCGATCGATCACTAGTAATTCTCCAACTGGTTTTTAAAAAAAAAAATTTAATAAAAAATTAGTTTTATTTATTTATTATCTACGAGTTGACGGTCCTTTAGTCTTTATGCCCTTATACCAATATACGTATTGTCCCCATATTTGTACATACACAAGGGTTATTTTTTCAGTGGAGTTGCATTTCATGTGAAATTGATTATTGTTTTTATTTCAAAATTCTCTTTCTATTCACCTTATTTTCACCTTAAATTTGAAAATTTTTGGGACTTCCTAACTTTATTTGTTTTAAATTTTGTTATTCACTTTAATTTTTTTCTCTAAATTTTTAGTGTCTTGTATTTCTCTATTTAAAATTTGTCTCTCACTTTCTCTAAGATTTTTTTTTGTTTCTCTCTCTATTTTTGTTTTGTTTTTGTTTTCTTTTTTAAATTCTCTCTTTAAATTTTAAATTAATCATTCAAAATCATTTTTACTTATATAAAAATCACTAGTAGGTAACAAAACGTTAAAATAATTATATAAAAATCATTTTCATAAAATCGATTATCATTAAATCTCTTTTGCTAAAATCACTAATCCTAAAATTCTTCTCAAATGGGCCTCCAAAGTCATTTTAAAAAGTGGCTATAGAAGAAGCAACGATGATTTTGTTTCAAATGCTTATGGAAAGAATGATTTAATAAAAACTTTTACTCTACCTGTTTCTTAAATTATTTTTAGTCAATGTAGTCTTAACGTTATGTACCAAAAGAGTATTTTTCACCGGTTGTGTTTGAAAGTGATTTTAGCATTATCAGTGTCAAAATTACTTCTATTTAACAAATTAAAAAATTAAATTTAAAAAAATCTAAAATCATTTTAAATTGGTTTTTAAGGTAATCACGTCAATAATGATTTTGAAAAATTAATTATATTTAAATCTCTCTCTTTTTTAATTGGGATGCAGTTGACAATAAACTATTTGCTGGAGAAATTGGGTACGAAATATTCGAACACCGTGGGAGTGATTGATCTCGGCGGCGGCTCCGTTCAAATGGCATATGCAATCTCCGACCAAGATGCCGCGAATGCGCCCATTTCTTCTGACGGAAGCTCCAAATTTGTTCAAAATTTGTACCTCAAGGGTGCTAAATATAACCTCTACGTTCACAGGTTCTCTCTTACTTTTTAGCTCTCTTTTTACCTTATTCTATTGGCTTCCACCCTCATCTATTTTAGTCTTTCTATTTTTATTTTTTATCCAATTTATTATATTTACTTTTTAACCATTCATTTTCATCTCTTTATTTTTGGGAAGTGACCGTTATCTGAAAGGTTTGAATTATTAGTTCAACATATGAGATATAGATTCGAAGCTCTAACATTTTAGTCGAGATATATGTCTTTAACAAGTTAAGAGGTTGGCTGTTTAGAATTCTTGTTAAAATTTTTCAAACAAAAGCTATCTCCTTTTAGAAATACGCAGATTAAGATGGACATTTTTAAAATTACATGCATTAAAATAAACAAAAACTTGAAATACATATATCAAAATAGATATTCGAAAAGAGGGACAAAAAATAAATTATATTCCAATGGTGAAACTAGCTATTAGGACCAAAATAAGATTTAGACCAATTCTAATTTAGTTTGATGACGATTTAGACTAATTCATAATTATTTAGTTTTATTGCTAAATATTTAAGGTAGATAAACATTTTGTTGGGAAATTAATAGCTCTCAATAATTTCCTCTTCCACAGAAATATTAAACACACATCAGAATATGCAAATAAGGAAGAAATTGTAAACATAAGAAAACGACATAGCAAAATTATAGTGGTTCACCACTAAGATTACGTCAAATCTTCTACTTGTAATTAATCAAGATATAATTATCCCATAAAGACGATCTTGATTTGTCCAAACCTCTGCCAAATGTCCCAAGCCGCGGCTTCAAATGAGCTGCCAAAAAAACTCCAAAATTGACTGCTGCTACAAATCCTTTTTGTTCCATGGGTACATCACATAAAGCAACTCATATATATATAGGCGGTAGAAAACCTAAAAAGTTAGGTTTGAGCTTTTGGCCCATGAATTTTGGCTCCAAACCCAACACATCTTGTTTTTTATTTTTTGTCTTTAAAAATTATTTGTTGTTTCACATTTTATTTAGTATGTTTTAAATCTATCTTCCTAACATAATTCGGAGAAATAAGTTTTTTAAAACTATGCTATTTTGGCTTTCAAAATTTGACTTAGATTTTAGAAATGATAATAAACTATTAAAAAAAAGATTATCAAACAATGGCTAAAGGGGAGTCTCTGGACTCTAAAATGCTTATTTTATAATTTCTAGACTCTATAAAAAATTATTTCAATTCTTATCATGAATTATTTAATATAATTTTGAATAGATTTTAAAACGTGATATTTGATCATTACATAGGGCTTCAAATGCTTATATCTCTAGATATTTACTCGTTTAATTAATATTCATAGAAAATTAATGATAAACATTAAAATTCTTTTTATGCAAATCAAAAGAAGTAAATAAAATGGTTGAAAGTTTATGAAATGGGTGTGAAGTTCTTTGTGTGTTGTGAATCAGTTATTTGCGTTACGGTTTACAAGCTGTCCGAGTAGAGATTTTGAAGGTGACCAAAGAGCTGGGCAACCCTTGCATTTTAGCTGGTTATGAAGGTATTTCTAACTCTAAAACTACATATGCCTCCGGCTTATTTTAAGTTTAAATACTATTGTGGTGGTTTAATTGGTTAAGCCATATATCTTCAGTACAAAGTCGTCGGTTTGAATTCTCACAAACACGTCGTTGTACTAAAAAATGAAGAAAAAAAAACTTTTTAAAGGACCAAAATAAACTAAAGCTAAATATACCAAACCATAGTATAGTATTTTGACCCAATTTACGACCTTACTTGAACAGGATCTGTTCTAAGTATTTTGATCCAATTTAATCCTAATGATATCCTCTTTCTTTCTATGTTTGTAGGAACGTACACGTACGGTGGAGAGGAATACAAGGCATCAGCTCCCCGATCAGGGTCGAGCTTCGCTCGTTGCCGAAGGGTAATTTTAGAGGCGCTCAAGATCAACCAGTATTGCGGCTATAGCGAATGCACATTCGATGGCATATGGAGCGGCGGTGGAGGAGTCGGCCAGAAGAATATCTATGTTGCTTCCTTTTTCTTTGACAAGGCAGGTCAGGTAAATCCAATTGATCCTCCGCTCTCTTTTAAGTTGGTTTCTAATTGGTCGCTAAAGTTTAAAAGTATTTAATAGATTTCTAAACTTTTAATTTATGTTTAATTGGTTATTTAATTTTAAAAGAAAGAGTAACTTGTCTATTTGATATTTTTAAAAGTAACAAATCAATTAGACATGACCTTGAATTTCATATCTAAGAAAATCATAAAGACATTGAATTTCATGTTTAAGGAATAATTTTGTGTCGTATAAATAGGTATCTGAATTTTAAAAAAAGACGTTGAATTTCATATCTAAGAAAATCATAAAGACGTTGAATTTCATATCTAAGAAAATCATAAAGACATTGAATTTCATGTTTAAGGAATAATTTTGTGTCTAATAAATAGGTATCTGAATTTTAAAAAAAGAAAATACTTTGCTCGAACCCATCTTTTGCTTAACATCATTAAATTAAAGTTTTGACATGGAGGAGAAAGAAATGCATAAAAAGAATTTTTTTTTTTGCTCTGTTTTTTTTAAATGAAGATATATCAAATTTTTAATGGTGATTAAGTATCGAAATATTTATCTTTACTAATTGTTGAATAGGTCAAGGATTATTATTAGACGCTAAATTGAAAATTCAATGATTCATTACACACAAAATTGAAAATTTTAGGATTTATGTTACGACACTTTTTTTTAAATTGAGGACTTATTATACACTGAGTTTATTGGCTAAACTGGTAATTTAACCAAAGTAATTCAAAACATGTTCTAAAATGATGGCGTTATATCGATCTTGGCCGGATCCTATTTTTTGGACCGGATGCTCGTTTGAGCTTTCGGCTCTGAAACCATATCTATATTCATGGGGTTTCATCTCAAAATCAATTGGCAATGGGATGAGTAGTCCATATCTATTATAAACCATTGTTAGATCTTTTTTTCTTTTTCAATATGAGATCCTTAACAGGCGTGATATATATTTATTAGATAAATATTGATTGATTTGACATGACATAAGAGTAACGAGTAAAACAAAGTGGATCACTAGTCTAAAATCGATTGATATGCTTATGTGTGTTGATTTGCTTTGTCGTGCTAAACCAACCAACATTTGTTTCATAAAATTGTCGTGTCATCATTTGATAAAGTACTGTCGATGACAACGAATTATTAGAAACATAATTTAAAATTTAAAAATGTAATTGAAACATTTTGAGATTTGGCTAGATAGACACCACCCTCAAAGTTCAAAGTTCAAAGTTCAAACTACAAGGAAGGTTTCTTTTCTCTTTGGCGTCTCGTTTTTCAAAAACCATTTGAAATTCTTGTAAAAAACATATTTTTGAAAAATGTTCTCTTTAGTTTTCACTTTTCAAAATCGTTTTATTTGAAATAAAATTAATAATCAAAGAAGGAAGTAATATATGAACAAGTATATGATTCTGAAAGGCACAAAAGCATTCCAAAACAAAATTGTTATCAAACAAGTCTTCAAATAACGATATTCAATTTGGACAGGCGGGTTTCATCGATGCCAACCAACCAGATGCAGTAGTAAAGGCCATAGATTTCAAAAGAGCAGCCATGGTTGCTTGTGAAACTAAATTTGTGGATGCAAAATCCAAATATCCCAATGTTTACCCAAGCGACTTGCAATTCGTGTGCATGGATCTCGTTTACGAGTACACACTTCTCGTCGATGGCTTCGGTATGTTCTTTCCCGACTCTATTACTCATTAGCTTAATGGGTCGATTACAAATATTAACGTATTATGTATCTTTGGTAGGCATTGATTCTCGAAAGAAAATAACATTGGTGAAGCAAGTGGCATATCATGGTTCCCTTGCGGAGGCTGCATGGCCATTAGGCAATGCCGTAGCAGTCGTCTCATCGCCAAAGGGCTCAACTGCAAATTACTAAGCTAAAACGGGAACTTGTTTCTGTTTTATGTCTAAGTAGCAATAATGGACTTGATGGAGCAATAGACTCGTCAGTTTTAACACGACGACTTTGTCTTAAACAATGAGGAAGAATCTTGGACTTTTCTTTCATTAATTTACCCTTTATATTGTTGGTATTTCGTTTTTAAGTGTTCATGTGACGATAGAGAGATTTGATCCCTAGGTTAATAGGATGAACCATCATTTGTGGGTATCGACAGTAAATCCGCCTTTATCACTTTTTGTTAGGGCATAATATGTTGGGGAATAAAAAACAATCTAATAACTAAAATGATCAAAATCACAAAAGCAGACAATATTTGTTAGTTAATTGTATATTAGGTTCTGGTTTTAGTTAATGTTGAATTAAATAAAACTAATTGGAACTTACAACTTAAAAGAATATATAAAGGAATAATAACGCAAGAACGATAAATAAATATTAGAGAAAAAGAAAACTCAATGTAGCATCTTGTTCTTTGTTATCGTTGTAGATTCTACTAAAAAGCTAGGAAGAATTTCGAAGAGTTTACCATCAGTTTTACAACGATTTCTTTTAGTTTTCCCTTAAACATAAAATGCTTATGGATCACTCTACAAATTTATTAGATCAAAAGAAGGTTCTTTGATTGCTTATGTTTTGCCTCTACTTTGCCAGGTCAACGATCCAAACTTAACCCACAAGCCACTCCTACTATTTTTTTGGGTTATCCACCTAGCATGAAAGGATATAAGGTGTATGATATTGCCAATCATCGTATCTTCGTCTCTTGTGATGTCGTTTCTTTATGAAACTCTTTTCCATTCCATGTTGTCGGTGTTGGTTTGCAGTTCTTGACCCATTTTCGGACTTGGTCTTATCACCACCTTTTGATCTTCCAGTTGGCGTTGATTATCCCTTTGCTTTTGATCCCATTTTTTGCATCTGAGGTTGTGAGGTTTTCGAATCAGTCAATTCCTTCGCCTCTCGCTCCACTTGATGGGCATCAACCAATCCCTTCTGATGTTATTCAACCTCCCTGGGACGATTCCATCCAGCTACTGCTTGCCATTCGCCAATTGCTCTGGCACCTACTACATCTTCACGAACTTCCCACGATGCTCCATCGGATTCCCCTGTTCTCACCCCTGCTCCCGATGCGATGGGTGTTCTTGCTACTCATCAGACAATGTTGTGCCTCTGCTTAATAGCTCGAGGGTAAGTGTAAGTGCACACTGTCACAAGTTCGTCTCCACAGGGACTAGTTTTCTTTTAAAATTGATTTTGTAAATTGCTTGAATGAACAATCGGGTTTGGGATAAAAATTGGTGAATATGTTGGGAAACAAAATTTAAAAACACAAAGATTAAAAAACCAACCCCTACTAAGATTTAATTCTAAAAGATGAATTATACCTGTCAAGTGTGTCCATAATTAAACTCAATTTATGCAAATTGGTTCAACTCATATTCCATACTGCTTTTGGTTTGTTAATCCTAAATAAATTAAATGTCAACTTTCGTTTCACGGGTAAGAGAGCTTATATCTAGGATCTTATTTTAGTTCTTATTTCTATGTAACTTCCCGTTTTACCTTGATGAGATCCGTTTGACTCTAACATTTTCAGAATTAATTTCAAACCAATATGATTTAAACAAGTGGCCAACAAGAAAATCAACTGGATAAATTAGATCAATCAAGATAAGCAAAAGAGAGCGTAATACGTCGTGCTCACTGATAGATGTAATTTAAATAGATGAACTAAACTCGTAGGAGGGTTGAAGAAACAATTTACCTACTCATGGAATTGAAAGAAATTAAAACACAAGAGAAGATTAGAAAAGAAAGCATTTTAATTAGAATTGGAAAGAAAGTACAAAATGGAACAAATTGAATTGCAATAAAATAAACAAGAGTAATTGTAGAAAAATAATTGGAAACAAAACTTAAATAAAAACTAAAAAACTAAAGTAGAAAGGAAAATAAAAGCATGGAAAAATGAAATGTCTTGAAGAGATGTCTGGAAGCTACTTTTATAGGCCATGGAGGTAACAAGATGTTGAGGAATGCATGAGAGGTTGGAACCAAATGAGGTTGTAGAGATTTTAGGAACTAATAACAAATCTTGGACCAATTACTTGGTCAGGAGTTGTTATTCTCGTTTTGACAATTTAGGCATCGAATGTGGTGAAGCATCGTGAAGCTGGAATTTCAACGTAACTTGGTTGGCTCATTCCTCTAGTAAACTAGAATTTTGGTCCTGCGATGTGTCTAACGCATTGTGATCATAAATCTTCATTTTTTCTTACAAAATAAGCATATTTACCCAAATTAGTTTTCATTTACCTATAACTGAATTCCAAAGTCCCTAATCGCAAATTATGCACATTTTTCCTATATATGCATGAACATACATTTTTCATCATAATTAACTCCCAACTAAGCATGTAAAACTACTCTTTTTAGCCTTTAATCAAGTCTTATCAGACAACCCGACCACATCACCCACCATCCTACCTACGAGATTACTACCTACAACTTATTGCACAACGTCTCTCCGTCAGGTTTATCTTCTCATTCCAAGCTCTCTCCTACTTTTCAGGCTTTTTGGTTGAATGTTTTTGTCCGTTATTACGAACCTCAGTTCTACCATCAGGCTATTTGTTATGCTCACTAGCGTGTTGCTATCGCTGCTAAACTTGAGGTTATGGAAGTTAACAAAACTTGGTCCATTGTTCATCTTCCACCTGGACAATATTCGATTGGGTGTAAGTGGGTCTATAAGGTGAAGCACAATTCCGATGGTTCGGTAGAGCACTACAAGGCTCGATTGGTTGCCAAGGGATATACACAACAAGAAGATGTTGATTTTATTGAAACCTTATCTCCAATTGCTAAATTGGTTGTTGTCAAGGTCCTTCTCACTATTGTTAAAATGCAAATGATTTGTATTAGTAATTTAATTATTATATTTTTTAAGAAAAATATGGGGATAACTAATATTGATTTAAATTACACTTTTTTTTCGGTCTCCCAATTTCGTGGTTCCATGGTAAGAAGTTCCCTTTTGCAAATTTTTAGGTGAAGATATTTATTAAAACTAAGAAAAATATACATTTGTCAAACATCATACCTGTAATCAAAATAAACATGTTAAAAAGATAATCAATAGAATCACATTTTACAAATAGTTCAAGCAACCATAATATGAAATTAGCAATAGATATAAAAGAAGTACAAAGGCGAAATAAAATAAGGGAAGAAACATATCCCAAAAGTAATGTCGAAAGAATTAATATTGTGCTTGGAACATAGGTAGGCAAAAACAATATAGGAGGAAGTATATCAATCTATTCAATAGCAACATAGAAACTTCATCTTGAGAACAAAACTCCGATTTTTGCCTTTTTATTCAAATGTGTCGCGAGTCAAATGATGAAGAAAGAAGTCGTGAAAATAGTGATGGAGCAAAATTTGAGATGGAATGAATAAGGAGCAAAAAAAAATGAAGAAAATAAAACAAAAAATGTAGCCTCTGTGTTTCTCCGTCCCTAAAACCTAGCCGCCTACCTCTTATTTATAGTGTATAGTGAATTCAAATCCTCTACTATTTTAGGAAAAGATCAAGCAATTAAATCAAAATGACAATAATAATTTTTTATTAATTAATGGAATCTTCGAAAAAGGGAAAAAGCATTATGATTTCAATTTATAATTAAAAGATTTGATTTTTACCCAACTTTGCTCCATCAAATTAACATTTTTCCAATAAGAAAGACTTTATTTTATTTTTACTGAAAAAAATTTATTCTGAGAAAACAAGAAAATTCACCTTTAATCCAAAAAAAATCTTTTTGATTTTATTTAAAATAATTTGATTTTGAAAAAAATAAGGAAATCAATATAAACCAAATACCGTAGAATTTTTTATTTTCTTTTGATAAAACACACAAGAGGGAAAAAATTACTATTACTACAAATCATATAAAAAAAAGAATACCGAACAAATTTAAAGATCTACAACCTCCTGGGATATGGTTTTAATATAAGCACAATTATCATAAAAACTTCTTCTAATATCATTCAACACTTGTACCATTGCCAAGAGGATTGGTTCTGCCCTCTAAAAGACCATTTTAAGAAACAAACTTGATTCATTTTACCAACTTCAATGAACCCTGAAGATTTGAACATATATATCTTTTCTTCTAAAACTCAATGAAGAAAAGCTGCAGTGATATTAATTTGCTCCAATTCTAATAACAGGAGCTTTCTTTTTTCTTTTTTTCTTTTTTAATGAGAAATTTTATGAGATGGTTGAACTGTGTATTTGAAGAGATGATGATGGATTTTGTTGTAAGGTATTAGTTGATTCTCTGAAAAATACAAAGAGAGGCATAATGGTACATTTCCTTTTTCTTTTTACTTTTTATGGACGATTCTCAAGTGACGGACCCAACCACGTAGACCGACTAATTCCAATGTTGTTTTTGTTTAAATCATATCAATTTTGTACCAAATATGCGTTTTTTAATTCATTTGACACATTTGAGAATATTTTTTTCAAAAAATTCTCAAATGAAAATTATCAATGAATTTGCGGCACTTTATAAAGTTAAGGTGAAGATTGCATCATTTATTTAACTGTAATGTGTAAATTGATACAAATCACCAAAATTATATACATTAGTGCCCCGTGACACAAAATCCTAAATCCGCATGGGTAGCAGTACGTCGCTTCTGCTCAACAGCATGCTTCTCCAGCTCAACGACCTGCTCCGAACATTCTCTACCTCTGCTTCCTCAAACTGAACTAACTTTATGCCCTTGCTGCCAGAGAAGCTAAGTACTTGAAAAGAAAAAAAAAAACAAGCAAACAAAAAGTAAACTTATTACAACTACATAAAAAATCAAGGTACGACGACTTGAATGCATGCTTTGTCGTGTCAGTGTGATGAGTTCATGATATTATATATTTGATTATTTATTTTAACAATGAATTTGGTGTTTTGAGGCTTTCATGGTGTAAAGTTCGAAAAAACGATTTTAACGTCTTTGGAATCAAATCGGAGTTCTAACGAATAAGTTATGGAAACGATATCAAATGAAAAATGTCAAACATGAATGACATGGACCATCGAAATATCGACATGTGGCACTACCTTGGTGGTCAAAAACAAAATTTGTGCTGCCGCCTGAAGGTCTTAAAATAAAATTAAAAGAAAAAAAAAGAAAAGAAAATGGTAAAGAAGATATAGACCACGGGAATGAAAGAATTGAATTTTTTTTTTTAAAAAAAGTAACTGAAAGAAAAACGGAAGCGAACTTTTTTAAACTTTTTAAACTTTACTTTTTTTATAAAATACATTTTTGGTCTTTGAGGTTGAGGATAGATTTTAATTTGATCCCTAAGTTTCAAAAAGTGACAGTTTGATCCCAACCTTTAAAAAATAGTTTCCTGAAGTTAAACTTCTTGTTAGTAATCAGGGGTGTTCAAAAAACCAGACGATCCGAGCAACCCAGACGGTTTGGGTTGGGTTAGAAAAAATTTCGATTTGGGTTGGGTTGAATTTTTTAAAACCGAAATTTCGGTTCGGTTCACGGGTTGGAAGATTTTTTTCTCGGTTCAACCGAACAACCGTTAAATTAAAAAAAAATAATATATATATATATTAACAATTAGGGTTTTCTTCTTTGGTAGCCGCCCCCTCCCACATTCATCTTCTTCCCCCCTCTCTCATCTTCTTCCCTCTCTCTCCTTTCTCACTCCCTCCCTCGTCTCCCTCCCTTCATCTCTGCTCCTCTTTTTCCCTTCCTTCCCCTCTCTTTTGTCGATTCCCTCATCTTCTTCATCTCGTTGATTTCTGGGTTTTTGATTTTGGGATTTCGATTTCTCTCTAGTGATGTAGGCTTCGATTTGGATCTCTAAGTCACCGGAGAGGTCGTCGTCGGAGGCAAGGAGGAGGTGGAGGAGGGTCAACTTCCTTCGCATTTGATGATGACAGAGAGTGTCGGCGTCTGAATCGATGTTGGTAGTGACGGTGAAAGGGTGCCATTGGGCTTGGAGATCGTGGGGATGTTGATGAACATGGTGCTTGTTGGATTTCTGGGTTTTGGGATCCCATCTCCCAACTTCCTCCCCTCCCAACTTCCTCCCCTTTGGTCTCCCATCTCCCATATCTGTACAAAATTTTTTATCAACCCGAGAACCTGACCGACCCAACCCAAAAATATAAGGGTTGGGTTGGGTTGGGTTATAGACTATGTTCGGGTCTTTCGGGTTACATATTTGATCAATCCGAAAATTCGGGTTGGTCCCTAAAATCCCTCTAATCCGACCCAACCCAACCCAACCCGTGAACACCCCTATTAGTCACTAAGAGAATATTGACATGACAATGTTGAGTTTGATATTTCATATTATTTTTAATTATTATGTAATTTTCTAATCATTTTCCTCTCTCTTTTTTTCCTCTTTGTCTCTCTTCCTCCTTCTCGAGTTAGTTTTCCCTCTCCAATCTCTCCTTCTATCTTTACAAAATATCTTTCCATGAAGACCAAAATCAAATATGTATACTACTTGAAAACCAACTTCCTTTCTTTCTTCTCCAGTGTCTATACGACCTCTGAGCGTTCAATAATTAAATTATACTCGGAAACTTCTCTTCATTCAACTTACTCATCAATTTTTTATGGCTTGTGAAGGGATGAGTTATCTTGGAAAGGATTTTAGGGTAGATGACGACAAATTAGCAATGAATCATTTTATCATTTTCTAAGTTATTATATGCAAGTGAATCAATAGGAATTGAAACCAACTTATAATTTACAAATAGAAGTCATGAAATGATATTTTGTAGAGGGAGAGGGAAAGATACGGGGAGGGAAAACAATCGGAGAGAAGGAGCGGGAGGAGAGAGAAAGAGGAAAAGAAGAGAGAGAAAGAGCGGAGGAAATTACTAAATAAAAAAATTCCATATAAATAAAAGTAATATAAAATTTATAAAATATCCAACCGTTGACACGTCAACATTCCATTTGTTCACTGACGGAAGTTTAATCCTAATGACCTTTTAGAACTATTTTTTAAATGTTAGGACTAAACTATCACTTTTTGAAATTTATGGAATAAATTAAAATTTATCCTCAAACTCAAGGACCAAAAATGTATTTTACCCCATTTTTTTTGTCTTTTTCCAAAATTTAATCTCTACCCTTCATTTCTTTCCTACCAAAATTTAATCACTCAAATCAGTTCTGATTTCATACCTTTTGTCAAACTCGTTCTATTTAAACATTCATACTCTTTCAAAATTAAATAATCACTCTCTCCTAATTTTATCTCTAAAATTTCTCCATTATTATCTCTATTTTTTCTCAAGACAAGTCATTTATCAAACTTGAAGAGTAAATAAAACTTGCATAATATTATTAATGAATAGATGGTCATATATATAGACCAAAGAGGTATAGTTACAACAAAGTTAAGTGACTAATGATTAACACTACCCCTCAAGATGGGTGCAGTAGAAAACATCTTGGACAAAACAGATCAAAAGATTTACAAGATAATGGTTTAGTAAAAATGTCATCTAGCTGTAACTGTGTTCGAATAGGAAGCAACTTAACTAAACCATTGATAACCTTGTCCCGAACGAAGTGGCAATTGAGCTCTATATGTTTCATTCGCTCGTGGAACATGGGATTGGAAGCAATATGAAGTGTCGCTTGATTGTCACAAGAGAGCAATGTCGGAGAAGAACAAGGAATCCGAATCCGAAGATCAGTCAGAAGCTTAGTGAACCAAACAATTTCACTTGTTGTGGCAGCAAGAGCTCGATATTTAGCTTCTGCTGAAGATTGAGCGACAGTGGTTTGCTTCTTTGCTTTCCAAGAAACAAGAGAGACGCCTAAAAAAATACAGAAGCCAGTAGTGGATTTTCGATAATCAACACACTAAGCCCAGTCTGCATCAGAAAAAACCTTAATCTGAAAGGAAGAGGTAGGCTGTAACAAAATGTCTCGAGTTGGACAACCCTTCAGATAACGCAATAAAGAATGAACAATATTCAAGTGGGAAGAACGAGGCTGCGATAGAGACTGGCTGAGCTTGTGCACGACATATGTAATATCAGGGCGAGAGATCGTAAGATATAATAAACAACCAATTAACAGACGATAAACAGTAAGATCAACCAACAATGTGCCATAAGTCATAGAGAGTTTCAAATTAGGATCCATTGGCAAAGAACTAGGCTTAGATCTAAGAAACCCAGTATCTTCAAGTAACTGAAGAGCTATACTTTCGTTACAACAAAAAAATACCAGCAGTCGATCGAGCAAGTTCAAGTCCCAAGAAATAACGAAGAGGTCATAAATCCTTGAGCTTAAAAACATTATTAAGAAGAATTTTTAAGCTATCAATGATGGAGGACGACGCACCAGTGATAATTATGTCATCAACATAGACAAGCAATGCAACGACGAAAGATGATCGAGAACCTCAAACAAACAACGAATAGTCAGATTTAGTTTGTCGGAAGCCAAGAAGATTTGTGGGAGTGTTCTTAAATCTCAAATTCTTTATAAGAGTTGCTCTTGAGCCACAAAAAGAGCTTTTATATCGGTTTGATTATAAACCGTGTAAAGGATCAAGTTTCTTCTAGCTCTAAAAAAAATATTGTACTGGTTTGACTCCTACTATAGAAACTGAAAAAGGGTCGAATTTCTTACTCGAACATTTAAAAGGAGTTTAGGGAGTGGAGTAGGTTGATCTCTTCTTGCCCTTAGAAAAAGAAAGTATTGTACTGATTTGACTCCTATTGTGGAAAGGTTCAGGTTTCTTACTCGAACATCCAAGAGGAATTTGGAGAATGAAGTAGGCTGGTGTTGACAAACCATAATAAATTCTCGATGTTAATTATTTATCTAACTTTATGCTCTCTAATTTTTGTAATTAATTTATTTATCTTCGATTGCATGAACTAATGAGTACAAATTTCTACTTTTAATTTTATTTGTTGATAATTATTTAATTGGTAGAATTTATTGAAGTGTTTGCACTTCCAATTTATTACTTTGAGATAAAATTAATTATTTGTAAAGAGTGTGTTGATTTGATTAACTAAACCATCGCATTAAAAAAGTTATTAATGTTCCATTGAAGTTTATTAACCTTCCTCTAAGTTGTCATATCAATTTATATATAGATTTTCCTTTTATTTTTTACTAAAAAGATATGGATTTTTCCCACGTGATTTCTGCTTATATTTGTGGGCCAAGCCAACCAAAGAAAGACACTGAAAGTAGTGGGAGCACGTATGTTTTTAATCACGTGACACTTTTTTTTTCCACCTAAACATTTTATATTTTCTTGAGCTTTTTCCCTCCCAACACTTTTTTTTAACAAATAAGAAAAATTATTAGTGGTGCTATGGGAAGATAAAATGGAACCAGACTAAACAACTGAGAGAAATTGGGCCAGGAGGGGAGTGAACCCACGGAGACAGTAATCTGACGACTCAAGTCGGCCATAGTCGACCAGACCTGGAGTTCTCGACCACCGGTCAAGAACCCTGATGGGGTTCTCTCTCGTACTCTCTACTTTTTCATTCTAGAGTCGGAGTCCATATGGCAACAGTTAGGGGCGGACAAATTCCTGCATCATCGCCAAGTTGTATAAATAAAAAATAACAATAACAAAAATGAAAAACAATTAATTACAAAATTATGGATAAATAGAGGGAAATGATAAAAGTTGTAAATGAGTTATTACATAGGTGCGAGGTCAATCCAACAAGGAACGAAAGATCATCCCACCAATTAATTCCATTCAGCTTAATCAACACGTTGTAAAAAATAATATAAAAAATCCACCAAATTTATACACGAGCCATTCTTTTTCATTTTTTTAGAGGCCAAGAAGACAAGAGGATAACTCGCCGGCAACTTCCCCTGAGGCTTACCTTCTTCTCCGTCGTGTCCACAGCCGCCGTCGCCATGGCCGAGACCGGAGCCAAACGGCGGAATGAGTTCTCCACCCTGCTTATTCTCTCACTTTTAGCCATCCTCCCTCTTTCCTCCGCCGGTGCAAACAAGTTCAACCTCCGCAATCGCAAGATCTCCACCGTCGTCGGAAGTTCTTCCTCCGTTAAATCCAACTCCACCTACGCCGTCATCTTCGACGCCGGAAGCTCCGGCAGCCGCGTCCACGTCTTCAACTTCGACCACAATCTCAATCTCCTCTTCATCGGTTCCGACATTGAAGTTTTCTCACAGGTAAACACCACAACGCTCGCTCTTAGATTTCTAAATTTCACAACACAACGCACGCTCTTGCTCTTCGATTTCAAAATTTCGAATCTATTTCGCCTAATGACCTCGATGAAGCGATTCCATTGTTCTACAGATAAAACCGGGGCTGAGTTCATACGCCGACGATCCTCAGAAAGCCGCGGATTCTCTAATCCCCTTACTGGAGATAGCAGAGAACGCAGTTCCTCAAGAACTGCAATCAGTAACACCTGTTCGCCTCGGGGTTCGTAAATCCTCCATTCTTCACTTCTCCTCCCCGAAATTTCTCGAACATCTTCCATTAAACGCGCATTCCATTGGATCTCCGTCTCTGTTTTCAGGCCACGGCAGGGCTGAGGCTTCTGGAAGGCGATAAATCTGAGAGGATTTTGGAAGCGGTAATTAGCGATTCCGATTCCGATTCCGATTCCTTGCTACTGAATAGTACTCTGATTCTTCGCCGGTGATTGATTGTTTTTGTTGAGATGAATTCGTTGTTTCAGGTTAGGGTTCTTCTGAAATCGAAGAGCGGATTTCAGTACGACGCCGATTCGGTTTCGATTCTTGACGGAAATCAGGAAGGTTCATATCAATGGGTATGATTTCTTCACGAATTTGCTTTCTCGTGTGATTTTGTTGTGCTGCAGGAAGCAGTGACTTTACTGGCCTTCATAGTTATTGGCCAATCCCAAATCCCCCTTCGTTTTTTTTCTTTCTTTCTGGAAGATGTTTTCAATTACAAATTTAAGCCTTATAATTATTACGTAATTTTACGTTTTAAAAGTTTCAATTTGGTTTATCCTATTCTTTAACAAGAATATATTGAAATCAAGTCCAAACTGTACAGACTAAATTAGTAATTTACCTATTAAATTATTAGCGTTTTATTAATAAATATATTTGAATGTTTTCAAGGTTGGATATGGAAAAATTTTTATAAATAATTTTAAGGGGGAAAAAAAACTAATTAACTACTTCTGATTTTTTAGTGTTCTTCTAAGTGAGTCTGATGTCAATAAAGAAAATATTTTTAATCAATTAAGATCTAAATTTTAAAATTTACATAGTGTTTAGTCGTATAATCGAATTTGCTTTTGAAAATGTTTATAGAAAAAGCATTTAATTGATGTTTTATTTTAATTACTTATAGAAAAAATGATTCCCCAAATCATCTCAAACTTTCTCCCCCTACTTTTAAAATCATTTTTAGTCATGTAGAATTTTCTAATTACTTTTAAAGTTCAATTGCAGTAACTTTTTAACGGATTCTAAGTTTATCTATATAAATTAGATTTTAAAAATTAAAACTAAAAGAAAAGTAAAGAAGTAAATAGACGTCTAGAGATTTAATTTTATCCACACGTGTTAATTTATGATGTCCTAGAGCTTAATTTCACCCATAACAATAAATTATGGCAATTAATTTATAGTCTCCATTCTCCCTCATGATTTTTAGACTACAACCTTATTTGAATTGTTTTGTATTTATTTTAAATTAGTTAGTCAAATTCTTTTGAATATTTAGGAGGGAGATAAAAGGATACTAAATTAACCAAAATAATTATAAAACTAATGAAATTTGAGTGAATTATTATTTTAAATGTAAGCCTACATAATGTTTATAAAAAACAAAAAGTATTTCCAAGTGCTCTAAAAATTTTCGAAAGTACTTTGTAGTTATATAATAAAATATTAAAGAATTTTAAGTGAGTACAATTTAAAATGGCTGAGTTTGAAATATTTTTCTTTTTGCTTTTATAAAAGAATAGAATTTGACAATTGTATCATGAATACAGGTTTCTTTTTTTTTTCTAGCTAAATAACATGTGGAGCGAAAATTTTAACTTTCTACCTTTTCTAATCGATGATAGATAGTTTAACCAATAGATCTATGTGAGTTGGCATAAAAAAATTATACAAAATTTACTTTTTTATAGTTTATTTTAATTCATGTTTGTAAATTAAAAAAACAATATATATTTTTCCATAGTTTTTAAAATATGCAAAAATACTATATTTAATATTTAATTTGGTCTAAAATTTTTGTAATCTTCCAAGCTTTTGTCTCCATATCTCTTAAATTTTTTGTCTCACCTTCTAAAATTTCTCTCTAAAATTGTTGAGATTGAGATGGGTTATTTACTTTTATATATATATATATATATCATGTTTTTTCATCATAATTACTTAATAAATTTTCGAATATATGTTATTAATTTGGTGATTCTGAAATCATTTTTGAAATCAAATATTATTCCTTCAAGATCGTGTAATCAAACATTAAAAAATTATATAAAAATCACTTACACAAAATCACTAATCTCTTTTTAGTTAAAATCACTCATTCTAAAATTATTCATAAATTTTGCTTAAATTAGTCTTTTGGACTAATGAATCGGTTCAATTTGGTTAAATAAAAAATCAAACCGTACTTGTAAAGATCAAATCCAATTGACCTGAATCAAGCCGGTTTAAAATTGAAGAATTGAAGAATTGCAATTGAACTTTTTTCAAATCTAAAGAATAAAATGAACCTACCATCAAAATCTAAACACTGAGGTTTTATTTGATAATCATATTGTTTTTAATTTTTTATTAAAAAAATTAAGATAATAGCCATTGCTCACATATATATATTTCTTTGTTTTGTTATCTTTGTTCAAAAAATTCAAATCTACGCCAAATTAAGATTTTATTTTTATTTACTTTTTTTCTTTTGTAAAGCTTAGCTTAAAAATTAAATATATTTAAAAAAAAGTAAAGAAAAATATACTAGAAAAAATTGCAAGGAATTGAGCATAAATTTCAAAAAACAAAATCGTTATAAAATATGCCCTAACTTTGCAGTTTAAACTTAAGGATATTATTCGAGGTAAAAATTTTGAATCTAGGACCTAAAACCTATAAAAGGATAGTACTTGTACCATAACCGACAAGTTTGTTCAAGTTGTATTCAATAAGGTCAAATTACAAGTTTAGTCCTTAGATTTGTGTCTATTTACGTTAATGAACTACTTTAAAATTTGTCGAATAGACCTAAAACTTTCATTTCTATACATAATAGGTCATTGAGCATTAAAGGCGTTTAATAAACGCTAAACTTTCAACTTTGTCGTCCTTGCGACCTAGTTTGATATTAGAAATAAAATTGAATATTGTGTATAATATAGAATCCAAAACTTTCTATTTTGCGTTCAATAAGTCCCAGATTTTTTTAGCACAAAATTAAAAGTTTAGAGATTTATTAGACATATTTTTAAAACTTAAAAATATATTAAACACAAAATTGAAAGTTACGCATAAAGTTGAAATTAGTTTGGGAGAATAACCTTGTAATTTAAATTTGATTAAGAATAATCGAGAAATGAAAAAGGCATTTATTTATATATTTTGTTTCTGGGATGCAGTTGACAATAAACTATTTGCTGGAGAAATTGGGCAAGAAATATTCAAACACAGTGGGAGTAATTGATCTCGGCGGCGGCTCTGTTCAAATGGCATATGCAATTTCCGACCAAGATGCCGCGAATGCGCCCATTCCTTCCGATGTAAACACCAAATTTGTTCAAAATTTGTACATCAAGGATGCTAAATATAACCTCTACGTCCACAGGTCTTACTCTTACCCTTAACTCTCATTTTACCTTGTTTCGATTATCCTTAACATGTCTCTCAAGATCATGACTCTTTTGACTTATCGATTTTGATCGGATCCTAATTTTCGATTGAATGTTCGTTTGAGTGTTTTGGACTCTGATACCATATTAATATTCATGGGGTTTAATCTCAAAATCAATTGTTTATGAGAGGAGTAGTCCATGTCTATTATAAACCGTTGTTAAGTATTTTATTTTATTAATGTGGTATCCTTAACAGCGTTCATATCTATTATAAATCTTGGTAAGGTGAAGATGATTTGTGGATAAGTTATGCTAAGGTTGGTTAAAGGGTTTACTCGTATATAGAATATTTGTTTAAATTCTACTAACAAAATATTCACTTTTCAAAAAGTTACGGAAATACATAAAAAATAGACAAAAGCTCAAGCTACAAGAACCCAAGTGAATATTTCAAACCAGCGACAAAAAGTGACACTTATATAGGATCAAAATAAGATTCAAACCAATTCTAATTTAGTTGTTCAACTTTTAAAGTTACTTTGGTACGTGTTTTAGGTCAAGTTTCTTAATTTTAAAATATGCTCATGTTATAATTCCTAAGGCTTGCATAAAAAATTATTTTAATTCTTGTATCCGATTTTAAAACATTTTGAAATGGTTGAAAATTATTTTTATGCAAATAATGGTTGAAATTTTTTGAAATGGGGTGAATTTTATTTGATTTATTTTTGTGAATCAGTTATTTGCATTATGGTTTACTAGCCTCCCGAGTAGAGATTTTGGAGGTGACCAAAGAGCTTGGCAACCCTTGCATTTTAGCTGGTTATGAAGGTATTTTTAACTAAACTTACATATGCATTTTAACTTTTTTTTTTTTTAACTTTTTTTATTTATTTATAATTTAATAAATGTAGGAGAGGATTTGAACCTCCGACCTCTTTAAGTGTTGTTGGACCATGTTTTGTGCAGTCTGATTTTCATAAGTTACGTGTATGAAATCTCAAGTAAACTGTGAGAAAATATATGGTTTCAATTTTGTGTGTAACATCCAAAGATTTCAATTCTATCCTTGAGCCAAAATTAAAACCAGTCCCATAGACTAGATTAGAGTCACTTTTGTTCTATTATAAAGAATTATATCTATTTAACTCATGTACTTTAAAAAAAAATTCTAGTAAATCCCGAGATTTTTCAATTGGTGTCTAATTGGTCTGTGTCATTAATTCCATTAGTTTTATGTTCTGAATCCACCTAAAATAAGCTCATAAATATAGTTAAGGCTCGTTTGATAATGTTACTATTTCTTGTGTCTTGTTTTCAATGTTTTTTAAAAAATAAGATCATTTTGCAATTAAATATGTTTTTTGTTTTTTTTTTTTTCAAAACATTCTCAAAATTTTATATAAATTTTAGAAACAACCAAAACAAGTTTCATTTTTCTTTCCAATTCTTAATTTGTTCTAAAACGATTGTCTTATCATACTTGAATTCATGGATGTTAGGATCATGCTATTCATTTGGAACATTTTACCAAAGGAGCTCTTAATGTTTCACTTGATAACGTTAATAGTAGAGACATTTTAGATACAAAGTTGAAATGTAGGCATCTTTGATAACGATTTCGTTTTTAATATTTTAATTTTGAAAATTATATTTATGTTCTCACCATTTCTTTGGTATGTTTTTCACATTTCTTCATAAGTTTGTGATACATTTGAATTCTTAGTCAAATTTTAAAATAAAAAACAAGTTCGTAAACTACTTTTTTTTTTTTTCAAACTTTGGCTTAGGATAACCAAAAAAACAAGACATAAATAGATCCGTTGTAAGCTTAATTTCCAAAAACAAAAAATCCACAACTAAAATATCTTCAAAAGGAAAAGTCCTTCTCAAACGGCCCTAGTAACCTATTAGAATCCTTTTTAAAATGCACACATGAACTAAATAAACGTTGTCTAAAAAATTTATGCATTGCCGAGGGGGCCTTAGTAACTTATTGGGATAAACTTTGTTGCCGATGCAAGAAAAAACGTCGCTTTTCACAACATTTTCAAAAGCGTCAAGAAAAGATCTTCTCTCGACGTTTTTTCAAAAGTGCGGGAGAGAAGTTTGACCAAGTTGACGCATGAGACCTACTTTATCCTGACACTTTTGAACAACGTCGGTAATGCATCGAGAATACTATCTTCTCCAAACTTTTTGTTACTTACGCTATATAAAAACGTCGAGAAAACTAATGATTCTTGTAGTGGTACAAGACGAAACTCGTCTTTAATTTAATTTAACCCTGATGGCATGGTCTCTGTTTGTGTGGTTGGTATAGGAACATACACGTACGATGGAAAGGAATACAAAGCATCAGCTTCCCAATCAGGGTCGAGCTTCGGTCGTTGCCGGAAGGTAATTTTAGAGGCGCTCAAAATCAACGAATCTTGCGGCTACAATGAGTGCTCGTTTGATGGTATTTGGAGCGGCGGCGGAGGAGCCGGCCAAAGGAATCTCTATGTTTCTTCCTTATTCTTTGACAAGGCGGCTCAGGTAAATCCAACTCCACCCTCTCTAGAGTTTAATTAGTTCTTAAAATTTCAAGCATTCAAGTGTTTTTCTTTAAAAGATGATGAATAAGTTTAGAACTATTAGACACGGAATTAATTGAAAAGTTGAAAATATTTATTAGACACGAGATCGAAAGTTTGAGTTCCCTTTCATGATCATTTCCTTTTTGGTTTTCTGTTTTGAAAACTAAACTTAGCAACATTACTCTCACAGCATGTGTTCATTTGTTTTGTTATATATTTTTTATAAGTATTTTTAAAATTTAGGCTAAATTTTAAAAACAAACAAAAGTTTTCAAAACTCGTTTTTGTATTTTAAATTTGATTAGCTAAAATTTTAAATATGTTTTGATGAGAGGTGAAAAACCGAATTACTGATGAAATTGTACAAAAGCAAGCCTTATTTTTGAAATAGTTATCAAACGGTACCTTAAAGATTTATCAGATACTTTTTAAAGTTCAACGACTTTTTAAAGACTAAACTTGTAATTTAACTTAAAAAATTCAAGATAGCTTATTAGTTCTTAAGACTACTTTGATGGTTGTACTAACTTTAGCTCTTAGTTTTTTTTTAAATTTTGATTATATTTCCAATTCTTGTGATTCTTAGAAAGGTTTTTATTATTAACTAAACGATAGTATAACATATTTATTAGACAAATATTTGATTGATTTGGTATAATATAATAGTAGGTAGTAAAATGAATTGGATCCATAAAATATAATGGCATGCTCATATGTCAAATCAACTTTTATTCTTGATCGTGCTTAATCAATCAACATTTATTTCATAAATGTCATGTCATCATTTAATTAATATCATTAATGACAAAGTAGTTGTTAGACTCATAAAGGTAAAATTCAAAAATATAATTGAAATATTTTTGACAAAGTTTGATATTTGAAATTTCAGTAAAAAACATTTCAGAAACTTTTTTTTAAAGAAAATTAATAACCAAAAAAGCATGTGTTCATGTACAAACAAGTATGATTGTGAAAGGCAAAACGCTCTCGAACAAAATTGTTATTAAACGAGTCTTTAAATAATGATATTCAATTCAAACAGGTGGGTTTCATCGATGGCAACCAACCAGAAGCGGCAGTGAAGGTCATAGAATTCAAGAAAGCAGCCATGCTTGCTTGTCAAACTAAATATGTCGATGCAAAATCTAAATACCCTAATGTTTACTCAAGTGATGTGCAATACGTGTGCATGGATCTCGTTTACGAGTACACACTTCTCGTCGATGGATTCGGTACATTCCTTCCCGACTCTAATACTCGTTAACTTAACAGGTCGATTACAAATATTGACGTATTATATATCCGTGATAGGCATTGATTCTCAAAAGAAAATAACGTTGGTGAAGCAAGTGGCATATCATGGTTCCGTCGCGGAGGCTGCATGGCCATTAGGCAATGCCGTAGCCGTCGTCTCATCGTCCAAGTACTCGGCCGCAAATTAGTAGCCAAGCTAAAATGGGAACTTGTTTCTGTTTTATTTCTAAGTAGCAATAATGGGACTTGATGAAGCTACAAACTTTGTCGAGGACTATGGTTTAAAAAATGAGAAATAATCTTGGACTCTCCTTTCATTTACTTTGATATGTTATCCCTCCCAAAAATCATTGCTATGATTGATTTGATGGTTAGAGATGCTTGGTAAATTATACCAGTATAAGTATTAACATTCATGAGTTCCATCTAAAAAATAATTGACAATGAGAGGAGTAGCCCGTGTCTATTATAAATCATTGCTAGGTCTCGGGATCCTTAACATGCTCCTTCAAGATCGTGGTTTTTTTTTTTTTACTCATCGATCTTGGTCGGATCCCATTTTTGGACCAGATGTTCGTTTAAGCTTCTGGGCTCTGATACCATATTAACATTCATGTGGTTCCATCTCAAAACCAATTGACAATGAGAGGAGTAGCCCATGTCTATTATAAACCCTTGTTAGGTCCTTTATCTTATCAATGTGGGATCCTTAACATATACCTCCTCAAGATGGTGCCTATTTTTTGCTCATCGATCTTGGTCGGATCCCATTTTTGGACCAGATGTTCGTTTAAGCTTCTGGGCTCTGATACCATATTAACATTCATGTGGTTCCATCTCAAAACCAATTGACAATGAGAGGAGTAGCCCATGTCTATTATAAACCATTGTTAGGTCCCTTCTCTTATCAATGTGGGATCCTTAACATACTCCTTCAAGATTGTGGCTCTTTTTGGCTCATCGATCTTGGTCGGATCTCATTTTTGGACCGGATGCTTGTTTGAGCTTCAGGCTCCGATATCATATTCACATTCATGGGGTTTCATCTCAAAACCAATTGGCAATGAGAGAATCAGAATAGTCCATGTCTATTATAAACTTTTGCTAGGTCCCTTCTCTTTTCAATGTAGTATCCCTAACAATAACAATAAAGTCTTGAGCAACTCTCTTTTATTGTAAGTCTGTTGCAACCTAGCAACCCATGTGCCAACGGTGTGCAAGTCTATACAATATGGTTGTAGCAAGTAATAAAAGACCGTCTCCACAGGTTGAATTAACTAAAGTGCTGGACTTACGAAGTAATGACCAAACAAATATGCTTTTACTTCTTTGCTAGGCTAAACTAAGATCAACATATAAACGAAACAAAACATTGAAATTAGGGGGAAATAAAGACAGATATAAACTGGCACAAAACAATTTACAAGTATAGTTCAAGGTAAAAAGGGGGGAGATTGGCTCATTTTAGTCTAGTACTACGTACCTGATGCTCTAGTATCGAAATCCTACTGCAGCCAAACTTGTTATTCTTATGAACTATCTAGATTTTGTTTTCTACATGTTTTGTTGCTTTGACAAACCATAAACTCAAATTTTAGGTAATGCTAGGTAAATCTTATTTGAAAATATAGATCTAACACCAAGCAAAGCAAAACACACACCTATTTGTTTATCCAAACAATAAAAGTACTAGCAGTTCAAGGATGTTGATCAAACATTCAAGAATTTCAAACACTTTGAAATAAACTTTACTCGACAGGAGTTATCAACCTCCCCTGAATAGGTTTGGCTCAAATACATTTAAAAAAATGTTGAAAAGGAAGAAATAACACAACACATACCGAATTAACAAAAAGAAAACACAAATTGGTCTTCCTTTTAAGCTACTGGATCTAGATGCTAGCCACTGTTCTTCTCCTTTCTTGTGTCAGCCAGCTGTCCAAATATTCCCCTTTCTTGTTTTGTACTCCTTCTTCTGAAATTTCTCTCGGGATTGCTGTTTTGGACAAATCTTTTTTAAGTAGTTATATTGTCCTTTAAAATTAGGGCAACAACGCGCAGGTTGTACAGACACATCAGTAAAAATCACACGTGAAATAAGTCTGCGTTGTTTGCTGTTTCTGCTTCTGAACCTGATACTCCAACATCACAGGGGATTAAACTGAGAGAAACCAACTACTCATTGAAAGTTCTGAATGCTCCAGCTGATATGATCATATTTGGCAACAAGTCATTGGAGCCACATCACGATAAGAAGATAGCACCACCGCACGCTCAACGTCATCAAGTGTACGCTAACCTCTCATGGAAATACCCCATGTGCGCATGACATCACCCTTCGTGCGCGCTTGCACTCCACACGCAAGCATCCGTGTCCATGCACGCCCCGCAGCGCATCCAACCGTTCACCTTCGCACATGCCCGCGCACGCCTCACGCCATCCCCATGTCGGGCATGCCTAACCCCACAAGGTCTGTCTCTTATACACATCTTCTTGTAATGATGTCGTTCCAAGGACTTGTTGCCAAATATGATCATATAAATGGTGTTTAGTTCATGGGAGAGGAAAAAACAAAATGGGTAAGTAAAAGAGGCAACCCATATTTTTAGGAAGAAATCAAGAAACGCAGCTGGAAAGTCGCCTGCAACACAGAACCGGCAGCTTCCTCCTTTTGTCGTCAGCTTCTTCCTAAAAACGGGCGATTCCCTTCCTTGTCTTCAGCTACACCCAAGGAATGTTTCTCTCTTGGGATCTGTTTGTGCCGGCTAGGTCCTTGTTTTGCTTTAATATCGGGTCCTAATTTTAGGGCACCCAACAGGTAATTGTACGGGCATGGTAAAAATTCTCATGTGGGACAATTATCACTATGAACTCATGCTACCGCATCTGACTTCTCCAGCTCTTCATGCTTTGACATAAGGACGCTTCTCCACTTCTCCTCTGGATCCTATGCTCTTCCTTCGACTTAGTCCTTCAACTTTTTACTCTGCATAAAAGAACTAATAAAGGAGAAATGAGTAGGAACTTATGCCAAAACATGAAATAAAAAGGATTGGAGTTCATTCTTCAAATTCTATATCAGTTTCTTACTTTCATGAGCTAAATCAGACACAAACTTCAATATATAGCACAAAATTACCCAAATAATTACCATAATAACTCTCTTTTACAGAGATATCACCTACTAAGGATGATCATCTATGAATGGCTAACAATCAATGACTGACAATGCATTTACATCAAATACTCTCAAAGCAGAAGTCCGGCGTTTTGGCTGACTCATTATCTTCAACTTTGATAGTGGGGAGTAATGTCATGGATAGGAAAATTCATATTTTCTACAATTTGAATTCCATTTATCTAAGGAATTCAAAAGGAGAAGACATTCTGATGGCCTTAAGATTTTCCCTAGATTTAAGAGAAGATATTATATATTCACAAGGAGAACATATCCTGATGACCTCAGGATTCTTCCTAAATCCACGAAAAGATACCCTTAACTCTAGGTTTTTCCCTCTTTATAAATAGAAGGAAAATACTTATAAGTAAGGTACACTACAAAACTCTACTCTTTCTTATGCTTCACATCAAACTCTAATTCTGACTTAAGCATCAGAGTGTGTGTGACTAGTGTCACGGTCATACATTTTTCAACTGTACGGCGCCATGATCTAAGCTCGACCATGGCCAGCCTTACGAGGAACTCTAGCTCCAATCCACTTTTCGCGCCCCTTTGTGGCTTCGTCGGACCTTAGGCGAGGTTCTTTTTTCCTCGACCGAGCTTCACTTGCAGCGGAATTCTCACTTGTCTCGGCAATGCACGTCGCCCGTACGTGCATTTAAACTCTAACGCGACTCTAGCCGACTTGCCTCTACGCTAGGCCAAGCCCCAAGGCTCTACCTTGCCTCTACTTTAGGCCAAGGTCTTCTAAACGCGACGTCGCAACTTGATTTCAACCATCTTGGTTGTCGGCCATTCGGCCGTCCCGCTCCTACGATGAGCCAGGACCTTACTGTGATGAGTTCTGACCCATAACAGGGCCATAACGAGCTTAAAATGCCAACCGGGTACGACCGGGAGATTCCTGCCGCTTAATTATGTCAAAACTAGCTTATCGGGCCCATCAGACGCCTCTAAGACCATTCATACCGAGAAACTAGTCAATAACGGGCTAAACGGCCTTACCGGGTACTGCCGGGATGATTCCTGCCGACTTTTGGACAAAGAATGATTAAACTTGACAATCGGGATGAGTCTTTCCGCTTACCGGGCCAAGACTAGCTTTTTATCACTTACCAGGTGCCCACTGGTACCTTAGGATGCCACCTCAGCATCGGGATGTCATCGGGCTTCACTGCTCAATTGAGCACGCATACCGAGAACCAACCCATGTTCTTGTCTTTAATGATCGGGACCTTCCGGACATCCAAGCATCCGGACACTATCGTGGCACGACGACTCTTGCGCCCGTGCCGTGTCGTTCGAGCATACCGTACCGCATAGGGACCCCCGTGGTGCAACCTCCGACACATGGACCGAGGCGCAATGCCGGCACACCCGTGCCACCCGACACTGTCCTCGAGTTTACTATCCTCGGTGGAAGTCGCCCAAGACACTCGTCTTGTAGACGCTCGCCCTCGCCATGACACACACATGTGTCATGGGGTGGCTCGCTTAGGCCCTAACATGGCCCAGGGGTGGTGGAGAGCCAACACCATGCCTCCCCCTAAGGTACATTTTAAGGCAAACTTGGTCTGGCAGGCATGAACGTCGAAAGTGGCGAAGAGTCACTCGCCAACGTAGAGTGCACGTCTGAACTCCGATTGACACGAAACTTGGCGTGCTTACATATCTCACTAATATGCATCTAACTCTAAAGCCGCTCGTCCAAACTCTCGACGGAACCCCAACTTCTAGGGTCGTGGCCAGGCCCCAACTGGCCCCCGTTGAGCTTGTCACCGACACCACTGACATCGCCTTCGCCTTGCATTCTGCATACGCCTTCTCTAGGCATTCTTGAGCACATCCATATGGTGTGATAGGTGATGCACCATCCTCCTTGGTCGCATCACGGCAGTTCTCTCTCGGTCCTCGTCATGACCCGATGGACGACACATGCTTGTCGCTGACACTTGCACACTACGTGGGCGTCACAACCTGCTCTCTACTAGTATGGTTGTGACACATAGCACCCATGCGCCAAGCCTTCGCACGTTTCCCGTTTCCCCAGCCCTTGGCGCCTTGCTTGCCTTTGGCTTAATTATCAAGTTGGAATTTTAGGAGAATATATTTTCAAATATTTTGTTTTATTTATCTTCCTTGGATTTTAGGTTTATTTTATTTACAAAAGGTCATTGTCCTTAGCCTATGAATAGGCATGTACCCCATCTGTTTTCTCCGAAACCTTGTCTTGTGCAACAATCCCCAAGTGTTGCCGGCCTTGAGCAAAGCTCAAGTTAATCGACTGCAAAGGTAATAATTCATCTAACCTTTCCCTTTCAAGTTGAACTAACTATACAATTGGAGTAGTCCATACGTTTGGGTTGTCGTATATCACCAGCATTATTTATACCTAGCCCAAAACACCTAAAATCAACGAACTTTGTATACTTCACGAGACGAAACTCATAGAAGTCTAATTCATCATAGTAATTAAGCATTGAATACACATACAAAATAGAGCTAAAGTCCTCAAAAGCACAACAATTTCTTCTAAAATAAGGTCATGTGTAAAAAAGAAGCAACTAATCATAATATTATCATGTTCATGGTTAGGAGTGCAAATAAGTGCCACATTAAGCCAGAGAAAAGGGAAGTTCACGGTGCATAAGTGAGAACAATTATTTCTATTGAAATAAGGTTGGCCTTTGGGGTGAAACCAAAAACTTATGCTTAAAGCGGATAATATCATACATTGAAGATAGATACGGACTCGTTCTTTCCATGTCAATTAAAAAAAATAGTTTAATTTAGATTATAGATTTAAACTTTTATACATATTACATGGTCAAGGATCCCACTTGAAAAGATAAGAGACCTAACAAAGATTTATAATAGGCATGGACTACTCATTTCATTGTCAATTGATGTTGAGATGACACCTATGAATATTAATAACTATCCATTTCCGTCATCATCTGTAAGTCGATGAAATTAAAGACTTTGGTCGCACTCCCAATAGCATCCCCAATAAATATTTGATATATATATATATTTGTATATATCTTGATTAAATGCATCTAATCGATTAATTTATAATTTCCAAAGTGCATTTTTTTTTATGTATTTTCATATACGACACTATTTGCTTAACTTCTCTCTTTTTTATAATAAGGTCACGACTTGCAAACGCTAATAATTAAAATGACACGAGAATCATAATGTTGAATTAAATATTTGGAATTTATAAAACTGATTAATAGTTTATAAGTTAATAACTAATAAATTTTCTTTCTAAAAAGACATATTTGGTTGTTATAATTAGCTCTAGTCACATTTTTGTGGAAAGTTGTGCATTTTTAATGGCTTCTTAATTTTGAAAGGAAGCCACCAACCGGTCTTAAATGCGCTTACTCTTATATAGTGTGCATCTTCTGGTGAAAGTGTAAGGTAGACGAACTTTACGATTTTATCGAAGATTTGACTATATATGAAAATTTTGTCGATCTGAACATAACTCAGCGAGTTAAAGCACTTATGTACTACGACTGGAAGGTTGTGAGTTCAATTTCTCCTGCCTCCATATGTTATGTATTTAAAAAAAAAGACTATATGAAAATTTTAAAATATTTAAGGTTCTGTTTACCTATTAAGAATCGGAATGAAAACCAATCAGAATAGGAATGTTATTCTGGTGTTGTTTACCAAGAAATTTTCTAAAATCAGAATCAGAAATCTTTTGATGTTGTTAACTAAAGCTGTTTAGAATCGAAATAGGAATTAAATACATAACAATTACTAGTATATGTATACCTCTTTTTTTCTTGCTAATTATAAATACATTGTGGTAATCTTTTTTTTAATTAATGTTGAGGGAGAAACCCGAGCAGGACACGCATTGGATTCCAGGAGCGACAGCAAGGCGTGAGACCATAGACGGTTAACATTGTACCCTATGCAGGCTATATAGGGGAGACGCCGAGGACTGCAGCCTGAAACCTACCGTCTGCTTGGGAACAAACCTACAGGTGGAGGCACCACCCACTAATTGTCAGGAGCTTCTGCCCATCAATCTCGGTTTCGTACAGCTCGACGTGCCCCTACACCCAAAATCGTCGTCCTTCCTGGTTGGCCACCTACACCTATAAAATGGAAGGACTCCGATCACCACCAAGCAAGTGAAAAACTTGTTACTTAAACCAAAAGGTATATACTCCTATTTTCTTACTCTGATTACTGACTTGAGCGTTAGAGTATATTAGGCGAGACATCACACCGCTGTCGAGTTTTCTGGTTGCAGCCTCATTTGCTTCTCGGGAACACTCTCATCCGAGGGACACAGGACCTCTCCAAAAAATTTGCCATCAACGATTAAAATAATAATAAATCGTAATTTAATATTAAATATTTTTCATATAACAATTTATTTAATATTATACATCAACTAAAATACTTTTTTTAATGCAAAAATTTGGTGGTCGAACTAAAATTCTTCCTTATTATAACAACCCTCCTTTAATATTAAATGTTATTATTCTAATATTCAATACTAATGAATTATATTTTAAAATTTTGGTTAGTATTAATTAATAATAATAAAGGAAAGTTAAATCATTCAAAAAATTAAATATAAAGTTTTTTATATAAAATCTCATCTGGTAATAATTTTCATTAGAAAAAAAAATATTAATAATATAAATAAAAAAGAAGTAAAAAAGTGTAAAAAAAATTAATTAAAAAGTTATGGATCTCATTAATATAAGAGAGATAAATGATAAAAGTTCTAAAAATAATTGTAATAAAATTGCGGGACCCACAAAATAAAAAATGAAAATGATATTTATAAAATT
Source organism: Momordica charantia (assembly GCF_001995035.1). Next base: position 486,706 of record NW_019104591.1, read on the forward strand.
GTAAGAGGAATGATTATTCATGCGTAGGAGAAGTGATTACAAAGCTTAAGACAGGTCCCATCATTTGATTCTATTCCTATAATTAGGTAAACACCATCAAACGAAACGAAAAATTTGTAAACAGGGCCAAAGCGAACAACTTAATTGGCATATATCTCCAACGAAAAGGTTACGTCAGAGTATGTTTGAGAGTGATAGTAAAATTAGTGATTTTGAGAAAGAGATTTAAGTATAATTGATTTTTCAAAATCACCATCTAAGCGATACCAAGTGATTTTAAGTTTTCTTAAAATCAATTTCTTAATTTTGACCGTAGTAAAAGTGATTTTCATCCTGCTAAAATAACTCTCACACACCTTCATTCCCTCGAGACCAAAGGTTCAAACTCCTATACCTGAATTTATTTTACTAAAAACAAAGTAAAAAATCGATATGAATTTTTAGCATTAAGGTATGAGTTTAGTTCACCTTCTAGAGGAGTGAGTATGCAAAAGTAGGCATGGAACTTTGGAGTACAACTAATCCTATGAGTTAGGCTTCACAATCCTAATCCATCRATACCTAAACACCCTCAAATTAATGGACCCTTCACAAACTTTGTATATAATAATATTGCATCTTGCATTTGGTGGTCGTGATAGGGAAAAAATAGACACGAGTATTATTTAGAACACGGGACCACACTAAATTAAATGGAAATATATATAGAGATGAAAAAAATTTCACATAGTTTTGGGTCACGAGCATTTTTTTTTTTCAGTTTAACAAACATGTGAAGTGAGAATTTAAACTTTTAACTTTAACACCTCTCTATTTTTTTAATTGTTTAAATATATTTATAAACTTCTTTTAATCAAGTTATTAGTAAAAATATTATGAAATATTTTTAAAAATACATTTATTTAAATAATTAAATAATAAAAATACTTATTTTATCATAAAACTATCTAATTTTAGTAAATTATTGATTTGTGGTAACTCATCCTTCATGGCATAGGGCCGTCAGAGAACTAGGCATAAAAAAGAAAAAAAGCAAAACATCGGCATAGATGGTTTATGCCGGCACGTTGAAAAGCGTCGGGATTATGATTTTAAAAGCGTCAGCATAGATCGTCTTTCTCGTCTTTTTTAAAGCATTTTGTGATAAGTAGACCTACGCACCAGATATAGATATAAACTCAACTTAATTAACACAAGTTTAACTTAGTGATGATTGACATCTGTCTCTGGTCAAAAATCATAAATTTGAATCAAAAAACGTAATTCAATAAAAATCATAATGGATTACGTGATTCTAAGATATAATATAATTTTTTAGTATAATAATATTACACAGTTTTCAGAAACAACAAATTGGTCAAAAGATCAGAGCACCAAAATTTAGTTTGTATCTGCATGAGTTCGAATTAGAAGGTTGGAAACACAATTTTACTTTAGCAGAATCATCCAAAACTCAAAAACTCCCAAATTTGGTCATTTTCAATGTTAGTTCAAAAAGGTGGTGAAGTAAGCCAACAGTATCATTTCATCCACTGCCAAAGCTCAAAACAAGCTTGGATAATCAAACAAACTTTCCAACTCGATTCCTATCTAATAGAAAATGACAACTCACCCAACAATTTATTAAGCTTACAAACTAAATCATGCATATTTCCATGGAGAATGGCATGGTGATATAGGTTAACAGGGGATTATACACAAAATTCAAGAAGATCAATAGAATAATCAAATAACACTACAAGAAGTTGGACGTTTAGCGACATTTTGGAGCAACGAAAATCGCTTTTATCGCCAAAATATGTGACAAACTGTATTTGCTTCACTCTAACTTCGTCGCTAAAGAAGCGACGATACAAAGTTTCATTGCTGAAAATGCGACAGTAGAAGCGTGCAAAAAAAAAAAAAGTGTGGTTTTGGAAAAACAGTGAATCAAAACAACGTTGTTTTGTGGTTAGGTGAAAAAATGAGTTTCGTCACCTATTCAAAATGAGGTTGTTTTATGGCTAGCCTAGAGCAAGGACCACTCGCTCTAAGAATTATTGTATGAAGGGATGTATAAATCACGGAACCTAATTCCCTATGTAGCATTTGCGAGTGGAAATCCACCAACATATAGATGACCGTTTAGTAATCGACTCCCCCATCTGCGATACTCTTATGACTACAAAACTCGAGGATTTGCTACGTATTTTCTTTGAAGATGCTAAAGTGCAACCTTAGTCATTGTTGATGTAGAAATTTGGTCTCCTGGAATTCCTCCAAATTCGCACCAATCTTCTAGATGTAAAAGGGATCGACGAGATCTACAAATATAATAGCACTAAAATGAGTGTGGCTCTTGTCACATGGGGTCCGATGCTTAAGTTAGAATGAGAGTAGTCGAGTGTAGAGAGTAGGGTATTTCGACTTACCTCTAGGATTTGGTTTACCCTCTTATTTACAGAAGTCGAATCTTAATCACTTTAAGAATTATAGAAGTCGAATCATAATCTTTTTAGGATTCAACTTCTGTGTAACCCCAACCGAACCTAACTTGTCTCAACCCTCGATTCAACATTAGGCCCACAAAGTGTGATTCGACTGGGACTCAGGTCTCTCGACCTCTGTGCAACCCCAGGATTTCGTTGTGGGCCTAATGTTGAATCGAGGGTTGAGACAAGGTAGGTTCGGTTGGGGTTGCACAGAGGTCGAGAGAGAACCACCAAGGTTCTCGGCCGTGGTTGTTGACCTAGGCAGTTGGGTTCCGGCTTACCTGGTTTGTGAGTCTGAGCTTCTAGCTTAATCTCCCCTTCTGTTGCTTGGTCAACTCTTTTTTTATCTTTCCATAACAGTCATAAATCCATGAGATTGGAGACTTAACCCTTTGCCTTAAATCCATGAGATTGGAGACTTAACCCTTTGCCTTAAATCCATGGCACGACTTGCCTAGGAGTAAATGCCTAGGGTCGAACAATTTTCGCACCAAAACAAGGAAAAACTACCTCAGGATGTAGAGTAAACAGGAGAAGAAATTGGAAGAGATGTCGAAAGTTAGGGCATGAATGATCGACAAGAAAGAGCATTCATAAAGACGAGACATATACACCCTCCTACTTATCCTTGAAAGCCATGTGTATCTTAATTGTATGATCGATCAACATGGGGAAGAGGTGCACTTCTTGTGCACCGTCACATTGGAGGAAGAAACGACACTAGGAACAACACCCAAAGAATCCCATGACAATGACTATTTGTTCATTAAATCCTATGGCGAAGACGTGGATATGGACCAGACCACATCGTCATAAAAGGTCAAGCTCCACGACCCCCGATCTCGCTTAGCTAGGTCAAGCCAAAAAGTGGAGACCAATGTTATGGGTAGCATAACCAAGATGCCACATGGTTAAGGGTCTAAGAAGTCACCTCGGTGAAGTCAATGAGAGACATCGTGGATACAGTGACTTATGTCCCAAGTCAAGAAAGATCAATCTTAGGTGAATCTAACCGAGCACCAGCCCATAAGAAAGTTTGAATATGGACTTGAGGGGCAAGATAAAAGTACTAAACGAGGATTAGCCATAAGACCGAGGTGGGATGACACCTCGATCTGTCCCCTTAGTTCTAACAAATTGACAGATCAATGTGTAAGAGGGACAAGCCAAGGAGTTCCAAACAACCAAATGCATGTATGTACATGTATGAATAAAAATTAGTTGCGTCCTCATTATAAAGGAGACCACTAATGGCAGGAAAACATACAAGGTACACAATTCTAATAATACGACCTCAATTTTCTCTCATCCAAACTCTAACTTAAGAATTAGAGTTTCTGGTCTCAATACTAGGTTGTTGCTAAATTCCCTTCGTCGTAGTTGACACAAAGATGAACGACAATTCCTTAATGAGATGAAGAATACCATCTATCAGAATCATGCTCCCACTCATCGTGTACACTTATTACCCTAATCTCCTGAGAACATGGTCTCTAAATCAAGGATTTCTTGACCCGAATCCTAATCACTTAAATTACTATAAGAGCATACACAATACCCTCATTTATTGTTAGCTATGTCAATATCATTTAAGAATGATACAACGTCTAGTAGAACTAAATAATTATTTATAAAGAAAAAATTATGGTATGAATATAGGAAGTAGGTACTCTTGTTCTCTTTTTACATATATATATGAAGCGAGGTTCCAAACTTCCAACATTAATAAATTCAGCTATGACATATTGTCTCAGTTGTATAATTAAAACAATAAATTGAAAGCTAATAAAAACGAAAAAAACTTGACTCCTAGAGTTAAAAGAGATTCATGTTTAACATCATTAAAAATAAAAATAATAATAAAAAATAGGAGAGAAATGTAAAAAAAAAAAATTAGTAGAAAAAGAATGAGTTGTAAAATATCTAATAGTATTGAGAAGGAAGTTACTCGTAAAGTAACCTAAGTTTTTTACGTAAAAGAATGTAACTTTATTGAGGTCGAAATTTCAATCATTCGAGCTTGGTGTATTAAAAAAATCTTTAAAAAAGAAATGGAAAATAGAAAAATTAAAGAACAAGAAAAATCCATTTCCCCCCGCCCCAAGCTCAACCTCTCTGGTTCCATTTTTCTTCTCATATATAAACCCATCACTATCCATTAGTTGGTTCTCAATTTGTTCTTGGATTTTGACCGGTAAGGTAAGCCTCCTCTGAAATCTCCACGCTTCTTTTTTTAATTTTTCAATTTCTCTGATACCCTTCTGTCAAATCCATTATGTCACCCGGATTTTAGGTTGCGAATTTGAATGATTGGATCCGAATTGAGGCGCAAGAAAGTTCCAAATCTTCTTGATTCAGCGAAGAGGCTTTTTTTTTCTTTTTTTTTTTCTTTTTTATTGTTGGTTGCTCTAGCTTGGGTACTCGGTTAGAATTCTATCCTTCATTTTTCAAAAATTTGAGCTGATAATTGAATCATCTGTTGCCAAAAGTGATTTTGTTGATGATCCGATTGGTTCTTGCCAATTTGGTGGCCAATTTCTTATTTCTTTGGGTTTGAAAGAAGATTTCTCGGTTCTAATGTTTGCTGGATTCCGGTAGGGCTTATGTAGTATGTCTCCATGGTCTTTTTGGTGAAAGGAAAATATAGTTCTTTTTTCATTTCCATTGTTGTTCGAATGCGAAAGTTCCCTTGGTTTATTTATTTGAAGGTCAACTTTATAGAGGATTGAGATTATGATAAGTTGTATGAATATTCAGGAAGTTGACGTTGGGGAACATGGCCAGTAATGCAGCAGCCTGCGCAGAGAGGGCAACCAGTGATATGCTGATTGGTCCAGACTGGGCCATAAACATTGAGCTATGCGATATCATTAACATGGACCCTGGGTAATTTCAATTTGTGTTTATTATTTCTCCTTTTCAGGTTGATTGTGTTATAAAGACTGTAAGGAGGTGTAACTTATTTGCTCCAAATTTATCGTACAGTTACTAATTTGAAGTGATATGCTATCAACTATACCATGTCGTGATCTTTTCCCTCTCTTGTATTGTTTCTCTATCGAGATAGGAATTTTTAACTTTATCAAAGAAAGTAGGATGTATAGAAGCAGAACCAGTCCACCCCAGTTCAGGAACCAAGTGAAAATCACAAAAATTGTTCAAACTGGGGAAAGATGAAAAACAAAAGGAGTACCTGAAAAGTCTTTTATGACTGAGTCGTAAAATGAAGCTACAAACTTATCTTAAAATAAATGATTCTTTTAGTATGCAAATGCTAAGCTTTATCGGGATTTCTTTGGCGGTTGGTCTCGAAAGAGAAAGAACTGCTTTTGGGAATTGTTCCATTCCAGTTGTCTATTGGATTTTGTGGTTGGAGAGAGATTAAGAGAATATATTTGTGAATCAAAATTTCTACTAGTTGTTCAAACTTGGAGAGTTTTCAATCTGGTTCTTCTCTTGATCCATTTGCAGAAAGAAATATCTGGTGAATGCCTAACACGAAATGTCTTATGAGTGACTAAAAGTTTCCTTTTCTTAATGCTACAGTATTAATGAGTGATCATTCCATGTTAGTTAGATCCAGTCTTTTAGTTTTATTTTTAATGTTTTCAACCTCTTACTACTGTTTTGTCTCTAGGATAAATGCCATTGCAACAAGTTGCTTGAACTTGAAAGCCTCTTTAATCCATTTACAGAAAGAAATATCTGTTGAACCACCAATATATCATGTCTTACGATTAAATTTCTGAATACAAGTTTTCTTTTCTTGATGCTACAGCATGCAAAAGAGATTCTTTCCATTTTTAGTTTTATTGACTTTTTTAGAATCTTGCTTATTGTTTGAACCTCTTGTCACGTTTCAAGTTTTCTCTTCCACATAATTTTTCATTTTAAAATCAATACGCTTTTTCTATGTATTGCATTGGTTTTGAACTTTGATCATCGTTTCAAATTGGCAATGTCAGGCAAGCAAAGGAGGCATTAAAGATACTCAAGAAGAAGCTAACAAACAAAAATCCCAAGATTCAGATTTTGGCTCTTTTTGTAAAGTTCTCTTTCCCTTGTCAAATCAGAACTTATCAATGAGACGTATGTTCTTGCATGATTTAACTGAACAGACCATGGCATTGATTAATTCATTAAATGTAAAGCTATTGTATACCATACTTGCATTTATAATAAACTTTTCTTTGAGAATGTGTGGGTTTTCTGTATTTCTTGACAATTCCGTTATATTTTGGTCAGCCCATGTATAATTTATTACTTGGTGAATGATTTGAGGCTCTCTTACTATATCCAATATGAAAATCTCACTATGTCTTCTTTGAATGATTAATCATCTAGGCTCTGGAGACTGTCAGCAAAAATTGTGGTGAGAATGTGTTTCAGCAGATTGTTGAGCGTGACATCCTGCATGACATGGTTAAAATAGTGAAGAAGAAGGTGATTTTTTTTTTCTGTATAAAGTATGATATATGACTATTAAATGAATGACTTGTTTCCGTAGTTCCATTTTGTTTGTTCATTGCTTGCTGCTTATTTTTCTTCTTTGCAACCTCAGACAAGCATGGTAATTCTTTGTTTCAATATGTTCCAATTTTGCAGCCAGACTTGGGTGTGAGGGAGAAAATACTAACTCTGATAGATACATGGCAAGAAGCATTTGGGGGACCAAGGGGAAGGTATCCCCAGTGCTATGCTGCTTATAATGAATTAAAGGTGATTATTGTTTTCTTTTTATCCATTATTTCCGAAGCCTGAAACTATGTATTGTGATCACCTTCTTGCTTTATAAGTTTTTAGCACTCTCTCATTTCCTTAAACAGGAGGTATTTTGATGTTTTTTTTCTCTTCTTCTTCATCCTTGCGTATTAACAATTTAACTAGTAATTGCCTGAATCAAATTATACATATCATTTTCACCGGTTCCTATTTTGAATTATTTCAATTCATTCATTTGTATCCAAGCTATGCATTAAAACTCGTAAATTTTATGTTCTTTGGATGGTAGGAATTAAATATCACTTTGTTGCATTTACAAGGTATTATGCTGCTGCAGGGCTTCTTCTCGATATCCCTTCATTTCGATACTATGTCATGATATAAGTAGGCAGTTTTTTATGTATCACAGAAAAACCTGATAATTGATCTTTATGGTGCTTCTTCAATCTCTAACTCTCTCCATACATTCTCAAATTCTTATGCTAAGAAGTTCAGAGGGTGCATATATGCCAAAGACCCGAAGGAGGAGCCATCAACAAAGGAGAAATTGATGATCAAAGAGAAGAAACCTCCAATAACACTTGTACTGTGGAAAGAGAAGAGAATCCTTTCTAAAGAATACGTATACCACCTGAAGGGAACCAAAAGAGTTGAGGGTACCACCTGAGGGGAACCAAAAGAGTTGAGGGCAGCCAACTTATGCTTTTCAAGCTCCAAGTGGATTTGGTGAGCCTTCCTCTATCAATGGGGGAGTTTGGTTCTAGAGAATACAATAGGGAGGGATTGACTTTGATAATTGAAGATTTGACCATAGCTCTTTATTTCAAAGCTTCAAAGACTTCAGACATTCCAGTTGGGAATTCTCATGAGGAACCATGAGATTCCCATCATTTGAAGAGACTGAGGCTTGTTGTGATTGATGGAAGAGTGAAGGTTTAGTAGCTGTAGCTCTCTAATGCTTGAGATTATCCTTTTCGCCACTTTTTCTTTTGTTTAGAGGGGGCGAAGCCAGTGAATTTCTTTTTAAATTTGATGTGGGTTTTCATGCAATCTAGTTACTGGAGGGTTTTAGGAGTGCATTCAATACAGTTACCACAAGCATTGCTAACACGAAGGAATGAGTCCAAGTGTCAACTAGGAAGAGGCACATTTCTACTGACAATGCTTTTGGAGTGCTTGAGAGCATCCCATCTTTCCAACAGTCGGGTAAATCTTCTTCCCGTTACGTGCCATCCAACTTGTAAATAGAGGATCCTTGCTTGGTGAAAATTTGCATTTGAGGAGGGTTCTTATCAACTTGGAAGAGGGCTAATGGAACAATAGGGGTTTTTGACAAATAAGCAAGAACGTTACTCAGCTACTCAATGACTCGGTCCTATCTCCTTGCACCAATCTCTTAAATCCATAATCTTCGAATCTTGGTTTGAAAGATAGCAAAGGATATTTGAAGACCTTCCATTTTTAAAGCTTCACAATGGTGCTCTCTAACCATCATGGGTGGCCCATTGGTCCAAAGGGACTAGGGTTAATTAAGAGGGAATGGGTTCAAATTGGCCACCTACCTTAGGAATTAGTAATTCTTATGTGTTTCCCGGCACCAAATGTTGTAGGGTCAGGCGGTTACCCCGTGAGATTAGTCGAGGTGCACGTAAGCTGGCTCGGAGACTCACGGATATAAGACAAAAAGACCGAGCTAAAAGATTCTTACTTACAAGGATCATAATGAACCTTTTCCTACAATTTAACAAGCTGAATGGTATCCCTTTGCTGTTGGAGGTTTTTTATCCAAACCACATAACATCACTTCTAGATTCTCTGAAGAATTTTTGATTTAGGGAAAACATGAAAAGGTCAGCTAGGCGAGAGCAGCCCATTGAACTGATAGAGAGTAAGAAATAACTTTTTCTGTTTAAAGATTTTGGCTCTGCTGCATCTAAAGCACTATCAATCTCAGTGGTGAAAGTCTTCTTTTTCACAACCACAACCACAGCATGCTGCTTGTAGCTCCAGCCCCGGCTAGTGAAGAGTAAAAGAAAAACAAACTAGACCAGGGTATGGGGGGAGGCAGAAGGGAACGACTTAGGTTAGGAAGAATGAAACATGGAAGAAGGGGGCAGGGACATAGAGGATATTAGGAAAGAGAATTTCAAATAATCCAACTAGAATTTTGGTTTATGGGTTCTGTTAAAAATAATTATGTTGTCCAAAATTTCAATTTGTTTGGAGCTGTTTGATAATGCTTTTTTTTTTCTGTTTTTAAAAATCATGTTTGTTTATAACATGTTTCTTTTCTAACCGAATTTCAAAAACGTTTGGACACATTAAAAAGAAAAGTTTTCAAAACAATGGGTGTCCCGTTGGTCAAAAGGGTTCAAGATTGATTGGGTTTTCAATTTAAAATTTGAAGCCAACTTGGTTCAGCTTCTGTGTGGGACTTCGCATTCCTCTTCTACGGCTCGACTTTTATGGATTTATGCGGTTAAAAGCTTCCTCTCAGAATTATGGTTTGAGCGGAACACAAGGCTTGGGCAAATGAAGATCTTTGTTCGATTGTTTCAACTCAACCAAATTTAAGGCCTCTCATTGGCGTTCTTTGGCGGATTCCTTTTCTCATTATTCCCTTTCTGTTATTTTTAACAATTGGGGTGTTTTCATTAGTCCAGAGTAGTTCTCGTAATTTTTATATTTCCTTGTTCGTTATGTCTTTTAATATATATATATATATATTTTGTATTTTCACTCTTTTGAGACTTTGTATCCTTGAACAATTTTATTCCTTTTCATTTCATCAACGAACAGTTCGTATCTTGTTAAGGAAAAAAAAAACACAATGGGTGACCCATTGGTCCAAAGGGGTTAGGGTTAATTGAGAGGGAATGTGTTTAAACATCATTATGACCACCTACCTTAGGAATTAATTCCTATGTGTTCCCAACACCAAATGTTGTAGGGTCAGGCAGTTGGACTGTGAGATTAGTCGAGGGACACGCAAGCTCGCCCAAACACTTACATATATATATATAAAAAAAAAAAAAATTGTTTTAAAATTTGACTAAGGTTTAAGTAGTTTTTATAAGCTTAATTTTTAAAATGTAAATTAAGCAGAAGGTTTAGGTTTAAGTAGTTTTTAACCAAAAATGAAATGGTTATCAATAGGTATCTAAGGATTCTTCCAATTGGTTTTTATGATGTCATTTTCTGTTCTCTTTTATTATGGTGTTATTGGGTCTCACTTTGGGTTGAAGCTTCCTCTCAGAAATGATCCCAACTCTTTAACTGTTGCCAACAGGATGAGTTTCTGTGATTCCTGGTTCTGGGTTAGAGAATATCTTTCCTTTCATTTATTGAAAGAAAATCTGTTTGTTTAAATAAATTTGTTTCATATCTCTCCACCTCCCTCCCATGTGGAAAAGTAAGAGGTAAAAAATTATTCCAACTTTCCAATATTAATATTTTAAAAAGTGGTCTCTTTCCTTCGTGTGTTGTGTTGCTGATATCGTCATCTGATTTCTTTTTTTCTTATGTACCCAACATTATTTGGATATTCTAGTCTGTCATTCTTAGTATAGTTTCTGGTCTGGCCTTTTGCAGAATGCTGGAATTGATTTTCCACCAAGAGAAGAGAATAGTGTTCCGTTTTTTACTCCACCTCAAACCCAGCCCATTGTTCATCAACCTGCTGCAGCTTTTGAGGATGCTGCAATTCATGCCTCTCTTGAATCTGATGCTTCTGGGCTGAGGTACCTTTTTCTTATCTTCCTCTTCCGTGTTTGTTTGTGATGCTTGATTGCCATTCCACCACTAAATCATCTACATATCTATTTTTATGCCACTATCACATTACTTGAATTTTGTAAAACGTGTTACTCATTCTGCTAGTATTCTTCCATAGCCTTGTGCACATTTCTCTCAGAAAGTAAAGTTATTCTAACTGCTGTCTTTCAATCTGAGTTTATAAGGTATCCAATAAGCTTATCAAATAAAAAACTGAACCACTTAATGTATAATAATAACAGATAAATGGCGGATAAACCAAAATAGTAAACTAAAAGCTTTTAGTACATCAGCCACCCACATGATTAATACACCCTTGCCTTGCCCATTTACTGGTTTGGTGCTGCCCCATAATTTTATATTATCCCAGTGTGGTGTTCTTAACTTCATATGACGTCAAACCGCTGATGATGTGCAATGACATTGGTTACTCATGTTTTAATTTTTGTCTTACACTGCGATGTTCATGGTAAAAATCTAGGAAATCATATGTTCGGATATCCACTCTTGCATTTATTTTACCTTTGCAACCAAAAAAAATATATATATATTGCTTTCTTGGACTTTACCCCTTGAGGATAATATTGAACGCTGCTATAGTTGTTTGATATGTTTTATTTCTTTAACAAGTTTCCACTTCTATCCATCTTCGTTAAAATAAACTAAGTTATTTTTGTCTTTAGTTTTGCACTGAGGTATTAGAAATTGATTATTAACAACTCAGATTCCTTCCATAATAATCAAGTTTTTCGGCATTATTCCTTATTGCCAAAAAACTTGATATTATATATCAGGCAGTCCTATTTGATGGGCAATCGATTGCTTTGAAATAAAAATTTTACTTTCAACAGCTTGCCAGAAATTCGAAATGCACAGGGGCTTGCAGATGTGCTAATGGAAATGCTTGGTGCCCTGGACCCTAAAAAACCAGAGGTATCTTTTCTTCGCGTCTAATATTGATTGAATTTTGTAGTATAAAAGTTTAAATTAAGCCGATTGATATAGTACAAATTTTGTTTCAAGATTCAGGAAGTTGTGAACTATTTTTTTAACTTATGTACCTCACTATTGTTTTGGTAGACTGCTTGAAGTAAAATAGGCATAGAATTTTTTGTAAAAGTAGTCAAATAGTTTTTTTTGTTAAGTTTAGAAAGTATAGAATCCTATTCAATAAGTGTAATGCATTAGCTCTCGGCTCTTGGTTGGGCAGAGAAAGAAAATCACTCATTTTTAAAATCAGCATTCTTAAGATCAAAATCAAAGAGGCGGGCAGAAAAAGGGGGCTAGATGCAAACAAGGGTAGTAATTCGTTTTTTTTTGAACAAGATACGAACTTCTCATTAAGATAATGAAAAGGAACAAAATGTTCAAGGATACAAACTCTCGAAAGAGTGAAAATTGAAAT
>NW_019104591.1:500067-528462 GCF_001995035.1 Momordica charantia
CTCTTCCACAAAAAAGACCTCATTTTCTTCTCAATTTGTTTACAAACTCCCGCTGGCATTTGATATAAGGACATATAATAGAGAGGCAAATTAGAAAGGACAGACTTACAAAGCRTTAAACGACCTCCTCTCGATAGTTGATACCGATTCCATCTGTCCAATTTCTTTTCAATTTTCTCYACAATAGGGCTCCAAAATGCTGCTGATCTCGGGTTRCCACCCAAAGGAAKTCCTAAATATAGAAGTGGAAGAGAGGCAGTCAGACAATTMAAAAATTCYGCCCTTTTTCTAACTTTTTCAGTTTGCAAATTAATACCACAAATCGCCGACTTTCCTCAATTGACAGAGAAACCCGACATTCTTTCAAAAGTTTTAATGGCCTGAATAAGGTTGTCCAACATATTGTCATTATCTTTGCAGAAAATGAGAATATCATCTGCGAATTGCAAATGGGAGATATGGACTTTGTCCTTGCCAATCACGAACCCTTCATAGAAACCTCCCGAATGAATGCTGTCCAAAATACTGCTGAAGAAGTCCCCTACTAACAGAAAGAGAAAAGGTGAAAGGGGATCACCTTGCCTCAATCCCCTAGTGGCTGAAATTCGACCCCTTGGCCTTCCATTGATAAAGATGGAGAATTTAGTTCCCCACACACAACCATCGATCCATCTACGTCATTTCTTCCCAAACTGTTTTTGTTTAAGAACATCATCCAGAAAGTCCCAATCAACTATATCAAATGCCTTTTCTAGGTCTAACTTTAACAACCATCCACTGCGTTTTTTAGCCTTATAGTCTTCCACTGCTTCATTGGCAATTAAAATTGGGTCAAGGATATTCCTTCCTTCAATGAATGCACTTTGATTGATCGATATTGTGGAATGCATAACCTTCTTAAGACGTTCCGTTAAGACTTTAGCCAGTAACTTATAAATAGAAGAACAAAGGCTAATTGGTCTATAATCTCGGATTCTGTCCACCTTTGTCGTTTTTGGAATAAGGCAAATGAAATTCTCCTTTAGGCAGGCACTAATAATGCCGTTATCAATGCAATTCAACATTTTCATGTGCATGTGATTTTAGTAAAACTTGAGAAAACAAAAACTTCCATTCCATTTTTGGTTTTCTAATGACTCAACACAATGACAGGGTGTAAAGCAAGAAGTGATTGTTGACCTTGTTGACCAGTGCCGGTCATATCAAAAGCGTGTCATGCTGCTTGTAAATAGTACCGGGTTAGTGTTTTCTTGTAGGTCTGGAGTACCACTTTTGCTGTGTCCAAAAAACACTTCCTACTTAAAATCATCATATTTGGAAGTGATATATAAGTGCTTCTAGAAAAAATCAGAAGCACTTAGGAGTGCTTTGATGAGACAGCGCTTGTATAATGATCTATTGTTAAGAATGTAGAACCAAATATTAGTGTTTTTTAAGTATTTTTTACTTAAGCGCTTAAAATCAAAGTATTTTTATTAAGTTTACTTATGGAAAGAAAACAAAAGAAAAGATCAAATTCTTTGTTGTTCGAAATTCATATTCTTTCTGCTGATTATTGTTTTCACTTTACCAGAGATGAGGAACTTTTATGTCAGGGATTGGCTTTGAATGATACTCTGCAGCGAGTGATTAAACAGCATGATGATATTGCGAATGGAACTGCTAATAGAGAAACAACAGGAGCTGAATCATCAGCTCTTCCAATTGTAACTATCAACAATGAGGATGATGAATCAGAAGATGATTTTGCTCAGTTAGCTCGGAGGTATTTTTAAAATTCTCTATTCGAGATGATCTCCATATGTCTTTCTGCTCAGTACTTACCATCTTTCTCATAGTTTTATCAGGCTAGAATAGTTAATTCTTGTTAGGAGTTTGGATATGATTGTTGGATGCAACTATGGGGTGGGTTCGACATCTTAAGCCTAAGAATGTTAACCTTAGGAGTTTGAGCGGAGGGTTTAGGAAACTGTGTTTGAGGTGCAGGTTTAAAAAATTTGGGTTTAGAAAAGGAAATGAATTTGGGGAGGGGCAGGTTTCGGGTACTGTTGAAATACAAACAAGTAAACCTCGGGCTTGACTAAACGAATGGGATAAAACATGAGTTTGGAATTTAAGCCAAAGTCCCAAAATTCAAACCCCCCCCCCAAACACCTTCACGAGTCCTATATGCTTTAACTTTCTTTCAATTTTATATCTTCGTAGCAGAAGTTCGAACAAACGTATTGTATTTGTTGCAGATCATCTAGAGACAATTCTCAAGGACAGAGCAGAAAACCAGCCAATGGTAGTACTGAATCGACCCGAGTTGGACCTCTTCTACCTCCTCCGCCATCATCAAAGAAGCCAGTTCTTGCAGGTAGCAGCATGGTTGATTACCTTAGTGGTGATACTTACAAATCAGAAGCTTCCGAAACTTCACGTACGGTTCCAGTTCACTCAACTGCAACTTCAATCCCACCATCTCCTTCACCCGTCTCCCATGTGGAACACTCCATCTCATCACAACCTGTGTATGATGAACCAAATCCCACGGCATCATGGGGCTTGCAGGAGCCCCAAAGCCCCTCCACCCTTCCACCTCCACCATCGAAATTCGGTCAGAGACAGCAATTTTTTGACCAACATGAGGCTCGCGGGTCGGGTTCCTCATACGACAGCTTAGTTGGACAGACCCAGAACCTCTCTCTCAATCCCCCAACTCCAACTAAACAGGAAAAGTCGGAAGATGTGCTATTCAAAGATCTGGTTGATTTCGCCAAAGCTCGGTCATCTGGATCGTCGAATCCAAACCGGTCTTTCTGAACATTTTAGTAAAGATGAATTCTATGGTGTCGGTACAGATTATAAAGTTGTGTTTAGCCCATCAGGTTTTGCATCAGATTGAAGAATTATCAATATTACCAAATTATCTTTTGGAATAGGGAAGCCAGCGTTTGGGTTGTGTATGTGTATGTATGCTGTTTCTGGGTTCATGAGTCGAGCAATTTATTGCATATATTTGCCTTTTATATATATATAATATATAATGTTTATATTCTTATATGATTATATAATCGTTGTAAATTCGTTGGGAAATTTTCAAACGAACAATTTCTTATTGGATCCGAGATTGATTGTGTTCATAATACATTTACTATCTTAGTTGTCTTTTACCAACTTTTATCAGCTGTTATTTTGTCTCCTCTTGTGGACATCAGTTTTAGTTAAAGAATTCTATATTTATAGACTCTTAAATATATGATTTGGTTTTTAAGTCAAATTAGTTGCCCTAGTTTGTTCTTGATTTCAATTTCAACTTTATGGTTTTAAAAGTTTCAGTTAGAGTTCTTATAGTTCAATTCAAACATTATTATTTTTTACATAGTAGTCTTCTATCGAGGTAACTATATTAGTTGAGTGTATTAAGGTTTAGGGTCGAGTGAAAAAAAAAATAAAAGAAAATAGATGAATTTTTTGGGTGGTTAAAATATACAACCGGCGAGATACCAAACCATAGGGATTGGACTGGAACTAAGTTTAAACTATATAGACTTGAATTGAAGCTAATCTTGAATCATAGACTGGAACTAAGTTTAAACTATATAGACTTGAATTGAAGCTAATCTTGAATCATAGAGACCAATTTAAAATCATAGAGACCAAATTAAAACTTTGCCTCAATTAGAGGGATAAAATTTGTAATTTAACCTATTATCGATGTGTTCAAAATTATTTATATGTCTTCTTAACATAAATTTTGGATTTGCCACTATCTTTGAACCTCCTTTCTGACCCCATTCAATAATATCAAGTTATGTACGAATATTACGCGTCAAGCCATATGAAACGAGGATGTTTGAAAATTTATGGGTCAGCATGTCTCTATTCATCAAATCAAAACATTTAGTATTTATAACCCAATAAAAGGTATTTTGATGTCACAACATTGCATATATATATGATCGGTGAAATTGAAACATTTACAAATAGTCAAAAGTGAACATAGGTCAGCGGTAATTGACATATATCTTAAACCGAGAGGTTGTAAATTTAATCCCCACATGTTGTATAAAACAACATTTACAAATAAATAGTGAATTTTAAAATGACCGTAGCTAAATTGTCTATTGTCTCAAGTGCTAAATTTATAATATTGTCTTTAATGTTTTGAATTTTTTTAGTTGAATCTTTATATCATTAAACGTTGAAAGTAATGATGAACATCAAAATATATTCATCGAACAAAAGTTCCATACCCAAAAAGAAATGAAGAACAACAATATACTATAGAAACCCACATGCCCTTCTCTTCTAAATATCATATATAAAAATAAAAGCTTAACCCATTATTTATTCAAACAAAAGGTATTTCCCCTTACAATGACTTCATTTATCAATGGATTTAAATACTATTTTAGTACATATATTTTTAACTTTGATTTATTTTAGTTGATGTACTCTTCAGTTTTATTCATTTTAACCCTTCTATTTTCAAAACGCTATTTTAGTCCATAAACTTTTAAAAAGTGATCAATTTGATCTTTCTTAGTTAACGTGCATTTTATACACAATAGAAACCATAGAATACAAATTTATAGTTATATTTCAAGAAATTTAATGAGTAAAGTATCGTATTAAAATTATAATTAAAATAAATGATCCGGACCCAAACAAGAACTAAAATGAACAAAAATAGGGGTGCATATGAATCAAAGTTCAACTACCAAAATAATATTTAAATCAGAGTACTTGAAATCTCTCACTCAGAGTGGTGATGGGTGTAGAAAACTTTATGGCATAAAATAATTTTCTTGTGTTGGCTAAATGGCATACAACAGTGTGTCAAAAACTGCTTCCTTTTGATCCAACTCCATTAAACTTTTAAAATCTGCTTCTTTTTTCCATTGTTGCCCATCTCAAGAACATCAAAACCTTATTTAATTTGGAACAACTTTCCTTTGTTTGTGCAACCACAACCTTAGAAAATTCCTTTTTGTTGAACCACAAAATAATTGTTTTAATAATATTACATGTTCATGGAGTTGAGTGGTTTTGTTTTAGCCTTTAATTTAATGCTGCCTTGCAAGCAATACACTAATGATAAGCTAATTAAAAGATTGTTGGGTATCAATTTTCAGGATTCAATTTTATTGCTACCAAATTTTTTCGGGTTTGGTTTATTTTGGTTTTTATACTTTCGCAATGTCTATTTTAGTCCTTAAATTTTTAAAAGATGAACATTTTGATCCACCAACTTTTAACATGTGTCTTATTTAGGGCATGTTTGGTATATTAGGATTTTGAGGGATTTTAAATGGTTTGTTTGGTACCTCAGTATTTTGAATGATTTGAAATCGTGTATTTATGTAAAAAAAAATTTTGATCAAAATGGTGGGATTTTGCAGGATTTTATAGAACTTCAGAGTAAATTACATATTTAATTTTGTCATATTTTAATTTACTAATTAATAAATTTAGATTAAAAAGGCATACATCAGTAAACTTTTTATTTTCTTTTCCTTTCCTGAATATCAAAGAAATAAATTTAAACATATTCATTTCATTATCGCTTCAAACAACCTAAAGAATTTTAGATCATTTCTTAGATTTCAAATCACGGAATTTAAAATCATTTCTTGAACTTTCTTGACATCAAACGAAGAGTTCATTTTAATTTTAAAAATATAACCATATTCACAATCTTGCTGTTATTTTGTCACCTAATATTTATCCATTTAATTTGTGTTTGAATAATTGTTGTATTACCTTAAAATTTGAATAGAAAAATTAAAACAAATATATATTACCTTAAAATTTTTGGTATTCAAAATCGTAAATGTTTGACAACGAGAACACTGAGTCATGCCACTATTTTGTCAAAAGATTTAATTTTAACAGCGTTATTTCCAAAATTTGAAAGATTACTTTGTGAACTTTTAGAGACCAGACTAAAATAACTAAAAAATTGTTGTGACATTAGAATATATAAATAATCTAAAAGCATAACTTTAAAATTAAAATGTCCAAGAAAAAACTTTAAATTAAAAATATGCCAAAACACACAACATTAATCATTCTTAAAGTAAAGCAAAGCTAAACTTCTACGTGTGGCATAACTCATAATTACTACTTAAATCACACACTTAGAAAAATTAAAACCAAAAAGAAATATCTGACAGCAAAGATTTCTTACCCTCAAAACCATAAATTAAAAAAAAAATCATAATCATATGAAAATATAATTAACTATATAATATATCTTCAACTTTCCCATTTCAGAATATTTTATAAAGCTTCAATAAAACTTCCCTGAATCTCATTTTCTTCATAATTCCCTCTGGAATTAGGTAATGAAAGGCATAACATGAGCTACATGATAGGCAACAATAATAAATTCCTCTTTTGTCTGCCATTGTCACTCCTTTTTTACAACAAAACTAGTTGGCAACTCCCTTACATTACTCACCATGTCTCCTCCCAACATCTCTCAAAACCCTTGATTTCTCCTCGGTTTTTGAACCAGGGCCGAAATCGAAACCCCTCACTAGCTAGTACTATTCATGATGTTAGTTTCTTCGAAGTTTAGATTCATTCTGGTCTTAACGGCTGTTGTTATCGCCCTCGCCACTGTCTCGGAGGCGGCGAGGGTGCCAAGAGAGTATTGGGAGCAAATGATGCCAAAGAAGCTTCCATCGCCGTCCTCGGCACCATCGAAAGGGACCAACTCTGTGGCAAAGGCTGTGAAGGTTGATGGGATATTGCCCGCAAAGGAGGGGAAGGTTTAGGTTTCCGACAGTTGATTGTCACGTCGAACTCACATTATACTTCAAATACTTCCTCTCTCTACTCTTCGCGGAGTCACCAGAGAGATGAAGATTGGGGGAGTTAGAGGAGGAGGAGGCGGCGACCTACAGCGAAGCTACCACTGATTTCGCGTCCGATGGCTGGCCCGAGCTCTTGGAGATGGGCTTTCATGGCGGATATATGAACATATGATATTGGTTTAGATTATTATTTTTGTTTGATTGAATTTGGAAACCCTCTTGTAAAGATGATGGGGTGGATCATGATCAGACCAAAAGCAAAAAAAAAAAAATAATAAAGAGAAGAAGATCAAATAGAACTGTTTCTGAAACTTCCCACCAGAGAATGAAAGTGAAAAAAGTCTCATTTTATTGCCTTTGGATCTGTTAAATTTCAATATAAAAGTTCTTAATCGCTGACTTCTTTCTAATTTATTACCTAAATTTTATGCTTAGTATTTTTTGTTGTATAAATTTGCTTGTTGAATCAAAAAAGGGTTATAGCATTTTATTATAAGAGGACTGAAAAATGTACCAAATTTGACCATTAATATAATGGAGATCATTATTGTACGTGAAAAGATGAGCTTTAGGCACCCAATTAACTACTCAAACTGTAATAATTTAATTAGGGATGACAATGGGACGAGAAAGTTTAGAGACACTGTTCTTATTCTCAGTGTTATGTGGGAGATTTTAACCTCTATCTCACTCATGAATTTTAGGAATTGTTACAATAACACCCTTTCGAAACTTTCAAAATTTTGATCAATCACCTTTGATTTCAAATTTGGTAGAAATGAGAAAAAAATTGGTTTTGATGTAACAATAATTTATAGTTTTAAAGTTTGATTGCATGCAACAATTTGTTTAATGGTAATTGGTACATTTTTGCAATATTTAAGAGTTAATAAGTAAGTTTAAATCATAATTTGATTAGAATAACGTTCCGAGAGTTATGATTATGATGACTCTTATAATTTAAATGTGTTTTTACTATTAATATGGTACAAGAGCTCAAAAGTTAGCATGATCTGATCCAAAATAGGATTCGACCAAAATCAATGAGTCAAAATAGCCACAATCCTAACAAAGAGTTTATAATATAAGTGAGCTTCTCCTCATAGCCAATTGATTTTGAGATGTAACCCCTAAATATTAAGATGGTAGCAGAGCGGGTGATCTTGTATTTGAATCATTACATTGTTATTTCCTCACCCGTTATAATGATTTCCACTTATTGGGTTTTGTGTAATTATCCAAACCCACAAGTGAGCTGAGGAGTGTTAGATATCCAATATATAAAATATAAACTTCTACTCAACTCATTAATTTAAGCTTTTTTTGTTGGAGGTGGTTTATTCATCCATAACAGTTTTTGGAGTCAATATTGGGCCTCGTTCGGTAAGGTTATCATTTCTTATTTCTCGCAATTAATTATGTTTCTCGTTTCTTATTATTTAGAAACATTCTCAAAATTGCGTAGAAATTTTAGAAACAATTCAAACAAGTTTCTTGTTTCTTGTTTCCATTTCCAAATTTATTCATCGAACTCACAACCTCTGGGTTGGAGATATATGTCAATTACCACTGAGTCATGCTCGCTTTGGCTTTAATATCGGCTTGGCAGAAGGGATTGTAATTATTATATTACTTCGAGTGAATTATAATCTCTATATTCACCGAGGAAATACAAAATTCTAGTTATAATTTAAGAAAAATACTTTGGCTCCTTAACACTAAGGACCAAACTTTTTCCTCACCATTATTGAAAATTTGAGAACTCATTAATTTTTATAAAAAGTTCCTTGTTTTTGCATTTCCTCTCTTAGTTGTCAAATATTTAATGGTGGTAAGTACAAGATTCATTTTCAGTATTTTCCATAATTTAAAAGCTAAGTGTATTAGTCACTAATATGTATTCCATATTTTTTCAAGGTCGTCCCTATTATTATTTTTTAAAAAAATCAATTTCGTCTCTTTATGTTTTAATATTTTTTCATTATATGATTATAACAACTTCTATAGTCGGGACTAATTTTTTGAATTTTTACTGGTCACCACAAAAAATTTCAATGAACTATTTAAATGATCAATTTGTGATTCATGCGATAAATACTAAAGGCTTTCGATAGACTTCTTTCATTTTCAAATTAGCTTGCGACAAGTCCAAGCATTAGTATGAATTTCATTGATCGTGCAAGGCCAAATCCATCTTAACGATGAATGATTCGATGATAACAAGAAATCAAAATGAATCGTTTCATGTCGTCCTTCTTCCCTCATCAATTCCCAATGAACAATATGATTTTGAACCTATCATTTTTTCGATTTGGTCGATTCCGAAAAATTAAACCCCTTAAATTGAACCAACGAAACATTTCATTTAATGAAGCCCAATTCCCTCCGTCAAAGCCACATTCCGCGGTAAAAACTCTTAGTCATGAGCTCCTCAAAACTAAAGAGACTAGACGAGATAGAATATGCGCGTATAAAAAGTAGAATATACCATAGACAAAGAGTGAGTCTCCCCCTATGCTAGGGGTAGGGACTAGAACACCTTCAACCAATTACAAACATTTTCTTTATTAAATTCGATAGAAATAGATCAATAAAAATATAGATCCGAGTCAAACATTTTCTTTATTAAATTCGATAGAAATAGATCAAGGAAGATGTATTTTTCAAATTTTATATATACCCACTAATCACCATCAAAAACAAAGATTAGATCCAATGACATGGTCATAAGTTAAAATATTTGTAATTATGTGTAAATTTCTCTTCAAAAAAAACAAAACTTTGTATACATTTTTAGGTCTCCTGCTTGGAAAAAGGCTGGATGAGATATTACCAAAGAAAGAGAACGACATCTTCATCCCATGTCGTTGGAATTGTCAGAAAATTAGAGCTGAGCTTGTCGTCTTCATTAAGTTTCATAATTAAATTTAATTACCATAAACTTTAAATACTTAATAACCGGCCAGCGACGACTTATAAAATTATAATCCAAGCTTTTTATTTCCTTTACCTTCATATATCTAATCTGTTGAGTATGTAAACTTTTATCATCAACTTCTCAAGCATATCACACATCAATGGCTTCTTTTTTATGGAAGATGCAAACATTCTCCCACATCGTGCTGCTGATCATGGCCGCCGTGGCGAGCCATGATGCTGAAGCGTCGGAAGCTCTTCCTCGACAGTTGCCGATCACCTTCCCCAATTGCACGGACCGGTGCGGCGAAGTGGAGATTCCGTACCCATTTGGACTCACTCCTGAATGTTCTTTCAGTGAGGCGTTTCTCATCACCTGCAACAGCTCGCTTAACCCGAGCAAGCCGTTCATTGGCGACGTTCCGGTCGTGAGTATTTCGATCGAAGATGGCGAGTTGGTCATCGAGACTCTTGTGGCCAGTTATTGTTTTGATGCTAATGGGAATACCTTTGGCAGCCACAAAGAAGCTTTTCTCAACGTCGACCAGTTTACCATCTCGACGAGGAACATCTTTACAGTTGTCGGCTGCAGCACGGTCTCGATGATCGGTGGTGCCCTCCGGGACGGCGAAAGTTACATTGCGGGATGTGCATCGTTCTGCAGTGGTTATCGAAGTATAGTGAATGGGTCATGCTCTGGCGTCGGGTGCTGTCAAATGATGATCCCTGGCGGATTGAAAGAGGCAAGGTTTTAAATATCAATGCGCATTCGAAGGTCTCAAATTTATAAGGGTGGATGATAATTTAGAAATTTATGAAAAAAGTTATAAAAATAAATAATAATTCGTAAAAAAAATAATGTTGTTTTTCTCCGAAATACTATTAACATATTTTTTTTATATAATTCATACAACGTAGATTGAGAGTATTTTTCTAACGATTCTTTTCGGTGAAATTGATCAAAAAGGTAATTCAAATTTAAGGTGATTGTAACACTTATTTAAGTATTTGCAAATATATTTAATTTTTAACCTATAATGTTTTTTAAATGTTGTAACTTTTCAATTTCTTTCATTTTTTTGGTACGTTTCTTAGGTTTTAGTGAAATTTTGAGTTTAATCATTGAAAAGTATAAACTTCCATGAAGCTATACATATCTATATTTTGTAGGTAAATTCTTTTAATTTTCATATTTTATCATCAATTTAATCCTCTCGAATCTATAAACATATGAAAATGGTATGTGTTAAACACAGATGAATATAACATTGGAGGAAGGAAACGACATATCAAATGGGTCGGATATATATTCATGTGGGTACAGCTTCGTGGTGGAGGAGAGGGAGTTCAACTTCTCATCGGCATACATTCCAAAGTTTCCGAACACCACGGTTCCGATGGTTTTGGATTGGGCGGTGGGCGACGGGCCGTGCGAGGCGGCCGTAGGTGGCGGGAGGAATGCGTGTCAGGGAAACAGCCGCTGCGACAACCCAGGGTTTTTGGGGGGCCACCGCTGCAGCTGTTTGGAGGGGTTCACTGGGAATCCATATTTGCCCAATGTTGGTTGTCAAGGTACAACAATTTTCAACTCTCTATGTTCTCTTTTGTACGAACTTTAGGGTGTGGTTTTGGGGGACATGATAATTCAAGGTGCTTTTGAAATCTACTCATTTAATAACCACTTTGAACTCTATTTGGAGGTGATTTTGGGTGTGGCAATTGTCAAAATTACTCCGGTATTTGACAAACTAAAAATTTATTTTAGGAAGGTTAAAAATCATTTCAAATAGAATTTTTAACGTATTACTTATAGTGTGTTTGGGAGTGATTTTGATATGGCCAAATCATTTTTGCAATTGTCAAAATATCATTTCCATTAATCATATTTGGCAAATTAAAAAATTGATTTTAAGAAAACATAAAATCACTTAAAATTTGATTTTTAAAGTGTCATTTGGGTGGTGATTTTGAAAAATCATCTTAAATCTATTTTTTTAGAATCACTTCTTCTACGTATCATTACTCCCAAACACACCTTTAAAATTTAAATGAAAGTGATTTTTTAGCGTGATCAAAATCATTTTGTTACTGTCATAGGTTCCATTTAAAATAATAATGTTTCTTAGTAATTCTTTAAATAACTCTAAAGAAAAGTGTTTTTTTGGTTGAACAATTCTATGATAGGATTGACTTGCGATGATGTATTCTTTTGCTATTGGAGAACTTTGATGTTAGTTTCAATTACACCAAAAATTTTTAACTAATCTACTCTTGACGTTTAAATTGATTCAAACGTGCTACTAAACAATCTTTATACTATTAAAACAAGTATTGTAAATTGACATGGTTGTTCAATTGTAAATAGAGAAGTGGTGTAGCCGTGGCTTTTAAAAAATCATTAAAAAATAAACGTGGCAAGTATTAATAATCACTAGACAATCACTTTTCACGTCACGTTCGTCCGTTCATTTTTTAACTCACTTTCAATTTGAGTGATTGTCTGGTAGTTACAGGTACATGCTTTTCATGTATTTGTCATTCATTTTCTAAAAATCATAAACTCAATAACCACTTCTGTTTTTATCAACGTTGAAAATTGTTCAAAAAGATATTTAAATCAATTTTAAAGGTAAAGGGCAGTACTCAAACTTTTTAGGTGATAAAGGTAGAATTAAAAACTAACCTCAAAATGTAAAAGGACAAGAATATCCCTACTACTCTAGGCATCTCCATATAATATCTCTGTGTTTCATCTAAAAAATCGAGATAATTATCATATCTTATATATTATATATTAAAATCTTCTCTGGCGAATATGAAACTTTTGTTTGCATTTCGCTGCACAAAATTCATGGTCATTTATATATATATATATATATAATAACCCAAGGAGTAATTATTGTTTAATTTGTACAGACATCAACGAATGTGATGATCGTAATGCAAACGAGTGTACGGATTTATGTACTAATACGGAAGGAGGTTATAAATGTTCTTGCCCTGATGGATACTCCGGCAATGGCAGATACGACGGCGACGGCTGCGTTCGCCGCCGCCGCTCTCATGTCCTCCTTTTAGCTCTTGGTACGATTCCTTTTCTTTTTCTTTGTTTTCTGGAGGAATCACTGTTCTTAATTCACAATTAATGTTGAATTCACAGGAATCTGCGTGGGCGTCTTGGCGCTGCTAGTGACTTGTTCTTGGTTCTACATCGGATTCAAGAGATGGAAGCTCATCAAGCTGAAGGCCAATTTCTTCGAACGAAACGGAGGCCTAATGTTGGAGCAGCAGCTTTCAATCAGAGACGAAGCCGCACAATCTGCAAAAATCTTCACGGCAGAGGAATTGCAGAAAGCCACCGACAATTACTCCGACGACCGAATCGTCGGCAAAGGCGGCTTCGGAACAGTCTACAAAGGAATCCTCCCAAACGGCGCCGCCGTCGCGATCAAGAAATCGAAGATTGTCGACAAAACTCAGAACAAACAGTTCATCAACGAAGTCGTCGTTCTCTCGCAGATCAACCACAGAAACGCGGTGAGACTCTTAGGCTGCTGCTTGGAAGAAGAAGTTCCGCTTCTCGTCTACGAATTCGTCTCCAACGGCACGCTCTTCGAACACATCCACAGGAAAAAATCGCCGCGGTCAATTCCTTGGAAAATCCGCCTGAAGATCGCATCGGAAACCGCCGGAGTTCTCTCTTACCTTCACTCTTCCGCCACGATTCCGATCATTCACAGAGACGTGAAGTCCACAAACATTCTCCTCGACGAAAATTTCACCGCGAAGGTCTCCGATTTTGGCGCCTCGAAACTCGTCCCCTTAGATCAAGCCGATCTGTCCACGATCGTTCAAGGAACTCTCGGATACCTAGATCCAGAGTATCTCCAAACCAGTCAATTAACAGAGAAGAGCGATGTGTACAGTTTCGGCGTGGTGCTCGTCGAATTGATGACCGGAAAAGTTCCTCTCTCCTTCAGCCGATCCGAGGAAGAACGGAATCTATCGATGTACTTCCTTCTCGCTCTGAAACAGAATCGGCTCGGAGAAATTTTGGACAAAACTCTTGGCGGCGGTGTCGAATTCGAGAAATTGAAGGAAGTTGCGAGCCTGGCAAAGATGTGTTTGAGAGTGAAGGGAGAAGAAAGGCCGACGATGAAGGAAGTTGCCGCAGAGCTCGAAGGTCTGTATCAAATGGTGTACGGTCATCCATGGAATCTGGACGACAATTCCTCGAGTGTGGAAGAAGCAGAGCTTTTCCTTAGCGAGGAAAAAGAAGCTCAAATGGCGAATTCGCTTCCTCGTGAGGACGAAACTGAAGGCTGTAATGGCAGTAACCGATATCACAGTTTCCCCACCAACGATATGATTCCCATTGCCAAACCGCATTCCGGGAGGTAAAATCAAAATGGATTCAAATTCCTTTTTTTTTTTGGTAGGTTCTTAAAATTTTTAATGTTCCATTTTATTTTTTCCGCTTTTTTTAGTCCACTTAGGTTAAATTACAAGTAGCACTTTTATTTGCAACGTTCCTTTAAAAAGTATCTAATATGTTAAATTTAAGAGCATGTTTGTTAACGTCATTTTTAATAAAGAAAAATAAATTGCATGACCCCAACATCATAAGTTCAAATATAATAAACAAGCTTTTTATTTATGTTTTGAAATAAATTGGAAATAAGGATATGATAGAAGAAATTTGTTTGTGTTGTTTCTAAAATTTCTATATAATTTTGAGAACGTTTCTAAAATTTCTATATAAGTTGCAAAATGCTTATATTTCTTAAGAAAATTAGAAACGAGAAACAAGAAATAGAAACGTTACAAAATAGCAGTGTCTAGTAGTATTGAGTTTGGTTTCTTATGGATTCTTGAGTTGAGTTGGCATTAGTTAACCTAATAGAGATGTTGAAGGGACGTTAATCCCGTAGTGGAAACGGAGATCTAGTTCTTGAATTTTGAGGAACCAAACCCACAAATGGAAAAGAAAAATGTCTCTAGTGAGCATCTTTGCTGGTGGGAACAACGATTGGAAACCCAGAGAGAATTGAGAGAGAGATTTGAGAGAAAAAACCATTATGCACAAAAAAAACAAGAAGAAAAGAAAAAACCCACTCCCGTGCAAGGGAGTGTTTTAACATTATTATTATAATAATATTAATAATTAATAGTAACTATTAATTAATCATATTAATTAATAATGGATTAATTATATATATATAGATATATTAACTAAATAAATAATTAACACTTAATTATTTATTATCAAAATAGAATCATATTCTAAAAGTATTTCTCTCGTATAACCTATAGTTATAATGTACATCTTATGCACATTATTTTTAAACTATAGTTTTAATATGAATCCTATTCATATTGATTTTATTTGAATCTCATTCAAAAAATTTCTCTAATAATATATAGTTTTTTAATTTAGAATTAACTATATATTATAATGTATCAATATACATATATATAATCCCTTGAGAAATTTGAACATTTCAAATTTTTCCAAAAAAAATTATCTTTCTTTTACCCATTGTGAGCTAGCAAGGGGACCTAATGAACCTACAGATCAGAAGCTCCAACGATACGAGATTAATCGGTCAAACTCATTAACCGAGTTAATCAACTTTCGTTAACTACGGGTCACTCCACTAAAGACTCGCAGCTGCACTCTTCTCACTGCAGAATGTTTTCGTGTCTACGGATATACGACCATTAATGGCAAGTCAATCCTTCACGAGTGCTCGTAACTCAAGTTGGGTCAAATTACCAATTTTATCCTTGAGTTACATCTTACTCCTTAAATACCACTGGTCCTCTAATGATCAACCCAGTTATGGTCTAACCAATAACCGAAAGTCCATCTCGAGCCAGTGAGAGGATGGAGCCCTTTATTCAAGTCCTGGAGTCAGCATTTAAGAGAACACTCATCTACTTCCCGAAAGTTGGGGAGAAGTGAATTCCATCTCGTGAAGTTATGTTCCCAGCTCCCCACTCGGTCTCGTCCCCAAAATGGTAGGAATATTGAGTTGGCAACTCGGACCACTCTTACCCATACAGATCAAAGAACGAGCCCTCACGGACATGAGTCCATAACTCACTCAGGATTGAGAATGAGTTGTCTAGTCATCCTATGAAATAGCAATCTGTTAGTCAACGGCGTTACATATAAACATCGACTATTTCGTGGTCCGGTCTTATACAAACTCATTGTATAGGATACCCTCATTCGCATGTCTCCACACGAACGACCTGGATCGGGTCGTCTGTAATATTTACAAAGTGGGCCGTATCCATAGTGTTGTCAGAATAAGGTGCGCAGCCTTATCCATATACTATAGACCCTTTAGATTATTCCTGAGACATTATCCACTTGTATATCGAGAGTATATCAAATATATACCCAGTATATATATTGTCCCGGTTACATATAATAACATTGGATATTTAGTTTATTGGATTTAGACAATGCAATGCTATGAATTCAACAACAAATTGATTGAATAAAACTATATTGAATATAAATTTGTTTTTATATTAATTACAAACTACGAGTTTAGGACAACACACTCAACAGTTGTTACAATTGATATTATGTTGACTTAGACTTTAGGTAAAAGAAAATGAAGAATGTTTTTATGTCAACTTAACTTAAGAACCAATTAGAAACCAAATTCAAACTTTAGGGACCAATTAGAAACTAAATTCAAACTTCAGAAACAAAACATGTCACTTTTGAAATTTCAAGGACCCGGTTGAAACTAAATTTAAATCCTAGAGGACCAAAAATGATGGTCTTGTAAACTCGTGGACCAAATAGAAATCAAGTTCAAATCTTAGGCAAAAGTATATTTTATCATATTTAAAACTAAATGATCTGTTAGATATAAAATTAAATTTTTCGTCAAATAGAACTCTCAACTTTCAATTTTGTGTCTAATAAGTTTGTGCTTTTTTTTAACGTAGGTTATGTCAAAATAAATAAAAAAATTAATGACTTTTTTTTTGAGATAAATGCCTTATTAAATATAAAATTTGGAAGTTTAACGACATGTTAGATATTTTCTAAAGTTTAAGAATTTATAATATACAAATTGAAAGTTTGGAGACTTAACAGACATTTTTTAAAGATTAAGAACCTATTATACACGAACTAGCTGCAATCTTACAGACTAAAGCTTGTAATTTAACTAAAATAAAGTCTTTGTGGCTGAGTTTTTATTAGTCATTTGACTTATAAGATGTGGTTTGAAATTGTTCTACTTAGTTACATAAATAAAAGACGTGGTTGTATTAAGTTTATGTTAAATAATTTACAATAAAATTTATGAAAAGAGCATAATGATAGTTTTATAGCAAATTATAATGGATGACAAAACAACTTGTAATATTTGATTTACCAATATAGTAATTTTTTTCCTTCACTAACCGAGCATAGCTCAAATGATTAAGGCACCTATCTCTGACCAGAAGATCGTGAGTTCGAAGACGTGTCGAAGTGAAAGCCCCTGGGATTATTAGGTCGTGTTAAGCTATACTCGTTTTGGTAAAATATTCATTTGTTAGTTGTTCAAAAGACGTCAAACTCATACTAATATTAAAATACATTAAAAATTAAAATCGTATTTAGACTATATTTTAAAATATTACAATATTGTGACATTTAACTGATGATGGTGCTAAATTGTAAATTTAGAATGTTAATATAAAATAATTTATAATTTGATATATATTATTTAATTTTTGAATTAAATTTGATTCGTTAATAATCAATATTTACGATCACATAAATACATTTTTCTAGAATAATCACACAAAATAAACATATATAAAATTTATTTTCAGACATCTTAATCTCAAACATATATACAACCGTATATTTCATTCTCAAAACAAGAAACCTTGAACCAAATGGATAGATCATTTTTTATTTTTTTATTTCTAAATCTCCGTTTGTTTTAAGTTACAGCAAAATAAATAATAATAAAACAAAAATAAAATTGAGTTGACTAATAAAGTTTGAAATTTGAAATTAAGAAGGTTAATTTCAAAATTACGTTCATACACACAAATAAATCTCAGACTTTCTTTCTCGAAAAAAGAGAAAAAAAAATCTTCCCGCTTTCCTTTTTTTTTTTTCCTTTTGCTCTACACTCTCCCAATTTTCTTTTTTCTTTCTTACTAATAATTAAATTTTTGAACAAAAAATACCAAATAAGCTTTGAACTTTAATTCTGTGTTTAATAAGTCTCGTGTCTAATACGTATTTAAACTTAAAAATTGAAAATTTAGGATTCTTATCATACACAAAATTTAATTTCATTTAAATGTCAAAGACGCAAGAGACTTAGATAAAATTTGGAGACGTATTCACACAATTAAATGTTTAAAACCTATTATGACTAAGAATACAGATTTTGCAGTGATCTTCACAGGGAGCTGTGCAATTATTTGCTTGGAAAAATGTCAAGAAAAATCTGAAGATACTTTAAAGGATGATTCGGTGGGGCGGCAGCCTTAGGTGTTGGATAGCCATTTTGTAAGTCCACAATTCTTCATCCCTAATCTTGGAGGAGTGTCTAATTAGAAATTCTAGAACGACGATCGTGGGAATGACGGGAAGAAGTTGGGTGGCGTCATCAAGTTGCTCAACCAGTAATGAGTATACTTATAAGAGCTCAGACACCAATAAATCTCTAGCTAAGACAATTATTGATTACATGAAAAACATATAAGGATAAGTTTGTGGCCGACAGGACAAGACCCTAACTGGCAACCTTATCACTTTTGAATCTACTTATGAAAAGTAAAGATAATACATGACCAACAAGATAGGACAAGACCCTTATCTTATGGAATCTTGTGTTATTACGTTGATTTGGAATTTCGTGCTAGTTCAGGTATCCATATCAATTTGAGTAGGGGATAGAGATCACTTTGATCTCTCGTAACGAATACTAGGGATAGGTTTTTCAAAATCCAGTGATTTACGCCTGAATGAAGTAGACATGTCTATCTGTTATTTTGGCTTTACAGGTCTAGATGCAGACATACTCGATTTGCTTTATATAAACTCTTTTATCGTTGACTATGGTTCTTCTTCCTTGAAATAAACATCAATTGATCTGTCAGGATTTTCTTCAATTCAATCCACAACTAGTTGTCTTTTAAAGGGTTTTGATGTAGACTCTTGGATCTCTAGTTATTTGATCCCATTGGAGAAGCTTTGGGACAATAACCAAGGATCTCAAGGTTAACCTCCATAAGCATAGTCTGTCCTTGCGGATAGACTTCTAAGACTCTTAGGGCCAAACTGATATAAAGCAATTTGTGATATACTCTAAATATAATAGAGTATGTTATGACTTCATCTTCTGGATTTTAAACCCTTACATTTAATATCTAGAGTGGGGGTTTTAAGAATATGAGGATCATCATCTGCAATGCAATATTCGGGTCTACACTTGAAGAAGCTTGTCCTTTTTTAAGGTTTGATTGCACGATTTCTAGAGTCAGAAAAGTTTAAGTGCCTTTTGTCTCTTTAAGGCAACATAAACAGGGTTGTCTAAACCTCTTCTTAATAGAGGTTTGACAGCAACTTGAACGCAACCGATATAAATATATTTGAATTTCGTTTGGTGTTCTAAAATTGATTTCCGAGTAAGTAAATTCAAGAGTAGTAAATTCATGAGCAATAGGGAGATTTTTCTCCACAATCTCTATGATATTTTTCTGACCAAAGTTGAAAGTGTTGATATGATAAATTTCCTTTTTAAGAACATGAGGAATATTCCAGATAGAGAGCTTCTTCAATTTTCACTATGTCTCTACTTTTATTGACGATTTCACCATTATCTTGGTGTTCATGTATAGTTTTTTACTTGATGAAGAAGGAACTAAGACCTTTGTCTAGAGAGCAAGATAGAGCTTAGAGAGAAACTTATAAAGGGGGTTCATAAAGGCATATGGAGGGGAGGATAGGATACCTAGAGTAGCAATATGTTTTACTTCAAATTTCTACATACGATCTAAATCCATCGTTTCGTTAATTCTCCTAGTTTTATCCTTCAATATTATTCTTTTGAGATTATAAGAGAGTATTCTGAACTTGGAGAAGGAAATTTCATCTGTAACACCCGTTCATGAGGTTGACCAGTCCTTTTGTTCGTTTATCGCCTGATTTCCACCTATGACATTGATATTTAGAATACTATTTTATCGTATCTGTTGAGGAATAGGATTGATTGAATAGATAGAAGATATAACAAAACAATAGAGATATATCATACTTAAAATTCAAAAGGCAAAAGCATACCACTAAAAGGTTATATGTTTCCCAATTCCTCCCCTCGAAAAGGAGACTACTTCATAGAAAGAAGAGAAGAGAGAAGTTTTTTGAGGAAACGTTCTGATACCATAACTGGTTGAGGCTTATGAGTATACTTATAGGAGCTTGAGACACCAATAAGTCTCTAGCCAAGACAATGATTGATTACATGAAAAACAGATAAAGATAAGTTTGTGGTCACAGGACAAGACCCTGACCGATAACCTTATCACTTTGAAATCTGCTTTATGAAAGTAAAGATAAGACGTGGCCAACAAGATAGGACAAAACACCCTATCTTATGGAATCTTATCTTTAAATGACAAGACCCTAACAAAAAATGTAAAATAATTACAAGTAAAGCGAAATAATTACAAACAGACAAACAACTTTACAAAAGCAAAAGAAAGATAGATCTGCATTATCTTCAAACATCTTCTGTCCCATCATCAGACAAGCAACTTGATGACGTCACACAACTTCTTCCAGTCATTCGCACGGTCCCCATTCAAGAATTTCTAATTAGACACTCCTTCGAGATTAGTGATGAAGAATTGCATACTTACAAAACGACTGTCCAACGTCTAAGGTTACCACTATGCATCCAATCCTCGAAGCATCCTTGGAATATCTCGAGACTTTGCTTGACATTTTGAAAAGCAAATGGCGCGACTCCTCATGAAGATCACTACGAAATCTGTAGTCTTGGTGAGTTACGTTGTAGCTATCTCTGTCATTTTCCGATAAAAATTAAAAAAAATAACAAACAACAATTAGTTAGCAATGAGGATTCTGTTTTTCTTGATGGAAAAAAAAGAAGCAAGATTTGAAAATAGAAAATCCCATAAAATTGAAATTTATGGAATAAATATATGTATATATATTCCATTTTGAGAAGGTCTAATATATATTTCATTATCTATGCGAAATTTCAATCAGGACTATTATTCAAAATTCAAATAATTTATGTATATTGGACGTTTTAGGGAAGGTATTTTGCCAAACTGTAGATAGTGAAGAGCGGATTCTTTTGGTTCAATTTCCCTATTTTGTTCTATATTCATCCTCAATTTGGATTGGGCGGAGGAACGTTGTGTATCGTTCTCCATTGGATGAATCGTACGTGTCGCTCTTTAGGTCTCCATTGATGATTCTCGAATTCCAATCCAAGTTTTCTCCTCCTCCTTTCTGGATTTCAATTGCTAGATTTCCATTTCCATAATCCCATTTCCCAGATCAAAAAACAATCGCTCTTCCCTTCCTCATAGGGATGCACGGAAGGAAGATTAGAATCACTCTTTGATTCTCGGTATTTTCCTTCTTTTATATGCGATTTTTTTTTGGTCAGTCATGGAATTGAGAACCAGCGGTAGAAAGCTGTCTTTCGATGTGCTTCGCGGAAGCAGTTCCTTTGAAGAAGACAGATCCTTGTTGTCTGCGTCGAAGTCTGATCCAATTCCGATTGGCGTCGTAGAAGCCATATCTCCACATGCGATTGAGAAGCCCAATCGGAAAAAGAGGCGGCATCGTGGCTCGAGGAAGAATAAGGCAGGGTCGGCGACGGCGACGATGACGGCACCTACGGATTGGTCAATTCCGGAGGATCCGATCACTGAAAAATGCATGATCTCTAATTCCGTCTACGACAAGCCCGAAGACTTGGGGCGACTTTCCGTGAACAGAGACAGTAGTTGTACCAATCGATTGGAGTTGGAACTGAATTACCGGAGCTGTTCTGCTGGGACTGTCGTTTGTGAGGAGTTGCCTGTTCCGGAGGAGAGTAGAGGGAGCGTATCTATATTGGGGCAGGCAACAGAGCTGGATTGTCAAAATTTGCGCAATGATCGGTTTAGTTTCGGTGAGTTGAGGCAAAGAGCTGTGGCTGGAGATGATACATCGTCAAGGTTTGGCGATGAGAGGAACGTGGAGACTTACGTGGAAGAAAACTCTACAGTGAAGCAAAAAAGTGAGCCAAATGGAAATGTGGTGCCAAGACTGGATACTGCGAGATCCTTGGACTGGAAGCGGCTCATGGCCGAAGATCCTAATTGTAAGTGAACTTTCCTTGTTACTTATGATTATTTTCTCTATGAATTCCCTTAGCATCTTCCGTGAGGTAGACGTGGTCAGGTGGTTGAATATCATTAGTTGCTTTTGATGTAGGAAAATTTTGACTAGAAATTTTGATCTCTTCCTTATTGAACAAATCTCCATCGACAAAGAAGAATGGCAGTGCAGTAGAGCACAACCTCATGTTTGCATTAAAATTAAGTCAATCAAGTGATGAGGAACGCTAACTATGCTTTCTGTTTTTATGCTTTTACAGAACTAAAAAGTTGTTGTAAAAAATAATTCTGATCGTTTACTCCCATTATGGTGTACATTTGAATCTAGATTAACCCATTAGATTGGAGTTTTACCAAATAAATTTCATGTACAAATTATTGCAAATTGGAAATGTGGTGCTTCTTCCTGGAAGAGGGACCGTATCTCTTCCAATTCGTGTATGTTGTTTAAAATGACTATGTTTTTCATTGTGTCAGTATAGCGAGGATTCAAAGAATGTTTTTTGACAGTACAATTCATCCAAAATAATAATAAACACAATATTAAAAATTTTATTTTCATTGCTTAATTTTTTTAGTATGATTAATTTTTATCTCATTCTCTCTTATTCTTATTCACATTAATTAAATGGGGCCTATAGAAGATGCAAGTAAAGTCAAATTGGGAAGTGTGCCGATATGATTCCTGTATGTGATCAATATTAGTTCATCTGTTGTTATGCTTTCTTCATATTACTGATCTTTTGCTCCAGATAAGTTATCTGCAGATAAGTCACCAGTTAAAGGCTACCTGGAGGAAATGTTTAATGGAAACTCATTGCGGATTACAACCACCTTTGGCAATGAGAAAGAACGAGAAAGAGTTTATGATACTATCTTTCGCTTACCATGGAGATGTGAATTGGTAGCCTTGGCTCTCCTTTCATAATTATCAATTAGAGAGCTGCAAACTTGTTAGTACATGAACATGGTTTTGGTTCTATTGAGACTAGCTTTTTAATCATTTAGATCAAACTAATCATTTGACAATTATGTTGGTCTCAAGTGTTGTATAGGTGTATTTTGCATTGTTTTATAACGTTTGTTGGTTTATATTCTGTTGATAGATACATGGATTAAAGTTATATCCTTGTTTTTTTTTTTGTTGATATATACTTGTTTCCGGAAAAAAACTAAACATTCCCCGCCCATTTTTGGGGGGCTGGGTAGTCGGTTGAGGGTAAGAGCTTTATGGAAGAACAGTCTTGCTTCCAATAGTTACTCCTAATTTGGACTTGTTGCAGCTCATAGATGTCGGCTTCTTTGTCTGCCTTGATTCATTTCTTTCATTGTTAACCGTTATGCCAACAAGGATCATGATAATTCTTTGGAGGCTTTTTAACACAAGGTTAGTTATCAGCTTCGATATCCTTTTCTTTGTGAAGTTTGATATGAAACTGCAGATACTGCATTTTCCTGTGAAGAGTCAAGTCGTTGAGGAATCTAGCCTTTTAGTGGTCCTATGTATTAGTAGATAATTATGATAAAACTTATTATATGATCTTTGAATGACCAAATTCTGATCCTTGCTCAAAGGCAAGATTCTTCTTTTATAGTTGGACGACATCCCATCTTATTCTTTGTTAAACATTTGCATGGTTAATATGATCAGATGTTTTGGCTGCCAGTGCCATGTACCTAAAAGGCTACACTTGGTAGTGTGATATTAAACAAGTCATGCTACATGGATCTTTATATCCGAACTTAAATAAACATATATTCAAGAAAAATGTTTTTCTTTCATCTCACTTTCTCTATTGATTTCAACTTCCAAAACCAACGTACATGTTGATCTCATTTTTTGTGTGAAAGAGGTATCTTTTGTGCTTAATTGCTTGTTTTGATATGTTCTAGGAATTCTAAATTCAGATACTTGAAGTCAAACTTATGAAATATTGTGGAGCATCTGTTTGTTATCTCTTTTCTTGAACAAGATACTTTTGATTAGCTTGTTGCCTGTCAATGTTTTCAACTCAAGGTAACTAATGATATGTAAAAATTTACACTTTCGCTTTCATAACAGGAAGTTTGAAAGACCTTCATCAGCAGAGTTATCTGATTTTGGCTGCTTTTTAATAATGGCATGTGGAGTTGCTCTCTTACAATTGACGGGTATGGGATACGACTTCAGATCATGGAACTTTTATTATATCTTGTTTATTGTTTTGCATTAGACTAGTGGCTTGAGTACTGAGGAAGCTCAAACATAGATAGATTTTTAAAATATGCCATTTTTGGAAATTTAGGATATAGTTGGTTGGTATGCGAATGTGGAAAAATTTAAGACACATAGAGCATAGTCCCAATTGATTAAAATATACATTTGAGAAATAGATTTTAATATTTTTTATAGTCTTTTTTTATTCAGTACAACAAGTGGGTTGGGGATTCGAACTCACGATTTCTTGGTCGGAGATATTTTTTATGGACTCTACTCTCATAGGTCTATGAGTCGTGTATATAAAATTTTACTTCATGGATAATAATCACAATGTTCAATTTGATGCAAGTTTAAATATCGAAAAGCAAGTAATATTTGATTCCCCTCATAACATGACTAAAATTTGTTGCCAACACTCAAAACAGAAGCATTATTTCAGTGTTAAGCCTCTTTCAGTTTCATCCTTCCCTCTTTGTTTCTGCTATGACCGAGTGACGTAGGATTTGCTTTTGATCGTTTCCCCCTCTGTTTTTTGTACGTTGCTGCTGAGAAACTTTTGTTTTTTTTTCCTTCCAAGGTTTTACATGCATATTTTCTGCTTCTTTTAAAACTTATTTTTCATAGTCTTTAATGAGAAAATCTCTTCAAAAGCTGCATTTTGGCATGTCATGGTTGTGCCTCACATAATCTCTTCAAAAAATTGTGTCTGTGCTTTCGTAGATGAGTAAAAATTTGTGCCACAACTGTTGGTTGGCCTGTCTAGATTTTTTTTTTGGTTCTGGTTATTTGGGAAGGGTTCCTCCTTTCGCTCCTGTTTTTGTTTTCCTGGTCAGTTTGTTGGTAATTTGACTTGATTTTGGATTATATAGTTAGGGCTGTTGTTTCGCCCCACTCTCTTTGGTTGGTTGTGGATTTTATTCCTTTCCTCCTTTTGGAAGTTGGTTTTTTTTGCACATTTTGTTCATTTTTATCTACCAATGAAAAGTTGTTTCTTCTTCAAAAAGTAATTTGTGCCGCAACTGTGAGCAAGTCTTATTTATACACATTACACATTTTATGTTAGCTAATATTTTTTTTTATATATTGTAAACCCTTTTCAGATATCAGCTTAATTTATCACATGATTCGTGGTCAAGGAACAATCAAACTATATGTTGTTTACAATGTACTGGAGGTTAGTTGAGAATCAGGTGTAGAATAACCCTTCTTTTAATCCAGTGCTTTACCATTTTAATAGATTTCAAATGTATTAGTCATTAATTTTTTGGAACTATTTTCATTTTGTTCTTATTGATATTTGGACATAATTGTTTGATGAAAAAACAACATGATGTATGTATACTCACCTACCAGCATGTTTAATGTCTTTTAAAACCTGATGTTGATAGAACTTTTTAGCTAATTATCAATTGTACCGCTGTTTCTTCAAATCGATCTTGTGAACAGTAACTTATTTTTAGAATCATCGGAAGAATTCTATTTCCAATAATTGATTTTGGAACACTCTCCTGGAAATAAACAGATGAGTGTTCCTCAGAAAAGATGGTTTTTGGGAGGGTTTGCGGAATGT
Organism: Momordica charantia; assembly: GCF_001995035.1. Next base: position 525,959 of record NW_019104591.1, read on the forward strand.
GTATTTTTTTCAATATTTCTCCTGGGCTCTTCAATTCTAATTTGTTTTGTAATTATTCTTTGGGGAGAGATTGGGTTTTGTGTGCACCCAGATCATTAACTGCTCTCCAAATTTCTTCCTTCGAGAAGGGCTTTTCAATATCAGCACTTTGTTGGGGAGAGATTGGGTTCCAATCAATAGGGTGAGGGAGAAATCTGCTGCCTTCCTTTTCTGTATACAATCTGTGAAAAAATGTTAGAAATTCTTCTACAATCTCGTTTTCATTGAGAAGGCTCTTACCATTTTCAGATTAAACCTTAGTAATAGCGCTCCTCCTTCTCTTTGCAACCACTACTCAATGGAAAAATGAAGTGTTTAGAACACCTTCGTGTAGCATCTGGATTTACATCGTTGTCTCCAAATTATTTCCTCTTTGGCAGCTACTGAAAGAAGCAGTGATTCAGTGATTTGATGGATTTAAATTGTGTTTTGGACAAGTAGTAACTCCCCTTATTCCTCCAAATTGTCTAGGATAGAAAGCTCCATCTGGAGTTGGCTTCTTGTAAGTTGATGCTGCGGAAAGTAGACTCGTTCCATGTTTTGATGACTGCCTTCAAGCCCTTCAACTTCTGTATAAAGCCATGTCCTGGCCAGCCTCTCAAAGTAGGTTTAGCCCACCAATATTCGACCAGTTGGGGAAATAAACAATGTTGCAACCACATGTTCTCAAACTGGAATGGAGTGGGGCCCATTTGTGCAAGCCGAAGGAGAGAAGGATTGGGAAGTGATCAGAAGTAGGACGGTTCAGTCTTTTGGTAAAAGCGTTCTAGAATTTCGTAGTAAAGGTCTCCGTGGCCACAAATTTGTCGATAAGAGTGAGGATGGGACTCTCTAAAGTCGGAAGTCTAAAGGCTAATGGATAGAGGAATTTCTTGTAGTGCAGCTTGTTCAATGAAGTCATTAAAGTGTTTCATATTGTCTTTCGTAAGTCGATTTCTCCTTCGTCCATCTGATCGAGTTAAAGTCACCTCCCATAAGCCAAGTGTAAGAGTAAAGATATGAGAGATTAGTCAGTTCACGCCAAAATAAAAGTTTGTCTTCTGTTTGGGATGGACCATAGACTCTTGAAAGCCAGAAACTGGAACCATCCGTGAGAGAGATGAGGAGGGTTAGGGAGAACACACCTTTGGTTATATCTGAGACTTGGAAGGATGGGTCGTTCCACATAATGAGAATACCCCTGATGCTCCATTAGATCCCAATGTGGTCCATCCAATGTCTTTAGAGGTCCAGAGAGATTTGATGGTAAGCCAATCAGTATGCATCAGTTTCGTCTCTTGCAAGACGACAATGGTGGGGTTTTATTTGAGGATGAGATTCTTTATGAGTGCTCTTGTTTTCCAAGAGTCTAAACCTCTGGCATTCCAAGACAAGATGATCATCTAGTTTGAGGTCGACCCACCTATTCTCTTGTCATAGTTGATGGATGAAGAAAGCCCCTTTAATTCCCTGATGATTCCTGATGATTACCCTGCTTTCCTTCTTGTTGGACATCATTTTCTTTGTGGGGGGTGGGGTAGAGGTGTTAAAGTTGGGTTGGGGTTTTGTGAAAGAGATAGCTAAGGAGGGTAAGAGTGTAGAAAAGTTGTCAGAAAGGTTTGTGCTAAGAGCATGGTTCTAAATATCCATAAATACGTTGAAATTTCCATCGACATATCCATATTTCCATGGGTTCGACATCGACATGAGAGATAAATCGACATTTCCATCATAGTATAAGGAAGTCAACAAAATATAAAAAATATCAACAAAATATCACTAATATGTACATAATATTAATATGAATTATTTTTAACAAATTTATAAATAGGAAAATATTTATTTGTTAATTTAAATATTTTTTACGATTTTTTAATTTTTCTAACTTTTACAAAATATCCATCGACGTCGACATTTTATCGATACTTCTATCGATATTTCCATGAATTTGAGACCTCGACATTTCCATCGACATCGACATTTAAAACCTTGGCTAAGGGCAGTGTATAAGTTGTGATATTGTTAGGTCAAGGGGTAAAGATGGAGCCATTAAATGGTGTGGGCTAGGGTTGGCAGCGTTGGCAGTAGAAGTACACAGATTGGCAGAGGTAAGGATACTTTCGACAAGGGGACAAGTAGGCTTTTCAGAGTGTGCAGCTCGAGGGTACAGTTCGAGCAACCCAACCTCAAGGATGTTGGACGGAAAAATTTTACGGAGGGAATTCTGCCATGGATTGTGGTCGAGTAACTCAAATATTGCTCTGTGTTGAAGAAGGGGTCTATTATCACTTTGATCTGTGGCGAGGAATATGTTGGTATCCTAATCTCCACTGGAATAACCCCCATATGGGTAATCCTTGATTTTGATGGTGGCCTCGAGCATATCTAACCGAAAAAAGGGTCGTTTTGGTTGCTTCAACATAACCACCACAAGAATCTATTAGGTTCCCAAATATACTAAACGAAACAAGATAACTATATTGCAA
>NW_019104591.1:528682-559705 GCF_001995035.1 Momordica charantia
TTTTGGTTGCTTCAACATAACCACCACAAGAATCTATTAGGTTCCCAAATATACTAAACGAAACAAGATAACTATATTGCAATATCAAAGAGAAATTACAATATCAATAGTCTTTTGAGAGGGCTATCTCTGTCCCAAGAACTCTTTCAAGTTCCTCACCATACACTATTCCCAAGATATCTTTCTTCCCTCCCTACTACTATTTATGACAAACTCACCCCTAACTAATTACTATAATAACCCTAACTATAATACTAATACCATTCCTAAACTATCCTTAGAAGGACTCTCACGATTTATAGGTCTCCTTATTTCATTTGTCCAATCGGAGGTTCCTAATCTTGATCCATCCACCATAAGGTGGAATGTTAGGGGAAAGGGCTGCCACTTCAGGGCTCCAAGGCATAAACTTTAGATGGAATCTTCCGACTTTGTACCATTCTTTAATGCCGCAAATAATAAGGCTTTGGTCCTTGCTTTCACATCGGAGGAGATTCATGTTCATAAAGAAGGGATTTATGGTGCAGAAGTGGCTGATATGTTCCAGGAGTGCACTGGTAACATTGAACCAATCGTCATGAAAATACTTTCTGATGATAATGATGGAAGGTTCAAGCTGTGGATCTGCTTTGGGGTAGTATTCAAAAGTTCCATGAACCTTTTTGTTCATTTGTTTGGAGGAGGATGGCAAGGCAAGGTGTGGGGTCTTCCATCACAACCTGTTTCCCTTTCTTAATGACATTTATATCGCATTAGGTAGTTGTGCTGTTTAAAGCAGTTTCAGTAGTATTCAATTGGGGTGGGGGGATTTGAGGTTGGTGCATCATTAATAGGGGAAGTCTTTAAAAGACTATATAAAGCCTCCCATCCCTTTCTTTCCTCACCTATAGGAACCAGTATCTTATTCGGACCTCCATTGTTGTCGAGTTTCGGGATTTCTGCAAGGGTTCCCTTCCTATTGAGGATCTTTTCCACCCAGATTGTGTGGTCATATGTGCGCATCTCTCTGAAGAATTTCTGGTTGAGGGGAACACTGAGGAGGGAATGAAAGCTGTTCTTGATCCAGGTGAGGAAGGACCAATGGATGGTTAGGAAGAAGCTCTATCTTTGGTGGTTTTTGTAAGTTTGACTCTGCTACCTCTAGTTCTCCTATCAATCTCTATTGTGAAATGTTTTCTTTCTATGTAAATGAGGCGGGGAGAAAGCTTGTGTGTCATGGCTGCAAGGGCAGGGATCAGGGTTCATGTCGAGAGAGTCCAGCAACGAGGCGGGGGTGGGGGGAGGGTGAGATCCATCAATGAAGCAAATTGTTGATCCCAAAAATTAGCGCCCAATGCATTTGGTATTGATCCAGATAATTGGAATGTGCTATCTCAGCTTTGAGTTGTTTCGTGGTTGGAGTGCACGTAAAAGAATTTGAAGATCTAGATAATGCATAGAAGAGGATGGGACCGAGTTTAATGTTGGGAGTAAAATGGTTTAATTGCCTTGCAGTTTTGATCACATATCAAACTTTCTGTGATTTTGTATCTTTGAGAAATTTTCTTGCACTATTGTGTAGCTGTAAAATATTGATAACTTTATAAATGAAGGTCTTATTGTTTCTGGTTAATGAGAATAGTAACATTCTTGATCCTTGTTCCCTTGTTTCAGATATTTGATAAACTATTTCAAAGTTTTGGTGGAGATGTATTGCAAACTTTATTTAATTCAGCAGACGGACTTGCAAACTGTCCACCGGAAAACATGGGGTTCTGGATTGGAAGATTCATTTCTGATCAAGTTTTAGCCGTTACTGCCTCAAATATCCTTATCCTTGAGTTCTAGAATCTTTCTCATAGTTATAGATATTTTGATGCTCCTTTGGCTCCTTGACTGTTCATACTTGTTCATTCTTTTATCTTATTAGCTCAGGCAATCACCTTATCAACCTGTATAGTGGCACATAACAACGCCTTGCTTGCTTTGCTGGTGTCTAATAACTTTGCAGAGATTAAAAGCAATGTGTTTAAGCGTTATAGCAAAGACAATATTCACAGACTGGTTTACTTTGGTACGTCAGCCTTTTTTATTGCATGATTACAATTAGGAGTCTTATGCATGCTTTTACTGTAATTCTTTTATTTTTCAATTTTCAGATACTATTGTTAGGAAACTTAGAAGGCAAAAATGCCATGCTACTCCCGTATTAATAAATCAAGTTGTATTTAGGAGTAAAATATTATGATTCTATTGTACTACTACTACTACTGCTTTCGAATCTTATCTGATGGCATTCTGTTAAATTTTAAGATTACTTTGATTGATTAGAGTTCATTTGTATGCTGAAGATACCAAATCTCTTATCTAAAGTTTATATTAGATGCATATTATCCGTGTGCGTGGAATCTTATCTAATAAGATTTTGCGATAGGGAGTGATGTGCTGGTGTTTTCTTGTCCTCTCCATACCCTAAAGTTCGTTTAGATATCGAATAATCTTGCTTGGTCATTAGTGTTCTCTATCTCATCCTGTGTGATTAAAGCATTGTTTAGATCTTATAATTATTGATGTTATTAATTTCGATAGATTCAATCGAAAGATTCCATATTTTGGCGTTTCTCTTGTTTGTTTTGGCTCAAAATATTTTGGAGGCGGAGGGTCCCTGGTTTGGGAGTTTTCTCTATGTAAGTTCTGACACAGCTTTACTTGAAAACATTTTATTATTGAAATTGATGAGTAGGAATTATATTTCTAATAATTTTTGTCGGGTGGCTGCAGAACGCTCTCTTGGTTTTCATTTGTGAAATGCTCATTGATATCATAAAGCACTCATTCTTAGCTAAATTCAACGACATAAAGCCTATTGCATATTCAGAGTTTCTTGAAGACCTTTGCAAACAGGTTCGTAATTTTCTCAATTATGCCTCTTCTTCTTAATTTGTCAATACATCACTTTACGTCATAAATACATAATGTAACTTTTTTTAAATTGTTATTACATCCATCCTTAGGCTCTAAATATGCAAGGTGAAGATGCAAAGAAAAACTTGACATTTGTTCCCGTTGCGCCAGCTTGTGTGGTAAGATACTTGTTTTATACCTTCAACAAATCGAAGTAGGAAATATCCTTCTATGAACCGTAAATTCTGTCCCCTGGAGTGTCTTGCCACGTCATAAGAATGTTAATTCTTTAGAGCTAAATTGCTTTTGCCACTTTATCAACTTCTTTATAGAAGATAGACGGTATGGAATGTTGCAGTTTTTCATGCACAATACTTGTGTACACGCTAGGATTTCTAATATAGTACTTCTTTTAAACTCCATTACTACATCTAGTAGATAAGTGGGGTCTCACTTACATTTTTAAACCACTAAGAATGTACCATATTAGAAAGTTAATAGGAGGCCCCTACTTACCGGTGTGGGCAATTATTTTTCTTTCTCATGTGTGAACCAAAGATTTAGGAACATTTATGCAAAAAGACTCTCATGGATCTTTTCTCACGGATCATGATCACTTTTGGTAGTTTAAGTTGAAAAGTTTGGATGCATAAAGTAATGTTACATTCGGTGTAGGTCATACGAGTGCTGACTCCAGTATACGCTGCCCTTCTTCCTTACGATCCACTCCGATGGAGGTTTCTTCTGGTTCCTCTCCTCTTCGGCGTGACCTATGTCATGCTCATAAGCCTCAAGACGTTGGTTGGCATAAGCCTCCAGAAGTATTCAACTTGGTATATCAACCGATGCCAAAAGAGGAAGCACCATCTACATAATGACTAATCAGAAGAATGAACGGTATTAACCTCACACCCATTACTCAAATTTAGTTGCTGCTGCTTTAGGTGGTCGATCACGACATGCGGAAACCACACGATGTGACGCGTAAAGATTGGCTCACCTTACTCGTGGCGTAGGTCGAAGTGGCAACCTCGAAAGCCTTTGCCACAGGTTTGTCGAGGTATCGTTATATTTTTTGGCATCAGAATGCAGAATGTGCATACAAAGAAAAACGAACTTTGGCATCAAATTTTGTTATTTACTACATCACATAGAGGTTGTGGCTTAGGGAGATGGCAATCATGAGTTGCAATCTAATATGTTTCTCACAAGAAATTTATCAGTGAATAAGAAACAATCCTAGAAGAGATTTTCCAATATTCTGTTTTTGACCCATTAGTATTACTAGGGATAAATTCTGTAAAAATTCAAGTTTTATGATTGGATGTCTTTAGAATAAAATTTTTATACAGGTCCACTTCTTTTTTATGCTCTTAAAAGATAGCTTTTGTGGACTTCTGCATGAAGTTCATAATTATTTGAAGTATTATGAGTGTTCAATGAAAAACAATTAGGCTAAATTATAATTTTGTGCCTATTTGATTTTTTAAAACGTTAAGATTTAATCTATAATCGATTCTAGAAAGCACATGAAAGAATGAAATAAATTATATACTTTGTTTTGTTATCTACCCTTTTATATATTTTTAAAGTTTTAAGTCAAAATTTGAAAACTATAAAAATTAGTTTTTAAAAAATTAGTTATGTTTTTTAAAGTTAATTTTTAAGAAATGTGATGAATGCCAGATAAATGGTGAGAAAGCAAGTATGATTTTAAAAATCAAAATCTTAGCTAGTTATTTCTCCTGGAAGATTCATTTAATATGTCAAATTAGTTGGTAACACATTTTTTTTATCAAAATCTTTTATCATTTATTCAATCAAAATATGACACATCACTCAAGCAGATAATTAAGTAGAAGTATGGCTTTATACATGTCAAAAAAAAAAAAAAAAGTCGAAGTATGCCTTTATAAAATAAAATGCAACGCTGACTAGTTTCTTGAAGTTTATAATACATATCTCAAATATTTACCCTATATGAATTCTTTTTACAAACATCTCAAAAGTTGTAAATGGATATCTAAAAGATTAAAAAATATTTTAGTCTTAAATAATATTCCTTAAGCTTAAGGAGTTTTGAATTCCTTTAGATAGGGTTAGATTTCCAAAGAAATATCCTAGGATATTCAAGATTTCAAGAACCTAGAAGCTTGAAAGATCTCTAGCTTATAAAATATAATATTTGCCATCACGTAGTAGGCAAGTGAATGAGAATTAAAGTTCTCTCAAAGGGTCTGCACTTGTATTTTTCTCACGTTCCAAGAGTTCCTCTCTTCTTTTTTCGTTTGTGCTAATTTTTTCTTCCTTCCTTTTTATTTTTATTTATTTTGGTATTCGGACCAGCTTACACTCACCTCGATTAGTCTCACGGAGTAACTGTCTGACCCTATAACATTTGGTGTCGAGAAACATATAAAAATTACTAATTCCTTCGTTTTATAGCTGCACCAAAATACTTCATTAGTCATAATTAATTAGTTGTCCAATTCTAATAAAGACCACCTTCATACCTATGCTAATGAATCTTCTGAATTTTTAACATTCACTTGCTCTTTATACAATATGAGTATTCTAACTTGACTATCAAAGCTTATTTAACTAATACCACACTAATATCCAAATCCTTGAGCTATCTTCTCTTATTTTTCAACTCGGGCATAATTTTAACCATCTACAAAACTTAATTCATATAATTATAATAGTTATAAACATAACTAACGACGGAATGTATCATACAAATTATACTCATACTTAATCAAATGATTGACTATATCCACTAATTCTATAGGTTATTGGTGCTTGATTACGTAAAAAATCATGATAAACACAATAAAGTATGGATCATATCCTCTTTCTTATTTCTTTCTTTAATGAGATAAATATGGATCATATCCAACTAAGGCCGACGGGCCCGTTTGATAATATTTTAGTTTTTGGTTTTTGGTTTTCTATTTTTTAAAAACAAAACTTTTGATAACCATTTTTGTTTTTTGTTTTTAAAAAGTTAGAAAATTGAAAATATATATTAGAGAGAGAAAATTTTATGTAGAGTAGAGATGGTGTGGTTGCGAATGAGGATGCTCTCCCCCATTCTCGGGCTCGTGAAAATTTTTAGTCTCCGTCTCCATCTAGTTCTTGGGTCCGAGAGATGTTCTCGAGAAAAATTATCGGTTTTATAATTGTTTTTAATTATTTTTAGAATTTAAATATAAAAAAAGTGTAATAAATATATATTAATTATTTGAAAAATGGAATTGGGGACGGGGACGGGGTTGGGACATGCATTTTCTATTTTGGGACCCGACCCTGCGGAAATTTTTGTCTTCGTAGAGACATGAAAATAGATAGGTAAATAAAATTTTGCAAGATAAATTTTACAGAGATAATAAACATATTTAGAAAAAAAATAGTGAAAGAAAAGTTAAAGACAAAAAATAAAAATTTTGGAGAAAAAATAAAGTCGAGAGGAAAGAATATGTTAAAGAAAAAAAAATATAAAGAAAGAGAAAAATTATAGTGGAAACGAATTTATAGATAAAAATAAGATTCAAAATATAATTTTTATATAAAATAAATAAATACAAAGATAAACAAAAGTTACAGTAAAAGAAAATTGAACGAGAAAATAAAATATAATTTTTAGAAGAAAAAATAGATAATTAAGAGACAAAAAAGTTATAAAATATGAAATTTTCGAAAAAAAAATTAGGAAAAATATTAAGTTTTTAGAAAGATAAATAAAACTGGTTTGTTAGAAAAAAAAAAACCAAAAGTAGAGAAAATTTTGGAGAGAGACAAATAACAATAAAATATTCAAAATATGAAATTTTTAGAGAGAGAAATTTAGAAATAAAAAAAATTAGAATGGAAAATAATTTTTTTAGAGATAAATACGAGAAAGAAAAAGAAAAGTTGAATATTAAGAGAAGAAATGAGATTTAAACTTTTTGAAAATTACTCATTTATTTATTTATTTGCATATAATTTCAAAATGATTTTTGAAAAATAAAAAACAGAAAATTGAATTAGTTACCGAACAATCTATTTTCAAAAATCAAAAATCAAAAACCAAAAATAAAAAAAAGGAAATGGTTACAAGTTTTTAATGAATAAATACATATTCATGAATATTTAAGAAAAGATTATCATTTTGAATAAACTTTTCGGCCCAAATTTGAAGATCCATAACTGTTTTGTGCCAATTTCGAGAGAGAAGCCCATTAAGATCCCTAAAAGTGATCGTCTGGCCTTCCGCAATAAACCCTAACTCGATTCCATTGCTAGGGTTTTTGAAGTTCCCCCTTTTGCCGCTTTGCCTCTATAAATTCCAGGTAATTGCCGCTCATCAAATTCTTCAAAGTGAAAAAGAAACGCTCAGATCTGAAGTTTCTTCTAATTTGGTACAGTTTTTGTTTTCCGTAATTTCTAGTTCTTCCCACTTCGATTCGCTGTACGATTGAGGTGTAATTAGATTTGTCAACGTCTTATGTTCTTCATTTTGTTTTTGTAATCCAAGAAACTGATTTTGTGGTTAATTATTTTTCATCGTTCATCGGTTTTGTTGATGAGTTTTGGGTTTCAATGTGTCTTTCGATTTTGCTGCGTTCTTGGTTGCCTCTTAGGATGATCAAAAAAATTAACTTTCGTTCTTCCGAGATTCCCCATGCGGAAAAAAATTGGAGACCTGAACTGAAGAGGCTTTATTGCAGTTATTTTTCTTCCTTTCTTGTTTCTTCTCAAGAAAAATTTTTGGTTGCCTTGGTTTTTTAATTCGACTATCTGGGATCTGAGTTTCTCTTTCTAACTCGTTTTGATATGTTCTCTGCAAAATTCCTACAGTTTTCATAATCTTCAATTGGGCACAATGCCCATTTTTATGTTGACTTTGTGAAGTGTGCATTTTAATTAATGCTATCTCTTTGTTAATTTTGCATGATTGGGAGTGGACATGCTAAATCTTCTTGACCCTAAGGATGACCATTATTGAAACTTTCGTTCTCCTGAGGCTATCAATGCTGACAAATCATTGGAGACCTGAACTGAAGGGTTAAGATTCTTTTCATGTCAACTCATGAAGAATCTTTTCATCTCTATCCGTTAATTATTCTCTTGGACTTCTAAATCTTTGTAGTACTGGCTATCATAATTTCATGGAATGAATGAAATGTTCCCAAAATTGTTCTATCAATGTTCTTAGTTTGCTTAAGTATTGTTTATGCCAATTGAAGTGCTTTTCGCTTCTGGCTTTCTTAATTTTATATTGTACATGAAATTGTCTTGGTCATGTTATGGACACATAAGAGTCACACTCAGGACACATCTTTAGATCAGATGGGGCATGGGAATTATGTGTGAAATGCATTTTACTTGCAAAATGAAGACGAGGACTATTGGAAATTATTCAAAGATAATAACTCCTTATCTTGACGAGGAATATCTATTGAAGAAACTAAGAGGATTAATAAAAGATTGAAATCCCATGGGAAGAAGGATGTGTGAAATACACTTTACATGGTAAAAGAAAATGAATTTTGGAAATTATTATTCGAAATATAATAACTCTTTATCATGACCAAGAAATATTTATTCATTATACTAAGACGATTTATAAAATAATACCATCCTGCAGAGCCTACATGCGCATAGCTGCCTAGAGCATTTGTTGAGGTTGAAGGTTTTGAGCCTCCCCCCCACATTTGTATTGCTATATTTTAAAGGCTTGTAGAAGCTAAACCATAAAAGGATATAAATTGACTTGGTTTCAAATTATAAAACTCAATGTCATGTATGAAATTGTTAACAGTGATATGTTTGTTCAAAGCTGATGATTTTTGCAACACTTTATTTAGGAAAAGTGTGTTTAAAATGAGGATAACATGGATGAGAATAAAAGTGTCTTTTATTCAGTTCAGAGTTATTTATTTTAACAGTATTCATATCTGTTGAAGTATAACATTTTGAAAATTGTGCATGTTTTTCTATGTCCAGGTGTCTAGAGTTTTATTGATTGTACTCTGAATTTTTAGAACTTGAAGTGCCACTTTGGTTGCAACAATACTTGTCAATTTCCTTAGATCTCTACATTTTATCATGCATAACTTAAGGTTGGCTTCTGTCTTTGCTTTTAATGCTAAGTATTAGTGATTAATGCCTTTCTAATGTCTGTAGCAGGTTGCCAGGTTTACTACTAGAAGAGCATCAGATAAGTACTTCCTTATATGCGAGATGAGGTATTGGCTTTCACCTATCTACCTAATCTACTCTGTATCTTCTTTTTGTGCATTCTCACTTTCTAACAGCTTTGTTATTCTTCTCCCCTTTTTGTTGCAGCCAACCAATGGAAGAGGAAGTAAGTTGTTTAACTCTTTTATGCATTTAGCACTTTTGTCCGTTTACTAATTGGAATATCACTTCTGTTCTAGCACGTAGCTTTGTTTTTTAACTTGACAGTTTAGAAGTTTACTACTAATTACAAAGCCTTGTTATGTTTTTACTTGTGATTTACATCCAAACTTACATATTCCTTTTTGGGTTGGTTGGGATAATTCTATTTCCCTTGGAAGTGATGAAGCAAAATTGTGTCATTTTTTTTTTCGTTTTAGGATCATGTTGGAAATCCTTTGATATATCCCAGTGCTTTCCCTTGAATCCAGAAATTTTTTCTTGGGGCAAAATTTTACATTCTAATTTGTTATCATAAATTTAGGCTACGTATTAGGGAAAAAATTTTGAAATACCTACTTTTTATATATTTTCTTTAATCAAAGACAAACCAAAGGAGGTGTAGAAGTGCAATTGGCCCCCCTTATTTGTGCCCCGTCTAAGTACTAATGAAAGTTATGGCAGTCTAGCAAGAACGAGGAAGAGGAATTCAACACTGGTCCACTTTCTGTTCTCATGATGAGTGTAAAAAACAACACTCAGGTAAGATTTCTGTTTCACAAAGTGGGAAAAGCTTGTGAATTACAGGCTTCTTATTAGTGAATAGGTTTTTAGCTTAAGGCCCAAAAGCTTTTTAAGTTTTTCATCAATTGCATAGGTTCTTATCAACTGTCGAAACAATAAAAAGCTTTTGGGACGAGTGAGAGCCTTCGCCACTGTAACATTGTTTTGGAAAATGTCAGAGAAATGTGGACTGAGGTATGCATTCTAAAGTTTGTCATAATATTTCAACCCCTTGGTTTCTTAGAAGCATCTTGTGATGTGCCTTTTTATCTTCAATGGGTTAGGCCCCTAAAAGTGGAAAAGGGAAGAATAAAGCACAGCCTATAAACAAAGACAGATTCATCAGCAAGATGTTCTTGAGAGGAGACTCTGTTATTATAGTTCTCAGGAATCCCAAATGATGAGTTAGTTTTGACTGTATGGGGCTGTGTTCAATGAAATCATTTTGTGATTTGTAAATTTTGTAACTAAGGGGCGGTTGGAAACTTCGATTGACTTACCTGATGTTGAACTTGATATGCACAATACAATCAAAGAAAAGTTTTAAATTTTTTTTTGTTGAAAAAGATGTATGTGTATGAGTTGTTCTATAAGTTGATTTTTTAGTTGTAATTTCATTCTTGTACATGGATTTTGTAATATCTTTTAAATTTAAAATTTTATATTCAACTTTTGAAATTACGATGGTGCCTAATCTTGCTACCAATCCTGTGAACGATTATTTAAGAACTACTGGTTAGGTAATTTTGGTCAATTATTTTTAAATTTTTAATTAATACTTGAGAACTAAGTAGGCACTCATAATAATTTTTTTCGATATTGCTCTGAAAAAAAAAATTTAATTGTTTTTTGGCTCTGCATAAATAATTCACCATGAAATTAAAGAGATTTTTTTACCGTTATTTTAATTTGAACATGATTGTTTTAAAGATCATTTCAATGTGACTGATTTGTTTTACCTAATTATCTGAGTTATGTAAGAAAACATCGAGTTAAAGCCTTGTTAGTTGCTACTTTGCTGGGCTCAAAGAAGAGAAAAAGTAACGCATAATTGAAAAACCACTCCTCTAATGATGCCAATGTGTCAATGTTAACTCATTGGCCTGACATGGATATGGATCAGTTAGGCAAGTCATGGTCAACCATGTTCAGCTCAACACATGGTGGCATGTCATTGCCTCCATTTACTTGATTGGCTCGACAAATTTCGTTACTAGCTTCATCATAAAATTAACACCTAACAAGACAATACATAATATACTATTGAAACTAATCCTCATAATTTATTAGATCGGATGACAGTAGTAACCTAAGACCAATCCATTTATGATGAGTAGTCAATTCATAACTAACTTGAGAATTGGAACACATAAAAGGAGTCCAAGTAGTCATTTTGCATCTATCAAGTTCGATTGTGACTCACTCGATCCTATCTTTTGCTATTTCCAATTGATGTTTCACAACTAGCATTTTGAACTGCAATAAACATGTGACATACTGCCTCATCCTCACTCCCGACCTTCAAGGGATCAACCCCTTTACGTTCCTCCAATTGAAGGCGATGGAGCAACTTCTATTTGCAAATTAGTCACTCCAAAAGACTAAGCCATCGAAAGATGATGACATGGGGACGAGCTACCTACAGTGGTGAATAGTAGCTTTGAAACTTACTTCCCTCTTTTGCATTAAAAAAATATTGAAATGAAACCAAATAAGAGTCGGAAGGTGTAAGCAATTCCCTACCCCTCAATGCAATTCCAATTCCACAAGTGCCTTGTATTTTGATCATTTACAACATAATAGGATAATTTTCAAATTTAGTTCCTAAAATTTCAAGTTGTCTAATAAATCCCTAAACTTTCAATGAACTTTAGAACTTTGAAACTTTTTTAGTAAGCATTGAACTTTCAATTTTATGTCTAATAGGTGGCAATTAAATGACATAAAAGACACATAATTGAAAGGTCATATACCCATCAATGAGTCCATGAATTTTAAATTACTTAGACATAAAATTGAAAGTTTAGAAACTTACTAGTACTTTTCAAAGTTTACCTATTAGATACTAACACATAAACTTGAGGGACCAAACTTGTAATCTAATCGAGTGGGAGTGCAGTTTCATATGATGACCTAGCCTTCCTAAAACTAGACAACATTCCATAAATTCTAAACAAAAGTGAGGTGTTTATTTTGCCTTACTATAGCCCATTTCCAGTCATCAAGCTAGTAGGAAACACTGCTTCTAGATCGTCCCCTGATATCAAAATCCACCCACTGTTCCATGTTTCCTCATCCATTGAAATTTGAGAGAAGACTAAAAAGTACGAGAAGAGGCTTTCCAAGCCTTCCATCTCCTACACTAACTTTGTAGGCAGTATGGTCATTCATCAAGAGTTGCTTGAACCTTGATTGGGCCAGTATTACCAAAATCTATTTCATGAAAATTAAGATTGTGATTTAAAGTTAGCCTTTCCCTCGCATTCATCGATGCAATGCTAAGGCTAACTAAATCAAGTAGGAACATTTTACCTCACCGTTTCTGTTCATTTTTCCTTCACTTTCAGCTAAATGGACAGTTCGCTGATCTTGCCAGTGATAACTTTGAAAAACCTGCTTTCCAGTTAAATAATCATATGTGCTTTTTTCCTGAACATAGCAGGATCCGATCTGTGCCACAGTTAATTTAAGAAATATATATATATGTAAAACATTCCTGTAAATTAAGACGTGCATAAGGAAATTTGGGTTGAACAAGAAAGAAACAAAGAATTCAACAGACAGACAAAATCCCAAAACATAACATAGATTACAAAAAGATAGTAACAATAAATAAATATCAAGTGCCAATTATAGAAATAAAGAATGCCTAAGAATACGTACAAAAAGGCATCATTTCCTTTGATTGTCAAATGTGTTAAATGGATTTTACAACAGAACCGAAACATCGGAATTCTCACAATCCCTGGAGATTATATACTTCATGGTACAAAATGAGTAAAACATTAAAAGGTTGATTCTCACCTGGATCTTCTTTAATCCAACAGCATCCTGGTTACTCAGACTCCTCGTTTTAAGATGTGTCATGTTTTCTTTTACACAGCCTGCCTACAGACATCATTACAAGTTACAATTCTCCAAAAAGTCAGCATACCTAAATGTCCAAAACCTAATGAAATTTCCATCCAAGAACATAATAAAACAAAATTCTAACAGAAATAAAATGTGTAATCAGTCACGGGGAATCCATCCTGCTTCAGGCCTTCCCTCTAATTAACTATTTATATCAAATGTTAGCCAGACCCTCTTCATAATTTAGAGTCTTGGCTGCAGTAAGAAGCATATCCATTCCCCCCATTCCTTTTTCCGATTCCTCATCGCCACTATTGACCCGTTTCTTGCCCGAAGTTCCATAACCCCCAAATGTATCTTTACCTCTCTTATTTTGCTTGTTTTCAAAATTCTCATATGCCTTTTTTACCCTGCGTATTGCCTGGATTCCAGCTTCGCATTTGTCACAAAACCATTTTCCTTTCGGAATTGCAGCAAGTGGTGGTCTCATACAATAAATGTGGTATCCGTGATCGCAGCCGTCGCATAAAACAATCTTGTCGTCGTCTTGATTTATGAGGCAGGCTCTACAAAGACAAGAAGGACAGTACCAGCATGTATCGTAAGACTTTAACTGCTTCTTTGTCAAGCACCAAGTATGGTAACATTTATGAGGGCAAAAGAGGTGGCTACATATTCTAAACTTATCGCCACTTTCTACTTCATTTCCACAAATTTTGCAAGGGCCCAAATCTTTACTCTCCTTTAGTTGTTCAATTCCGTCATCTATACAACAGTTTGGATCCTCATCCCTGTGATCGTGATTTTGTTCACTTGTATTTAGAATTTCACCAACTCCATTGGCTAGCGTTGTGGGCGTATTCAACCTCTCACACACTACACAGTTGTCATGACGTGAACAAAATCCACTTGCAATGCAACTAGCACAGTACCAACTCTTAAGGGGAATCTCTTTGACGGGAGGTTTGATGCAGGATATATGGTAAATTTCCTCGCATGAATCACAAACCAGACAATCAATCCCTTCTGCTTTCTCTCCACAGCTTCTGCACGTACAAACTTTATACGTACCATTACCATCCATATGCTCTGCTTTAGCATGAGAGGGTGATTCCCAAGTTGAGAACTAAATGGACAAAAAAATTTCATGTTAGCAAACATAACAAATCATTTTAAAAATCCAACTCTGTACAGATGAATTCATAAGAATATAATTAGTAAATTAGCTTTGAAGATGTTACAAACCCTTTAAACAAATGAGTGCACTTTCAACCCACAATATGAGATCATAACTAGGACAAAGTTTAGAAGCATTCCTAATTGTCAAGAAGTTGATATCCGATCATGATATACTGCTGACATTCACAGTTGTCTTGTCCTTAATATTGTAAATTATTGGTTGGAAATGCCTCTTGGGGAAAAGAAATTTTCATGTTGCCTAAATTTTGAAGGTAAATTTTTTTAAGGCCATCTATCATAATTATAGAAATCCCTTAGTTACATAATATTTTGCAAGATAAATAGTCTGGAAAATATTATGTTCATCAGATGAATATAACTTCACTAAAATTATGTCGGAAAATGCTTATTTGCAAGAAAAATAGTCGTTCCTCTCAATGTTCCAAACCATTATATTCTTCTCAAAGCCCACCCTAGTAGGATCACATTTTAAAGGAAAAATGAAGGCATTCATCAACCACTCAGTCAAAAACCCTTATTAATATGACATGCTAGCATTGCAAGCGCTAGTCTATTCCCCATGAAGTACTTCCGGAGAGGTTCCACTAGAAGAGTGTTAGTAGTAGGCCTGCACATTCCTCCTTCCATGTCTCCTTAATTAAGGACCCTAAGTGTTAGAAATAGCATAAATATTAGGGACAATAGCACACAAGAAATATGCCTCCAACCACACATATTTTGTCCCATGCCTACTTTGAAAGAAATATTGCTTAGAAACAATCCTGTTTTCTTCATGATTTCAGGCCACAAGCTTCCTCTAAGGTTACCAACTTTTGTGAACCAAGCAAGAAATTTTGCACCTTATCTACTCAAAATGACATCCACAAAGCCTCCTCCCATGAATGAGCCTCATTGGGCACAGGATAACAGGGTGCTGGTTGCCACCTTCAAGCAAGCACCCAAGGTCCAAGACTCCAAGTAGTCGCATTGCCCCCAGAGCATGCGAGTGTGGCGAAGGATGTAGTAGGATAAGCAAAAGTGATGTGTTGCAATGCGAACGTTCAAGCTGTGAGTGTGGCCAAGGATGTTGTAGGATAAGCAAAAGTGAACGTTCAAGTTGATGCCTAAGGCACCACAAGTGTGCAGCCCATTGACTAATATGTTGCACAAGCTAGTTACCACTGCCACCTTGTCCCTCTCATCCGATTGGATGTATGTGCCATTGCCCCACCATCAAGCGAGGAAAGAGAGTGGGATATCAAGTCGAACTCAAGATGGGATTGCTTCCACAATGCTTGGCATGGCTGTTTGGTCCCTCAGTTTCCAAAAAAAACAAACAAAATACCGAGAATCATGTCCCATGACTTTGATTCAAAGAAATAGGTTTTCAAGAAGTTCTTAGTAGAACATCATGAAGTTTGAAGACATGATTGAAAAGTTTTCTACGATCAGGATAGGCCATGGAAATTCTCTTATTTTAGAATAATATTTGGGCGGGTATCAGCCACCATCCTAAAGATTTCCTAGGATTTTCAAACTTTCTAGTGGGGAAAATATATGTAAAGCACGTGCCACTGAGGATCCAGGAGAGCACCTTGAGTATTTTAAGATTTGATCTTTCCATTGGTAGAAATGAATTGGGCATTGACTTCAATCATGGACAGGTCAAGGATATCCTCTCTCCAAAAGACCAAGATATTGGCAGGGGATTCATCCGAGCKAGATGTTCGACATTCATCCATCCATACGCAATCTCCACTTCCATTTTGATACATAGTTGGCCCTTTTAACCATGGGTTCCAGGATGACAACCATAGACTAAAGCCCTGTCCGAGCAATATCGTCGAGACGCCTACGCGTGGGGCCATTGCTAACGCCCCTTGCATTCCAAACAATTTCAATTGTGGAAATTTTGGAAATATAGTGGGGAAGAGCACTATTTTTTTTTTTTATAAGAAACAGTGACAATATATTCAAAAAGCCAAAGAGGCCAAAAGAGAACAACCTAAAGGCAGAGGGTTGAGAAAAGAAAACCCTCCCCTAGAACTATACAATCACAATTTTCCAATCATTTGCTATCATATGTAAATTGTAATTACAAAAGAAATTCTTGTGATTTGACACCCACCAAGAAACTATATGCAGTAAAGTCATACAAAAAGAATCCACATAGGACAATTTATCCTCAAAAAGCCTACTATTCCGTTCTTTCCAAATGAACCAAAGAACAGTCCGAGCCACACAATTCCAAAGGACAAAAGCTTTACCTTTGAGAGAAATACCACCAAAACCTTCTAAAATAAAATCATCAATTCTCCTATGGAGACAAAAGGACAACTCCAAACGTGAAGAGGTAAAAGACCAAACCTTAGATGCTAATGAGCAATGAACGAAAAGATGGTTCAAAGATTCTGCACCATTCATACACATACAACAAAAGGAAGGAGAAGGAGCTAAATGGGGAAGCTTTTTTTGGAACCTTGAAGTGCCAAATTTGGTTGAAGGATGAAGACTCCAGCCTATGTGAAGGAGATGTAAGGGCCAAGAATGCCGACTCGATCGAAAAGACTCCACTCTTGTCAATTTTCCACCATAATCTGTCTCGACCTTGCCCTAACATCACCCCTTCCACATTTTCTGTGAAGGAAACCCAACTGTTCAGCTCTTTGTCGAAAAGATTTCTACATAAGCCAAGGTTCCAGGTAGAAGCCTCGGTGTCCCAAAATTCTGCTATCGAAAGGCCCTTCTTTGATGAAAAGGAAAAAAAATCTGGAAAAGAGGTGGCAAGAGACGATGAATCTGCCCAAACATCCTCCCAAAACCGAACTTGGTTCCAATTATAAACCTTGAACATCACAAAATTGAGAAACTCTTTTCTAGTGTCATCGATGTCAATCCACGGTCTTCCAATCGATGAGACCTTCGAGGTTCTCATCATCCATCCAAAAGATTATACCCTATAGATAGTAGCAATGACCTTTCTCCAAAGTCTTGACTATTCAAGATCAAAATGCCATAACCGTTTCATGAGTAGGGCCTTGTTCCTTTGAAGAAGGGAGCCAACCCCCATCCCTCTCGATTGTAGGGTAGCACAGTCCAAAACCATCTGACTAAGTTCCCTGTCGAACGATAAGTATCTCCATTTCAGATAAAGTCTCGCATCAACTTTTCTATCTCCTTTATCACTATTGCCAGAGTTTTGAGGAGCGAAAAATAATATAAGGGAATATTATTTAATACCGCCTGAGCCAATGTGAGTCTACCTCCCTGGGAGAGCATCAAGGTAGGTCATTTATGGAGTCTTTTGCGCATCTTTTCTATCAAAGGATCCCAAAAACTATAAAGCCGATGATTGCCACCAAGGGGGAAGCCCAAATAAGAAAAAGGGAAGTTCTCCACCTTACAACCAAAAGGGGGAGCCCACAAAGCAACCTTCGAAGGGCTGCAATTTATCTCAATCACCGCTGTTTCGGAGGCATTTAGGGAAAGTCCCGAAGCCAGCAGAAAGACATTGATTTAGCCCCACCAATATTCCATCATCGAAGAAGAGAAAGGGCAGAACACTATGAATACAATCCAAGGTGTTGACTTCTCCTACTAGAAAACGAGGCAAAATGGGGGAGCAAAGGAGAACTCAGCGGGTGAAAAAAAAAAAAGAGCTACTGGAAAACCCTTTGGCAAAGCTAGGCGCCAGACCCTGGAATCTTTCCTCCCCCGACAAAAAGGAAGATCCCTTACCAAAGAAGCAAGGCAAAAACCTCCAGAGTCTCCCTATTCATCAAAGGACAACTGGGACCCAAAGAAATAGAGAACCAACTCTCCATTAGTGCCAAAATAGAGGCCAACAAATGCAACCTCACATTAGAAAGGTGGTATGGATGGGGCAAAAGAGGTTTATCACCCACCCACCACTAGTCCTCCCATGGGCTCCAAGTGCTCCCACATTTCTTCCTTTTGGTGAGCCATTTTGTCTTTTAACATGCCACATAAGTGATTTTTTTTTATCAATTCAGCTTGCCACATCAGCATATTATAAACCATAGTCACCTTCTCATTTGGAAACTAACAATTATGCTCGTCCAAGGACCTTTTAAACCTAGTTCTCAAAACTTGGTTAAAGGGTAGCTTTTAAAAACTCAAGGACCAAAGTGACCTATAACTATAAGTGATGACTCAAGGATAAAAAGGTAATTTCTCCCTTTCTTGTTTTCAAATAGAAAATAAAGTTTAAATTACTAAATCTATTTCATTAATATTATCCCATTGCCACCCGCAGGGCTTACAAACTAATTTTCAAAATAATAAAAAAAAATATTTCCCACATATTTAATTATTTAATTGAATTGGATCCAAAGCTAGAAGAGCCGAAAGCTAAAAGCCTAGCCTAAAGGGTTGACCCAACAAAATAGTCCAAACATGGCCCAAACAAGATGGCCCCAACTTTAAAAGAGATGACTCACATCCAATCCAAAGTATGTATGAACAAAACGGGCCAAGCCGACCTTCCAAAGTATGAACTAGGCTAGGCTTAGCCACTTAGGTTGACCTTTGAACCACTGGCCATTAATGAGGCTTAACCATCCATATTCCCTCCCTCATACACTCGCTATTATCTAACTCCATGGTTCACTAGATTTTCTCCAAAATCTCCCAAGCCTTTTTTTAACGAGATACAAACTTCTCACTGATAAAATGATAAGA
Source organism: Momordica charantia (assembly GCF_001995035.1). The sequence continues at coordinate 547,466 of NW_019104591.1, forward strand.
TACAAAAATGTTCATTGGAGAGAAACTCTCATGAGGAGTAAAACAAAGCAGGGAAAAAACAAGAATCTAATAAGAACCAATTAAAGCCTCTCGATTTAAACAAATATAATTTGGGGAATAATAAGTAAAACAATTAGATAGAGAACACCATTGTAAAGCTCCGTAGACACCTAAGTCAAAACGTTCCACCCAAGATTTACGCTTGTTTTCAAATATCCATTGCTTCCTTTCAAACCAAGATTCTAAGATTATGGATTTAATCACATTGACCCATAGGGCGAGGAGATAAAGACTGAACCAATATTTTATCCTTGTGTTTCAATGCCTAATCCACCACTCTCCGAAGGGTAATGAAATTATATTCCAATTAACTAAGTGACTTAACCTCCCTTCCTTGTAGCATTCCCAAATGAAAATCTTAATTTTTCTCTCTAACATCACTGCCATTTTTTTAAGAATTTGGAAGATAGACATATTGTACATAAATAGGATGCTTCAGATTGAAAAATGGCCATAATTAACATGGATGGGAATGAGACAATCCTATATGCATAAAACACTGAATAGATGAGGTTGATGATTCAAAAGGTAGTCCTATGGAACCCATCTACTCCCCCAAACCCAACATCCAAGTAAGGTGTCACATAGTGAAACAGTTAAAGGAAGTGGCCAATGGCAGTTGTGACTATTAAGGATGAACAAAGACAAGGAGAATTCACCTCTCACTAGGTGTTCACATAGATTAAAACTCAACCAATAATTACATGAAACCTTGGTTATCCCAAATATCTCCATCCCAACTTCACGGGTATCCAGTATGTCCAGTGCTCTCATTTCAAAAAAAAAATCTGAATGCGAGTCCACACAGCACATAGGAAACTACAATAAACTCAATATTTTCTGATGCAGAAGATTACAAGGAAAGTTGGAGACCGTCCAAGATGAAGAATGGGGCTCAGCTGAAGAATAAACCCTAACTCTACTCCATCCTTCCAGTTCCCGCCACCTTCATTCCACTCTTCCCCTTGCAAAATAGTTAACGACCACCTTCATTGGTGACAGACAAAAGGGTTCCTCCTAGCCCTTAATGATGGAGCCTCAAATTAGCAGCATTATGATGTTTAAGAGCATCTAATGAGCTTTAGAACACAAGAACTCGGTTAAGTTTAAGTTTAAGAACTAAATGAATTTTGGATACAGACTAGTTAACAACACCCGAACTATGTGGTGTCTTAGTGCTTCAATCCTCCTTTTTTTCTCAAATATTCGTCTAAAGAAATATAATTTATAAATTTTTATGCAATTTTTCCAAATCAATAGTGCCCAATGTAATGTAACATGAACTCTTTTACCTCATGCTTTCCATCTTCAAATACATTGCGTCCTGAAACTCCAACCTGAAAGAGTGAAAATTGTAAGAAAAAGCAAGATAGAAGGCAAAAACTATTGGTAACCACAATAGATTTAGACAAAACCAGATAGCTTTCTTTGAAGGAAAATCAAATAGAGATGATTAAAACATATGATCAACAATTCTTATAGCATCTTATTCAACTGCTGAAGATACTTGTTTTCACCTTTTCACGATAGGCAGCTCTGGAGAAGTCTGAGAGGCTTGCTGCCAGTGATACCAATTCAGTACCAATTGCTTGAAACTTTCTCCATATCTGAAGAAAATAAAAAATAACTGTCATATAATTGCAAATCAAGACAAGTAACGGAGTACAGCTGTGGTTTGAAAGCACAATTCCAACACAATCTAGAAATCAGAAAAAATGGAAAATAGTAGATTTGGAAAAACAATCTAGAATGAAATCCAAGAGAATGCTGTAGAGTTAAATGAAATAAGGAAACAATCAATTTTTTACAAGCTTTTTTTTCAATATAAACAATGAAAATACAATGAGAAGAATAAATTGACTGGGGAGCAGCCATTATACATGAAAAATTTATTAAATACATTCAGTTAAATTTCATTTCTCCAGGAAGATAAATATTTAGTTCATTAGACGAGCACTTTTTATTAATAATAAGCTTCACAATAAACTGAGCAAAAATGTATAATAAAGGTAACAACTAAAAAGGAAAACAAGATAATCAAATATTGCCTGTTGTACGTCAGAGAGGAAGAGCATGGGTGAATTTTCATAAGCCCCTTCTTTGATCCTCGAGTTTACAAGACTAAAGTCAAAAACATTATCAGCCTTGATTCCTCTGAAATTTTCAGATAGAAGCTTACACAATGAGACAAACTTCTGTGAATCTATAATACTAAAGAAAGCTCGCCGGCAACTCTCGTTAATATTACATCTGTTTGAATTTTCTAATGATCCATTTGATACAACACCGTTCCCTCTATGAGATGCCATCTGAACTGTATTAGACATTGATTCAGTACAGGCAAGGTCATTATTCCTATTTCCATCTTGAGCATCAAATATCTGCACAGTAATTACAGGAGGAGAACAAGGGTTATTTAAAAATTGAACCAAAAGAAAGAAAGAAAACTTCAGAACAAGTTTATCTGAAGGAAAAGGATGTTTTGAGCTAGCCCTAACTCTTGAGGGGTCATTGAATCCTGAATGAATTCCATCCTGTACAACATTGCCTCCATTAACACTTGATGAATGGCATATCTGCTGTAACAGAACAGATCTCCAGATATCCTCTGGGCACTCATCTAAATTGACCATTGAAGAATGGACATGATCGCAGGAGTTACTGCCTCTTAGCGTGTGAAAAGTTTCCTCATCAGTCTGCAAAAAAAAAGAAAAATAGATTGAGAAGAAAAAACAAGCACACACGATATACCACAGCATCTAATCTATCAATGACAGAAAATTGTATTTTTGATCAGTTGCATCATGAAAATGAGTAATCTATGTAAAGTAGATGGTTCTTCCTTTATTTGTATGATCACGATAACTATATGTCAAAAATGGCAACTAAAACCTCATTCAAAGATTCCTCTAAACCTTTGAAACGTATTCTATTTGTCTTCAACCGAACTTCCGATAAGATAGCAGATATATCACAAAGCCAAATAACTTTCTTTTTGTCCTTGAACTTATGATCCCCAAAAAAAAAAGGCATAATAAACTGTTTAATGGCATGGCACCAGGAATCGCTGTTGTAGTAAGGATTTGGGATGTTCGGGGAAGGTTCCCAAGTTATTTAGTTCAAGCTCCAGGTGGAAAACAAACAAATGGAAGTTCTTGTTATCTTCGAAGCTAGTATCGGGGGACAGTTTTGTGTCCCATGGAATAACAAAGTGGGTCCAAAACCACAAATACCAGCAAAAAGACATCCCTAATTCTTTTAAAGATCATGACATATTGAGCATGAGAGAGAGAGTGAGAGAGAGAATAATAACAGTGAAGTGTATAGGAATTGCATCGTGCAACAAGGGAAAACAGATCATCTCATTGAAAGAAATGTTCCCTGTCAAAGATAAATAAATAGATAATCATGTAATAAATCTGCTTACAGATGTATACATAAAAAAAGACTGCATTGTTATGTCCTTCAGTTCAACGATGTCCTCATTTTTTAAAAAATAATGTATCAATCTATAAATGCCATTTCATATAGTTTCTGCTTCATAGTCAAGCATATTCAAACTCCATCTCAAAAATGTTCTTATTCCATCCTAAACAAATTCCAAGATTCAAATTATCCCAAAGAATTTTCCCTTCTAGTGCAAGGAATGTACCCAATAACTGTCGAAGCATTGAAAGAACTTGCTCCAGACAGAGGAAGAGAATGCATTCTTAGGCATATCTACACAAGGAACACCGGTAGTTGGAGGAACCCTTGCAGGGTTCTCCTTAAAGTGCACAAACTTGAATAACATTACCAAACACCATCATCAAGCAAGCAAAAAAATGAAACTTAAAATCCCAATGATCTTGACATCCCTAATCTAACGGGAAACAACTTTTTCCAGTCTCAAGTAAACTCAATTTCATTGAATTGACCTCCAAAACATTCCACCACTGGATTCTAATCATAATATTAATATCCAAGAGGGCCAAAATTGGACAATCCTATATAAAATTTTCTCCCTGATCACCGCCAGCCAAACAAATCCCATTGACGAATTTGAAAAACTTTCCTGAACAGCAATCCATTAAGAACCTTGTTCCAGAACTCTTTGTAAATTGCAATTAGAAACAAATAAAACAATCAATGGTTAACTAATCATAACTGTAATTTATTGCTGAAAGGAGAATTTGATTATTAAAAAAATAAATAAATATCATTGACAATGGAAAGAAAAAAAAACAAATTTCATTAACAAGGCAAAATTACAGTAAGGATTGGATTAAAAAAAACCACCATATACCTACAAAGCCTTAAGGTCAAGACCTCCATGGATTTACATATATACTCCCTAATATATTTATGAACATGCACTTTACCCCAAAAACAATCAAAACCATTGATTCTTCCAAATTCCTAAAGCAAAAGAACGTCATAAATCTTGAAGGATTCCACTGCACCAAATCAGGTTGCAGAAACTCTAGATTCTAAGTCTCCTACCATCTGATAAAAACTTCGGTCATGTTTCACTACAAGTTTTTCAACTAATACAGGGTAGTATGGTAAAGTAAAATTTGACAGCAGATCAATAGCTTTTCTCAACCCTCCTTTTACGTTGAGAACATTTGCATTTAAAAGTACATCCTTAAATCTTATACGTTGTTCAAAGGTTAAGTTTTATGTGTAGAATCCAAATTCCAAATTTCAAGTTATAACTTTGCCCTGATAGTTTTATGAATTAAACATGATTCACATTTAACTACAATTACATCTCGTAGAACTTACAGTCTTAACTCTTAAATACAAGTACGTGGCCAAGATAAAATCAACAAACAACACTAAATCAACATGAATATTAGATTAAGCTAATTTGGAGTTCAACGAAATAGGTGCATATGATTAATTTCAACTGTAATAGATTGAAAGAGAGAGAGAAACCCGGACCATTAATTGACCAGCAGCTTCAACATGAGTCTTGCCATCTCCCTTGCACTCGCTTCCAGAAGTCAACTTAGTGTGCTTCCGCCTCTTGTAAGTTCGAAAACCATCGCTAGTTCCTGGAACCCCTTCAGTAACAACATTCAAAACCCCCATGCCGACTCCATTTTTTCCTGCCTCGCTCTTCACAAACTTGACCTCCAAAGCATGTCCCGTGCAATCCCCATTGCTTTTTTCATCTTCAATAACCATCTGCCCGGCACGAAGAAAACCCTAAATTCCGGATAGAATTAGGGTTCCAATAGTCGCATGTGTTACTAGATTGTGAAAATTCCCGTCAAATCCACACACCCAAGCTCCGAAAAACTAATGATAGGAACCTCAAAAACACACTTAGTTCACCCCGGCAGAAATGTGCTCCATTCGACACGAAGAACACGAAAGCGAAAAATAAATAGCACTGCCACTCAAATTCTTCCTGCAACTTCCCCTGTCTCGGTAAAACCTTAAGTTCAACATAATCAACAAATAAGCAGCTAAGTCAAACTAATCCAGTAGCTCGGAAACAAAATGCTCGAATAACGAAACTAAAAATTCGAAAACACTTCATTCTTCTCCGCTTCTGAGCACAATTTTCTCAGCAACCAAACAGGTTACCATACAGAAATGAAGTCGAAATAGAACGAATTAGAATAGAGAGGAAGAAGAGAGAAGCATACTTGAGCAAAAATGTGGAGCAGAGAAGATGCAACTGAAATGGGAACTCCAAAATCCAAGAGGCGGGAGAGCAGCAGAACAAGATTTTTGGCTAAACCAGCGGTCTTATCCTGGTCCCCTTTTTTTCAAAAAAAAAAATAATTTTCTCAGGCTGGCAACCGTTTTCGTGCCGACGAAGCGGTTTGTTATTTGGACCGGACCGGGCCGATTCCGCGGTTTGAGACTTTTTTTCCTCCAAATATTCACTTTTTAAAAATTAATTATACCTCTTCTTTTTTTCAAACAAAAGAAGGAAAAAAAAGTATGTTTGGGGAAGGGTATACTCGGGACACGTGGAAGACCCCTTGGTGTCCCAAGATAACTCATGAATCACGCTCAGCTCGGAAGGCCGAGATGGCCGCCACCAACGCCGACAAATGCCAAGTGTGAGGGCCGANAAGATCATGTTAAAGATAAAATGTGTGAAGTTTTTTTTAATAAGCTAGTGTACTATTTCTAGTCTTTGGTTTGAAGCATTGGTTGGAAGAAGAAATTTCCTGGTAAGTTTTGCAGAATTTTGTTCCTATTATTTATCTATTATTTATTTGACATTGAGATATAAATCCTATGAAATTTCCATTTGATAGATATATTTTTAGTTAGAAATTGATGTGTTCTTCACTGTTTTAATTATTAAAACAAGTATACTGCTTTGGTAGGGCCTTATTAGTGATGTAATTGATTTTGTTTATTTTTTATTTTTTTGGTATTTATTGATAGAGACCCTGGATAGAAATTGGATACAAAATCTAGATGGGTTAAGTTGAGAATATATACATGGCATCAAATCATTTATTGATATGTTTGTTATTATGTGTTAAAGTTCATGGTAGAATAACACTTCATCGGACAAAAAATGAAGGTGCACCTTCATATGCAAACTCACAATCTTTGAATCAAGAGACAAGAACTATTGTTCATCTATTCATATCTCCAACATATAGTCATTGGGATGATGTGCCAATAAAACTCAAAGACAGTGTGATCGATGCTTATTGGTAAGACATGTAATTACGTAAAATTTTTCATTACATAAATTATTTGAAGTTTAGTTTAAGTAATTTTTTTTTTCATGAGTATAGGTTTATTTTGATTTTGATATCACATAGGAGCATACAAGGGAGTACATATTATCTATAATGAGTCTTAGACTTAAGCAGTATCGATCAAAGCTATATTCTTATTATAAGAAGTTTGACTCTCCTAGGAACGCATGACAAAATCAACATCTATATGTCGCTTCACAAGAAGAATGAGAAAATATGTGTACAAAATGGGGACTCCTGAAAGGAAAGTAAAAATTTGATAATGATATTTTGCAATTTTTAAATTAAAAATTTTATTCCTTATATTTTCTATTTCTTATAGAAATTGTATGCTACCAATCAAAACAATAGAAAGAAACTACCCCATAATCATCGCTTAGGTCCAAAGACGTATCTTCAACGACGAGGGAATTAGTAAGAACTTTATACTCTGATTTTTTTTTGGTTGATGGTTAGAGAAATGAAATTGCAAAACCAAATAAGTCATATTGAATTATTTAAACAAGTACATTACTCTACAGATAGAGGGTGAATAAATGAGGATACTGAAATGAAATTCGTAAGTATGGATATATATATATATGTATATATATATTTTGTATACACTTATTTGAGCAATACTATATCATATTTTACTACATTTTTTATTTTTGTTTTTATAATAAAATGGAAGAAATGTTGGGTGCTCATATTATAGACCACAAACAACAACTCACTAATGCAGAGAAATGTGAAATCATACTTGTTAAGAAATAAAATTATATCAAAGGACTTGGTTTTGGACGTAAGCCAAGTTTTTCTTAAGTATCTGGTTGTGCTCAAGAGAATGAAAACCTGTATAATATTGTTGAAAATCAACGAATGCTCATTGAAACAACAGAAAAAAAAGTTACAAGAAACATGCAACGAGTTGCTTTAGACACGTACTGAGTTGAAAGACATCCAAGCTCATATTCATAAGTTTGAGGTTATGTTTGGTCGTTCGTTTGATTGATTATGCGTTTAGAATTTTGTTTTCTAACTTTTAGTTTTGTTTGGGGAAGGAAACCAGGGTGCCACGTGGAGGTCAAGGATTCACCAAAGAGATGAAGAATCATGCAGGTCCACCTCGGCACCCTCCGAGGAGGATACCTCGACCATTATTTATTCTATTAAGTCGTCAATATCTGGGATGAACTGTCCGGGTTCGATCTATTCAACCCAACAGGTTCGACTTTAAGTCCGACTGGGGTAACTGCTTGTTGCAACCTCTGTCAGGACCTAAACCTATAAATAGAGGGTCTCATCCCACCATCAGGTATAGATTTTCTCCTCGAACTTAATATTGAGTCCGAGCTACTTACTGACTCGAGCGTTAGAGTTTTTGCCTTTTTGTCCAGGTCTTCCCTTTGAGTTCCATGTCGGAGCGAGGACCGAGTTCGAGCTTGACCAAGGTTTAACGTTGTGCAATTCTTTGCTTAAACATTTGGCGCCGTCTGTGGGAAAGACAACTCAAGTCATCCTTAGTATAAACCCATTCGAGATCGTTCAACAACAAGTTATGTCAACTCAGTAGATCGACAAGGTCTGAACAGCAATAACGACCTCCAGCACGAGATCGATGCCAAAGTGGTGGAGGATAGGTTTGAGGAGTTCAGGATGTTGATCCACCTCGGAGGTCGGTCCACAACCCGAATCAGCCTTGCCTCCTGCACATCCGAGGCCTGCCAAGACCCACCGAGGCCGAGGTGGGGTGTCAAAGAAAACCACCACATGAAGGGCTGCGCCAGCTGTGGATCTCAATACTCTCGCTACTCTCCAGCGAGAGCTTGACGATATGCGCAATCGAGTGCGTACCATGGAAGAGACCTACAACGAACTAATGTGGGCAAACCGATCTGGGTCCCAATCCAGGGTCCAGGTTGGAGTAGAGGACCTGCATTATGACGGTGACGACCAAGATCCACCTCTCCCCCTTGACGACGACGAACGCGTTGCAGATAACGGAGGGATCGATTATAGCCGCCAGGAGGACAATCTGAGAAAGGTCCTCGTTGGCAAAAAGAAGAAGAACTTCGTTGTCTGCATGCAAATATTTCTCCTTCCTGCACATGAAAAAGTTCGAACTTCAAAGCCCAGCCTCGGTACAACCCATTGATGTCCTGAAGGGGTGATCACAAGGAAAGAGTTCAATCTGATGAAAAATAGTTCGATGCACAGGTCAAGGCTCTTAAGGCGAAATGCGAGAAGAACGAGAGCTTGTTCGATGGTGGTGAGATGGGCGAATCGCCTTTCACCTCGGACATCTTGGAGGCACCTATTCCTCCTAAGTTCAAGACGCCTGCCGTAAACCCCTATGATGAGTGTAATGACTCGAATGATTATGTCGAGGTCTTTGAGGGCCTTATAGACTTCCAGGTAGAATCAGACACCATCAAGTGCCGAGCCTTCCAAGAACGTCTTGACCGGAAGTGCTCGGCCTTGGTACAGGAGGTTGCTGGCCAAGTCGATCTCGACCTATAGTCAGCTGGGGAAAGAGTTCATAAGTCAATTCTCTTATCGGCACTACGTCAGGAAGACAACCACCCATCTCACCACCATCTGACAAAAGGAAGGCGAGACACTTAGAGAGTACGTGACCAGATTTCAGGAGGAGTAGCTCAAGGTCATGCACTGCTCAGATGATTCCACCATGTGCTACTTCCTCACTGGCCTGGCCGATGAGACGTTAACGGTCAAGCTGGTGGAAGAAGCACCGTCCACCCTTGCTCAGTTCTTGCAAAAGGTCAAGAAGGTGATTGACAGGCAAGAGCTACTTATAACAAAAACGGATCGGACGGACAAAAGATCTGACCAGAAGAAATCCAGAAACCAATACAAAGGTAAGTCTGATTCCAAGTCTAAAGGGAAGGATCTTTTTAGTCCTCTCAGGGCCGATCTGACTATCGGAAGTCGGATTTGGGCTACAGCTGAAGAGGACCTTACGGGCGATACATTCCCACAACCATTCCTATATCTGAGATTCTCGGTAATATCGAAGAGATAGGGATGGAGAAGCTCCTCAAGCACCCTGAAAATAAAGGATATCTAGAAAAAACGCAACGAGGACAGGTATCAAAGTTTTCACCACTATCACGACCGTGATACCTCGAGTTGCTGGGAATTGAAACTCCAGATTGAAGACTTGATTCAAGATGGCTATTTAAAAAGGTATGTTGGGAAGCCGAGATCGAGCTCGACAGAAAAAGAAGATGAGAGGAAGCATTTAAGGAAGCCACCTCGGAGATATGACCGAACTGCGGTCATAAATACTATTTTCGGAGGGCCGAGTGGGGGCCAATCCGGGAACAAGAGAAAGGAGCTAGCCAGAGAAGCTAGGAGCGAAGTCTGCGCCATTCAGGAGCAGCAGTCGACCTGCCCCATATCATTCTCTGACTCTGACCTGGAAAGAGTCCATATGCCCCATAACAATGTCCTAGTGATCTCTCATCTGATCGACCATGTGCAGATCAGAAGAGTGCTAGTTGATGGTGGCGTCTCAAACAATATTCTATCCCTCACCACCTACATGACGTTGGGATGGACCAGGGCATAACTAAAGAACAGTCCAACACGCTTAGTTGGATTCACAGAGGAATCTGTCACCTTTGAAGGATGCGTTAACCTTCCCATCATGGTTGGCCAAGGTGACACCCAAGTCACCCAGATAACTGAGTTCGTAGTGATTGATGGTAGGTCAGCTTATAATGCAATCTTTGGGCGACCCATCATCCATTCACTTCTGGCCACTCCATCAACCGTCCATCAAGTTAGGAAGATATTCAACTGTCAATGGGGTTAGGATGATCCGAGGTGAGCAAAAAACTTCCAAAGAGTGCTATACCTCCACACTCAAAGGATCGGCAGTTTGATCCTTGGAAGATAAGGCAACTCTACCCAACCAGATCGTCCCTGCTTCCGAGGACGAGTAGCTCAAGAGCAACCAACATGAAATTACTTCACCTATCGAGGATCTGGAGCTTGTTCCCTTGCTCGGCCTAGAAAGAAGTGAGCATAGGAATCAAGTTGGGGGCTACTGATAGGGAAGAGCTCACCCCCTTCCTCAGATCAAACTCGGATGTGTTCTCATGGTCTTATGAAGACATGTCTGGCATTGATCCGAAGATAATGCTGCATCGCCTCAACATTGACCATCATTCTGACCTGTTAAGCAAAAAAGAAGTCCGGTAAATAAATAGAGCGTGATGTAATTTTTAAGGAGGTTAACAAGTTGCTAAAAGCTTAATACATAAAAGAAATTTTGTATTATGAGTGGCTCTCTAACGTTGTTTTAGTTAAAAAAAATCCAACGGAAAGTGGATAATGTGTGTAGAGTTCACCAATCTTAACAAGGCATGGCCAAAAGATTGCTTCCCACTTCCGATAATTGACCAGATCGTAGACGCTATGGCCAGGCACGAGGTGCTTACCTTCATGGATGCGTACTCCGGATAAAATCAAACAAAAATGCACGAGCCCGATCAGGTGCACACCTCCTTCATAACTTATCAATGGCCTATACTGCTATTAGGTCATGCCCTTTTGCTTGAAAAATGTTGGCGCAACTTATCAGAGGATGGTGAAAAAGATATTTGCCAGCAAGATCAGGTGTCATATGGAAGTATACATTGACGATATGCTCGTCAAGAGCAATGAGTCCAGATCGCACCTTGCCGACCTAATTGAAACTTTCCAGGCCGTTCGTAAGTACCGGATGAAGTTCAATCCGGCTAAGTGTGCCTTTGAAATTTCGTCTAGGAAGTTTCTTAGTTTTATGGTGAATAACCGAGGAATTGAACCCAACCCAGAAAAGATAAAGGTCGTGCTCGAGATACGAGCACAAAAGACTCTCAAACAGCTGCAATGCCTGAATGGGAGAATTATCGTTCTGAATATATTTTTCTCCAAGTCTACCGACAAATGTCTCCCCTTTTTCAAAGTAGTGCAAAAGAAGGGACCGTTTGAGTGGACATTCGAATACGAGGATGCCTTTGGACAACTCAACAACTACCTCTGCTTGACGCTATTACTTGCGAAACCTATGCCATGAGACAAATTACAATTGTATTTGGCCGTGTTGGACAGTGTCGTTAGCTCGACCTTAATCAAACAAGAGGGAGTACGCCAGAGTCCTGTTTACTACACAAGTAATGCCATGACCGAGGCCGAGACCAGATATCCCCAAATGGAAAAACTGGACCTCCCCTTGGTCACCTCGGCACGAATACTCCGGCCTTACTTCCAAGCCTATACAGAGACCGTGCTCACGAACTTACCATTGAACAAGTCTTCCACAAGCCAGAGACATCTAATCGGTTAATGAAATGGGCGGTGGAGTTAAGTAAGTATGACATCTAGTTCGAACCTCGAACAGTTGTGAAACGACAAGCTTTTGTTGATTTCATAGCCGAACTCATGCTGCCACCCACCCAAACTTTCG
>NW_019104591.1:596920-616457 GCF_001995035.1 Momordica charantia
CAATGGCCCAAACAGGACGCCCCAAAATTACACTTTAGTTAAACAAATAAAACCCACCACAGCCCGAAATAAAAAAGATAACTTAATCTCTAAATCCCAATAATTAAATCCAAAAAGTAAAAGTTGAATTCCCCAAAAAACCTTGGATTTAAGATTTAATTAAAAAAAATGTTCTACAAAACTCGATAACTTAATTTATCTTAATCCAACGAAATTAAATTTAAATTATAGTTTACCCAAAATTGTAATTCCAATGTATAAATCCAAAAATTTAATTACCAGCTTAGGGAAAAATCCAAAGGCACTATTTATCCCTTAAAATAAACGAGCCAAAGAATGCGGGGCATTACATGAGCTCTCACGATAAAGCTTACCTCAAAACACAGACACTTAGGAACAACCCTAAGTGAAGACAAGAATAAGCTTGCACGTGAGAGCTCACCTGAACATCCAAACGCTAAGCGACCATCCTGCGTGAAACCCAAATGGAAATCCTATAAGAGAGCTCACTTCAGAATCCAAACTCTTACGACCAGGTTAAAGCTAAGTAAGATTTCTCAATAGAAATGTCACCTCGACATTCAAACACATAGGAACCCCTCAAGCTGAAGTCCAAGTGATGAACTACCGTGAAAAAGCTCACCTCGACATCCAAACACTATGTTACCACTATATGTGAAAAGTTAGAGTCTGAGCTCTCGTGGAGAGTTCACCTCGGCATCCAAACACTTAATGATGACTCTGGGTCATGCTCAAATGATGTGGTCCTACAATGAAGCTCACTTGGAATCCAAACACTTAGAATGACCTAGGTGAACCCAAAGGATGGGCTGTGACGAGAGAGCTGAACTCGGTGTCCAAACACTTACGGACCACCATAATCAAAGCCTAAAGGATGAGATCGCATGAGAGAGCTCAATATAACATCAAAGCACTTGGAATCCATCCAATGTGAAGTTTAAACTATGAGCTGTAACAACCTGTATTTTCTAATACGGTCATTCTGACAAAATGTGGAAACGTAACTTTCAAGAAACCTTAAAAACTAAAATTATTCAGCGGAAGCAATTTCTTTACAGAATTTTTCTAAACTAACTCAACTAAATAGGAAGATGACTTTCAAACTCATGCCAGTATGCTAAAGTTCACCTTCTACCAGAATGATCATTCAATCCTTCATCTGAAAAACATTTAGGAAAAAAAAGATGAGTACAAAAATACTCAATAAGAAATTTCCATATCGAATTTAAAAATTCATTTTCCTTTCAAAACATTCGTAAACAAAAATATGACCAGATCAAAACTTATAAAGTCCTTTAAAATATTTAATACAATTTTCAAAACTTTGAAAACAAACTAGATTTCCAGAAACAAAAGTCTTCAAATAAGATAAAATTTTCAGTCAATCAAAACAAACTTGAATACATTCAAAACAAAATTTTAATGATTCAAAACAATCTTCCATTCATTCGAAACAAACTCTCATTCAATCAAACTTCAAATCCTTCAAAACAAACTTTCTTTCAATCAAAACTTTTAAAATTCCTTCTAAAACATTTGGTACAACTTTCAAATTTTCGAATAACTAAATCATTGAAACATTCAAAAACAATCTTACATTCATTTATACTTTCAAAATCAGAGTGGAAGGTTGCATTCTTTGGGTAGCCTACAGACATATATGGTTACCCGTCGGTAACACCAATCAATCAGAAGCTTCTATCAGAGTTGTCGAATTAATATCGACCAGAACAGAGTTTTCGAAATTGTTGGATCGGTATGACAACCCTAGAGGGGGGTGAATAGGGTGTAATTAAACTTTATAAACTTTTTACAACGGTGGGCCCAAATTTAAACAAATAAGTAAACTTTTTAGGAACAATTAATTTTATCAGAAATTAAACAATAAATTAGAAATACAGAAACCCTAATTAATTTCACCACCCAAATAATTCAAATATAAACATTAAGCATAAATATGAATAACAAATTCGAACAATTAATTTTATGCAATTTGTAATAAAGAAAATTAATTGCAAAAATTAAATAGAGTAGGGTTAGAGAAAATGACACCGGAAATTTTATAGTGGTTCGGCAACAACCGGCCTACTCCACTCCCCAGCGCCTCTTGGGTATTCGATTAAGAAACTTTGACTCTTTCCACGGTAGGAGTCAAACCGGTATAAAACCTTATTTTTCCGGGAGCAAGAAGAAACTCGATCCTTTCCACGGTTCAAGATCAAACCGTTACAAATGCTGTTTTTAGGGCTTAAGAGCAACCCTTACAAAGGATATGAAATTTGAGAACGAACTTACAAACTCTCTCAAATAGTGGGTATACAAATATTTGCTCACAAATTTGTAAGAAAAAATTCTTACAAATAAAAGCCCTCAAATTGGCTAAAAGAAATAAAATTGGAAGCTCAAATATTCTCAAATAAAAAATCTCCCTCAAGAATATAGAACAAAAATTGAAGCTTTGAAGAGAGTTTAACAATGTAGAAATTGGAGAGAAAATTGGGAGGGAATTAGTTGTATAAACTGTTGAAGGAAGTGGGGTTTAAATAGGTGAGGAAAAGTTGAAAATAAATTTGAAATCGAAATTGAATTTGAGCCATTAGATGTTTAATGATTGAAAATCAAAGGTTGAGATTTAATTGAATAAAATAATAATAATAATAAAATATTATATATGGATGTGTCAAACGGCTATATATATATATAATATAATATAATATATATATATATTTTTAAAACAAATATGCATTTAATGTGATGTGACATATATATATATATATTTACTTTTTTTTCTTTCTTTTAAGTTACCCTCAACGGTAACTTTGTTTTTTTTTTCTTTTCTTTTTTTTTAACACCATACCACATGTCAACATTTTGTTGGACCACTTAGTTCATTCAGCCGCCACGTCATACATCTCGGGTAATTTTTCTTCCAACTTCTTTCGATCATAATTTCTTCGTTTGAGCTCCGATTTGGGTAATTCAAAATTCGTTGGAATCATCGTATAGAGCTTTACGCCGTGGACACTTTAAAACACTAAAATTATCAATAAACAAAATATGTATTATCAGTAAATCATATAATATTATTGAAGCTCATAATAAATTTATGTTTTATAACAATAATTCTTACACACCAAAAACAATTAATACTAAGTGTGTTTGTTATCATCAAAATATTAATTAATTAAATTAATTAACCGAGATTAAGGGCCAAAAAGCCAACAGAAATAATATTGACCAGAACAGAGTTGTCGAAATGATATCGACGAGAACGAACAAAATGGTTACTTAAGTGTGAGGCCATGTGAGTGAATAACACACACATGAATCTTCATTCCCAAGGAATGCCAAACCACAAAAGTGCCTTCCCACAAATAAGCCATAACAGAAATCCATCAATTCCAAATTAGGCTATTACCCCAAATAAGCAAAACGTTCCTCAAAACAAAATCATGGCATATCCGGATAGCCCTATCAAAAATCAATCAAAATATCTTTCAAATAAAATGCAAAACAAATACTTACTTTCAATATTAAATCAGTTTCAAAGATTGAACTAATTTAAAAACTTTATCAATCCTCCAAAACAAGATTTCAAATATTTCACAAATAAAAAAAATATCAATCTCAAAATAAATCTCAACAAAACTTTATCAAATCATATAAGAATACTTCAAATACTTTGCAAATAAACATAATATCAATTGCCAAATTAGTTTTCAAATCCATAATAAAACTTCAATTTCATATGCAAGATATCAATTTCAAATCTTCATATCAAATCCAAAATACATTTTAGTTTTGGAAGGGATATGACAAATCACTTACAGCACTTTTCGAAGGGATATGGTAAATCACTTACAACACTTTTCGAAGAGATACGGTAAATCACTTACAATACTTTTCGAAGGGATTTGGTAAATCACTTACAACACTTTTCGAAGGGATATGGTATATTTCTTACCTCTTTCAGAAATCCTACGAATTTAATTGGTAGTTGTCAACTTAGAGGCCTAGAAACAATCAATATCCAAAACCAATCCTTAAATCATATCGAAGGATTTAAAATTCAACCAAATCTTATCTACCCAATTTTTCCATTCAAAACACTTTTTTATGCAAAATAATTAGGGAAGTATAGATTTGGGGCTACAAAACCAGATCTAAAAACTGGGTTAAAAACCTCTAAAATCAACAATAACAACCTTTAAAATTACAAGAATCGGTACAAATTAATACAGACTAAATTTACAAAAAGTTTCTCAACAAAACAAGTTTAAAAACCTTATAATCAATTGAAAATTTCGGGATTTTAAATCTGGACAATTTTATGTTTTATAACATAAAACTTCCAAGAATTTTCCATAAAACAATTAACAATTTACTGATTTTTATAGAAAAATAACATCTGAAAAATAACAATTAACAATTGGCAATCCTGCAGTGATTTCATTGACTTTTTTATTCTAAAACATGTGTTCATGCATTAATAATTGATCATAATTTGCTATTTTGACCTTTTTTTTTGCTCTTTTGACCCCTCTTTTTTTTTGTAGGATCTTTTATTGCATCATGGTATATTTTGCAGAACACCCTGATCTAAAGAAGCGGTGTTTAGTTATTTTGAAGGATAAAGATCAGTCATTCAAAAGTGGACTTATCCTTCAAGTTGAGGAGCCTTTGCATAGTCTGAAAGATTGGCCTCGTTTAGATAATTTTAGTTATTTATCTAAATGGTCCAGAGAGAAGTCATTGGCTCGTGATTCTTCTTCAACGACATGGTTTTTAGAGTCTCCTATACATAAAAAGGAGGCAGGTTCAAATCTGGAGTCAACTCTAGGTCGTCAGATTATTAAAGGCTCGACTTGATGGGGTCCTACCTTAAAGCTTCATGGGGAGTTTTGTTATACCCTTTATTATTGGGAATGGTTAGAAGCTACCGTTGCTCGGTCTAGGAATATTTTACAACGTATAAACTTGTTAGATGCAGTTTTGGCTTCTTCATACACCTATGATCGTAATAGTGACATATTTCGAGCGTTTTGTGAAGCTTGGTGTCCTTCAACCAATACTCTCCATACTTCATCTGGAGAGTTATCAATATCTTTGTGGGATATGTGGAAATTAGGGGGACTTCCTATTAAAGATAGCTTTTATGATGAAGTCATTCCGAGTCGCGCAGAACTATTAGCATCGCGTACTGAGAGAGATGATTATCTCCCAAAGAGCTGTGAGTATCTTTTTGCCACTTTCTATCATGTTGCGTCTCAAGAAGGTATTGGCTTTAGAGTTCCTGTCAAGCTGTGGATATCTTTTTGGTTTAAAGGAGATCTAAAACATGTGAAGCCGTCTCCTCGAAGGGCACAAAAGAATTCTCGACCTCGCTCGACTTACAGTCCGGATGGAACTTATTCTGCATGTCCCAATTGGTATGTGGAGGAAATTAAGTTATTTGCTGAGTTGGGCGTAGAAGCTGAATGGAGAGAAAGGACGCACTTGGCAGCTTTCCTTTCGTGCTGGCTATGCGTGTTTGTCTTCCCTGGTGAGAATTTGTTTCTTCGTCTAGATGTCTTCAAAACTGCTACATGGCTGAGGGTATCCCATTTAGTCTTGCTGTTCCTGTTTTGGCCAATATCTATCGTGGGCTCAGCCAAATTCATGATGTGTCGCCCTCAGCTGGGAACTCTGGTGCTTGTTTTCCCGTACATTATGTTCATGGCTGGATTGCCCATTATTTCAACACACATTTCAAAACTCCTAAGCCAGTAAGCGGTCCCATGATGGTTGATTATTCCGGGGAAGGTGGAGCTAAGTACTTCAGTGATTTTGACGCTCGCGATCTCATCCATAGAGGTAGGTACATATCGTGGCATGCAACTCTTTCGCCTAGGAATAAGAGTGACGACTTGAAAGGTAGTGAACAACTTTCATTTTTTAACTTATCACTCTTCACAAGCCTACGCACATGTTTCATATCATCACGATGTTCATGTTCGATGGTTGTTGAGGTTTATAGTCCTTACTGGTTCGGTCGGCAGTTCAGATTTTATCAAGATATACCGAAGGATTTGAGCGAAGGCATTCCGCCAGCTAGTTTGGATAACATGTTACGTCACTAGAGGATTTGTATTTTAACTCGGCCATCATATTAGGTACACCTTCCTGCACGTTCCCTAAATCTGCATAACCAGATCACTCCCCGTTATACAAAATGGTGGCTTGCAAAACATGGAGATTATCTTGAGAAAGACGTACAAGAGTTGACGAACATTGCTCTTCTGCCCCCTTCAAAACCCAAACTTCCAAAGAAAGTTGGTGATAGTAATGAAGGGAAAAGAATTCGTCTTCCAGACGTTGAGCAGTTTGTTGCTGAGGATGATGATGAGAGTCAGAACAGTAACAGTGACCATCATTGGAAGAGATCTAAGAAATCCAAGCCGCTACCAGTTTGTGACGACAGATTCTTTGATGGTATTACAAGTGCTTCAGAATTTCCTACTCCTCCTACTAAACTTCTGGTTAGTAATTCTATCACTTTCCCGTATACCATTCTTCTTTTGTTTTATGTATATACATATATATATATTTTATTTTTTTTACAGTTGTCTCTGGATAATCTTAGTCACGAGAGTATGGCACAAAACAGTCCATTATCTTTGACGAGTTTTGATATCCTTAATCCCTCCACTACTCCTGTTGGAGGTTTCAATACGCCAAATGACAAGGTTGTAGCTCCCTCAATTTTGTTGAAGGATGCTATTCCTCCTCAAAAGATGATATCTGTTGATGCTCCTGAAGTCTCCAACTTCTGTGCCGACACTGTGATTTCTGATGTTCAACGGCAACTTGCTTTACTCATGTGGGATCGCCTACATAAGAAGCTTATTTGTACTTCACTTGATAAGGCTTCTTATCTTGAGCCAGAGGCGCATCAAATTTTTCATGCCATTTCAGAGACTAAAGCGATAAACCTTGCGTCTCTCAAAGACTTTGTAGGTGACTATTTTCAAAAGGTTGCAAATTATAATAACCTACAGTCTTCAGTTTCTTCTCAGCTGACTTTAGCAAATAAAGGATCGTCAACTGGAAGAGTGCAGCTTTAGCTTGGAGAAGATATTATGTGATGAGCAGAGCGCCTTTGAGGAGAAAGACAAGGTACAACAACAGCACACGCGCATGCTACAAGAAGAGGAAGAGTTGGAAGCCAAGCTTAAAGTTTGTCAGGCTAAACGAAGTGAGATTTCTAAGTTTATTCTTGAACAAAATGAGCGTTTAGACGAGCAGAAACTTGAGGCTTCTAAGGTGCGAAGGAGGATGAACAACCTCACAAACACTCCAGTTTTTAATGATGCAGTAGTGAGATCACTCGAGGCATTTCGTGGACTTTTGGCAGATGGCAACAGGAATTGAAGGACTTCAAGTGGGCGCCACGATTTTAGATGATGTCATGATTTCTTTTGTATTCTCACTCCTTTATTATTATTTCATGTATGGACTCAGTTTACTTACTCATTTATATTATTGGCGTTATCATTTTTTTTTTTTTTACGAAGAAGAAATATTTTCATGACCAAGATGATAATAAATTGCATCATTTTTTTTCTTGGACTGAACTTAAAGTTTCCTCTAAGCTGCCTACATACCTTTTTTTATAAAAAAGATCAAGTCATAACGTAGTTCATTTACAAACAAAATTTTTTTTTTATATATTTTTTTTAGGGCCGTTCATCTTTTAAACTCATGCAGGCTAGGAGCATCATGTAGTTTAGGCTCTTAGGATAAGGAACGGTTACAATTTAAACATAGTATTTCTTTAGGAATTTTCCGTTGATTGGGCCAATTCTAAGGCCGTCTTGAACCACGATCTTGTATGCTCTATTCGTGTATACTTCTTTTACAATGTAGGGTCCATCCCATTTTGGAGTGAACTTATTCCTTGTATGTCGAGTTGTAATGATTGGTCTTCGCACTACAAGTATGAGCTCACCAACTTGAAATGATCGAGGTGTACCTTTTTGTTGAAAGCCTTAGACATGCGGGCTTGATAACATTCTAGCGCTTGTTGGGCATCCAATCTTCTTTCATCCAATGCTTCCAACTCTTGAAGACGAATGTAAAGACCCTAATTTCTGATACGTTTAACGAGGTAACAACCCTATAACGCTTACTGAACCCTTCTATTTAAGGTAACGAAAAAAATGTAATGTTCTCTAAATGCAACATACAAATGGAGGTACACAACAATGGAATATCCAGAAAATAATACCCGCCTCAGTGGTCAGGAATCCAATCAAAAGAAAATAATCGTTTTGTCTAGTAAATCAAAATACATCAGGAATTTGGATAGTAAAAATATCCATAAGGCAATAAGAGAAAGTGTCCATTGAGTTAACCCAATGTCTAATTCCCCTTTTATTTCCTAGCAATAAGATTTTAACGATGTCTACAATGTGCGACATTATTCTCTATCCTAACCAACACGGCTAGTGATCCCTCCTCAGCCAAGCCTCCTCCACGTCATTACCATGGTCGGCCATGTTCACACCTGAAACAAATAAGGTATAGGGGGGGGTGAGTACATAAAATACTCCGTAAGTAGCCCTCCGTAACTAAACACAACAGCATGCTCGAAATCACAACCACATCAAATCAATAGCAGAATACAACAGATAGGCAGCAAGGAACGATAACAGCAGATTAACCTTACCATACGAGCTTCGCTCTACCCTCCCTATGTTGGTACTCCAGGTCTAACTCTCCGAGGCGTATCGGCGCTTGACATTTATCCCCAAGACACCGACCTTCCTCTACCACGCTTGGTGCTCGACCTTGCCATTTATCCCCAAGGCCTTGAATTATTACCCATAAGCATCACTTCACGTTAGTCCCCCAAGTCTAACTCTTCGAGTTGTATTGGCCCTTGACATTTATCCCCAAGATACCAATACCTCTCTACAGAAGCTTGATGTTCGGCCTTGCCATTTATCTCCAAGGCCTTGAACTGTGCACCAGTCATTGACATTTATTTCCAAGGTACCGATGACTGTCCAGCGTATTGGTCCTTGACATTTACCCCCAACACCCCAATACTCATATACCAGAACTGAGCTACGGCCTTGCCATTTATCCCCAAGGCCTTGCTCAAGGCTTTGCGTAACCAGCGACTAATGTACAATCTCTCTTCAAGGGACCCTCAGGTTAACGAACCACTAACCCAGCACGTCACACCTGGCAATTTCCACCAATCCTTCCAAGACAATCCCATAAACACGTCCTTCACCCTTAAATTCACAGCCCAATTTACCAGCATGCTTTTCATTATACCAAACAAAATCACTAACACCACAGCTTCCAACAAAATATAACAAACAATAAAACTACATAACAGGCTTTCCGTACGTACTTCATTCACCGCACAATTTACCAGCATGCTTTTCATTATACCAAACAAAATCCCTAACACGACAGCTTCCAACAAAATATAACAAACAATAAAACTATGTAATAAGCTTTCAGCACGTACTTCATTCACAGCACAATTTACCGGCATGCTTTTCATTATACCAAAAAAATCACTAACACAACAGCTTCCAACAAAATATAACAAAACGATAAAACTATGTAACCGGCTTTTTATAACAAGTCATGCATTTTTTTATAATGTCTAACAATGAAAGTAGCAACACGGAACTCGACAAAATCGCTAGAAGCCCTCAAAACCAAGACTAACAATTCCTACATGCATGAAATAAATTATTTTAATTAAAAACCAGCGCAAGACTACTCCGTTAACATTAAATAACACACGCACTCGCCCCCTGGTGCTACTTACACACTACTACGCTCTTATATCTTGCGTCAATTCACCACCTAACCAACAATAGACAAACGAAATAATTAATACAAATTTCCAGCTGTCTAAATTCATTCTAAGAGATCTCGCAATGTCCATTACCGCAAAAATCGACTTCGTCTAGGTGCGGGTAACTCAGGCCTAACTTGAATAATCGTGGGTTGCGTATATCGAGCCTTTAATGGTTATGGGTAGGCACCGAGATCGGAAACTGCTGCTGTCCGGACTATTTTAGCAGTAAAAACCCACCAAAAACGATACCCACGACGCTGTGTGCAGCAAGAACCCGCAACACGACCCGCTGCTACCGGAATCCGCGCACCACCGCTGTTACCTAGTTACTTAATTTGGGCCCAACGAACTAGAACAATTGCAGAGAAAACAATTTCCTCGTTACACAATAATTAGATACGTAAGTACACTTCAACACTCATAACAATTACCACAGTAGCTCGAAATAAAATGAAATGAAACAATTAAATTAAATAAAAGAAATTTCTAAGAAAGGAGGCTCGAAGACTCGAGGGTAAACTAACCTGAGTAACGCGAGGCGTTACAACGAAACTGAGCATTATCCTCCACTGTTAGTCCTTCTTGTACCGCCATTCGTAGAGATGGAATTTCTCTTTCTAGAGGGAGTACGGCTTCTACTTCATATACAAGAGAATTAGGCGTAGCACCAGTCGGAATGCGATAGGTAGTTCGATACGCCCATAATGCTTCACCAATTCTTTCTTGCCGGTCTCGCTTCGACTTGGAGACCACTTTCTTCAATAAATTACATAGCGTTTTGTTAAACGCTTCTGCCAACCCATTTGCCGTAGCATTGTACATGGATGAATTATACTGCTTGAAGCCAAATTTCTCACATAATTTGCCTATTAGGTTATTGGAAAACTATTTTCCATTATCTGTGACAATGCGATGCGGGATGCCATAACGGTAGATGAGATGGGTGCGAATAAAATCAGCTACATTTTCTTTCTTAGCTTCTTTTAGTGCAACAGCCTCAGCCCATCTTGAGAAATAGTCTATTCCTGCGAGAATGTAAGAATGTCTCGCTGATGATTTGGGAGTTATAGGACCAACAAGATCAAGTCCCCAAGCTTCGAAGGGCCATGAAGCTATAGTTGGATGGAGTGGCTCCAGAGACTGATGTATGAAGTTGGTGTGAAATTGACAAGCCTCACATTTCTTTGCATATTGCATCGAGTCTTGGACCATTGTAGGCCAATAGTAGCCCATCCTTTTCAATTGGAAATAAAGCTTTGGCCCAGATTGGTGAGCCCCGCATATGTCCGAGTGGGCTTCTTCTAAGGCTTTTATCGACTCTTATTTTCTTAAGCATCGAAGGAAAAGACCTTCATACGAACGGCGATAGAGAGTTTCTTTGTAATAGATGAAACGAGCTGCTTTCCTTCGTACTTCAGTTCTATGTCGGTTATCTGTAGGGAGTTTTCCATGTTGGAGATAGTCTATAATTGATTGCCGCCAAACTTCTTCTTCAATCACATAGACAGATATTGCATTCACTTCTTCACTCTCACATTCAGTTGGTGGTATGATCAATCTTTGGCAAAATGGGATATTTAAAACTTCATCCTCCAAAATTGTTAATCTTGGATTGGTCAATCTCAATTCCTCGATGCCGTACTACAAAGCCAAGAAACTTCCCTGATGTCACACCAAAAGCACATTTGAGAGGATTCATTTTCAACTGATATTTCCTTAGGCGCTCAAAGACTATTCTCAAGTCCTGCAGATGATCTTCGCGTTTTTTCGACTTAACTACAAGATCATCAACATAGCACTCGACATGTTTATGGAGCATATCATAAAAAATCTTTTGCATAGCACGTTGGTAGGTTGCTCCGGCATTCTTTGATCCAAAAGGCATTACTTTATAATAGCATATCCCTTTTGGAGTTCGAAATGCAGTCATTTCTTCGTCCTCAAGAGCCATCCGAATTTGATTGTATCCTGACGATCCGTCCATGAAAGATAAAGCTTCATGTCATGTAGTAGCATCAACCATAATCTCGGTGATGGGTAATGGAAAGTCATCTTTCGGACATGCATTGTTCAGATCACAAAAATCGACGCATACACGAAGTTGGCCATTCTTCTTTTTCACCAGAATGATATTGGATATCCATGTTGGATATTTCACTTCACGGATGAAATCTACCTCTATTAATTTGTTGAATTCATTTTCGATTTAAGGTATAAGTTCTGGCCGAAATCGTCGTTGTGCTTGCTTTACTGGACGGTACCCTTGCTTGATTACAAGGTGATGGACTGTTATCTTTGGGTTAAGTGTGGCATTTCTTTGTAAGACCAGGCAAATATGTCTTTCTATGTGGAGAGCAAACTCATATATTCAATTTCTTCCTCGCTGGAAAGTGAAGCACTTATGAACATTGGACGCGGCTCTTCTACTGTATCGATGTTCACTTCTTTAAGTTCATCAACAGTTGATTGACTGCCGTCCTCTAGTGATGATGGTGCCTCTTCAACGTCCTCCTCTAATATTTCATCGTCTAACATTTCGTCAAAGGAGATGTGGCAACAACTAACATTGTTTTCTCCATGCTCTTGATCTTCCTCGGCTGGATTGGTTAAAAAGATTAACTGTTGCTTCACTCTTAATGGATCTTCTATGTTTATAAGAACAAAAAGCTTTTTTTTCATCCGTGAAGGGACAGAACTATGAAGTTCGTTATTATCCTTCATTCCATCGAGTTGGCTTGTTTCCAAGGACTCTGACTGAGGCTCACGTTGATTTTCTACTCTTTCGAGGTTGTCGAAAACATATCTTAACGATTGATTTTTCATTTTTGATGTCGACACACTCAGTCTTTGAAAAGCCGAAGGTCGTGTAGGAATATGTCCCAGACGTTGGCTTTCTATTTTCGTTGACCCCATGTTCAACCTTTGGTGCACCGAGATACGAACAGTTGGAACCTCAATGCGATTGAAGACTGAAATTCTTTGACTATTGGAATGTTTCTTTTCCTTGGAGTCATCTATCTCTTCAACCGTGATGTGATTGCTATTCTCCACTTTTCTTTTCCTTTTTTCACTATATACACTGGTTCTGACGGTTTGTAACCAATTCTAGCCTTTGATGTAGGTATATTGTAGCCTGACTTCAAAATCTTATTTTGTGTTGTAGAAAGTTCCCGCTTGTCATCGAAAATCCTCAAGCTTTTGAACTCAGTGTGAGTTGTGAAGTCATAGCCTGCTTTTGCCAGAAGCTTGTATGCTTTGGGATCAAAGCCATCCTTCGTTCGCGTCACGGGAAGAAACTGCTTCATACTGAGATCTTCGGACTTCTTAATCTCTTGACTTGATATCTTAGTAAGAGATTAAACATTTCTATGTCGTCAGACTTAAACATTTCTATGTCGTCAGACTTAAACATTTCTACGTAGTCAGACTTCATATTATTTGAATATTCCAAGAATGGCGATTCGCCCTTTTTTCGTCGAGATAGAGGGACATACCACAAGATGGTAGAATTCTGTGAGGCTTCTTTCTTAAAAGCTTCCGTTTTAAAGAACTAGTAGATGCTTCATTTGCGATGGCCTTGACAACATGAACTTCTTTTGCCAACTCTACTGTCTTGATCGTTGGCTGTCTCGAGCAAGAGTTGTCCTTGTTGTTCTCGGTTAAAGAACCATCCATTGGCACGTTTTTTTATTTTTGATCATTACTCGTATAAAACTTTGCATCTGCGTAGTGTGATTCTGCTTCCAAGAATGGATTAGTGTCAGCCTCAACTTTTCTAACTCCATCTTGATAGAATTTGAAGCACTGATGCAACGTCGAAGTTATCACCCCATTCTCATGAATCCAAGGATGTCCTAACAATTATTTGTAAGTAGTCTTGGAGTCTATGATGTGGAAGATGGTAGTGGCTTTAAGGTCTGCAATGATCAACTCCATCCTAATCATGCCAATCGCTCGTTGTCCACCTTGATTAAAACCTTGGATTACCAATATGCTTTTCGTGAGCTCTTCCATTGAAATGCCTAACTGCTTCATGGTTCATTTAGGAATTATGTTGACAGCCGAACCATCATCGATAAGAATCCGGCTAACTTTCTGCTGGCGAATGTAGCCCGAGACGAATAAAGGCCTATTATGGAGTTTAGACCCTAATAGCAAATCTTCATCTGTAAAGGCAATAGATATACAACATGGGGCACATGTGTTTATGGAGGATTTGGGAGTGCTAGCATCTTTCAGCGCTTCAACGAGAGTATCTTTAGCCGCTTGTGGAAGTGCTAGCAAGTCATTCATGAGATGAACTGGGAGATCCTCTTGTTCCACTACTTCTTCGGGTGCCTCTAGCACGAAGTTATAACCTTCTATCACATGTGTAGCATGACACGTGACAATAACATAACCTTCTTCTCGTTCGTTATGAAGGAAGTTCTTTCGGAAGAATTCTTCCAATGTCACCTGCTAGCGAGGTTGGAGAATATCCTTATTCTCCTCCATGACAGGCCGAAGTTTTCTCATATCTTTCTTTCCCTTCTTCTTTTTTGGCATGTTCTTTCTTTTGTAGTTTAGGAACATGCGAGACTCTTTCTGAATGAATCGTTCTTTCTGCTTCTTCCGGCGAGTCACGAGAGTCCATCCTTCTTGTTCATTGAGATTAAGCTTGCTCTCATCTTGAAGAGTGGTTCTTGGTATCACGTGTTGCCATCAAATTGCTACATGCTCTAGAGTCCCAAATTGGATCAACTTTACTTCTTGGTTGTGGACTGCATAACCATTAGAGTTTACTGCAACATGGTTTGTTTGAGCTACCTCGTCGAGGTCAAGCTCGATCTTCCTTTCTTGAGCTAACTTTAGGATCAACTCTTTCAAGACGAAACATTTTTCCACTAGATGACTAATGACCCGATGGTACTTGCAGTAATTGTGATCATTGGTCCTTCCCATCTCTTCTGGACGTTTGCATTCGGGAAGTTCAATTAGTCGTTTCTCTAGTAGCTGCTTCAACATGTCTGGAATATCTGAATCAGGAAAAGGATAGACTTTTTCCCGTCTCTCCTTCAAAGTTGAACGCCGCTTCTCGTTTCCAGCCATTTGTCTTCCATCCTTTTTGTCGTTGAAGTTTCTTCTTTTCGTAGAAAACTTAAACGGTGTAGTGTTGACGACCATGGATTTTTTCTTAGGACTCTTAGCAATTTTATCAGAGTTCTTTACTTCCTTCTTCTCTTTCTTGAAGTCTGGGACCAGATGATCTTTATTCCTTTGGCTAGCGATACTTAGTTCCATGTCGTGGGCACGAGTTACTAGTTCTTCAAAACTTCGGGGTTTTATTCCCTAGAGAATGTAGAGGAGTCCTCAATGCATGCCCTGAGTGCACATTTCTACTGCAGACACTTCAGTCAATCGGTCTTTGCAGTCGAGGCTCAGAGCTCTCCACCTATTGATGTAGTCGACAACAGCTTCATCATTCCGTTGCTTAGTGCTGGTTAGCTCCATCATGCTAACAGTTAGCCTTGTGCTGTAAAAGCAATTTAGGAATTCTCTTTCCAGATGCTCCTAGTTGCTGATAGATTCAGGCTCCAAATCAGTGTACCAATCAAAGTCATTGCCTTTCAGTGTCCTAACAAACTGCTTGACCAGTAGATCTCCTCTAGTGCCAGCATTTTCACAGGTTTCGACGAAATGAGCAATTTGTTGGAACTTGGGAGGCTGATATCCTGTTGGCAATCTCATATTGTCAATTCTCTTGGTGTACGACTTGGAGTACAGGAGGGAATTTTGAGCCGGTCCGCCATACTGAGCTCTGATCGAATTTGTGATCATATCTTGGAGCTGTTGGATGGATAGTGAAGCAATTGAGACAGAATGTTCTTGTTGTTCTTCTTGCACGATGTTCTTTCTTTTCTGACTGACTTTTGCAGCAAGATTCTGGCTGGATTCAACAACGTCTTGAACTTCGATCTTTTTCATAAGGGAAGCGATCTTGTAATCCTTTTCCTCAACCATCTTCATCAGCATGCAGAGTCTCTTCTCCATATCTGCCATTTTTTCTTCCATGGTGGATGCATCAGCCATCATGACAGAGTACATGACGTTTGGAGTAGATGTCCCCTTGTCATGTGCAGAGGAATGAGCGAATTCACTCTCCGAGCTAGAGTTGAACAGGCCATCCATCATTTCTTTGGCTCGGTTGTGAGTAATTGGGCCCAAGTAAGAGTCGCTTGAAACATCAATCTTGGATGAAGCTTCCTTGAATGTCATCACTTATTGGTTGAGAGAAAAAGATGAAAGGTAGAGATGTCCCACTGGGCGTGCCAATTTGTTCGACGAAAAATTAAGATGAACGAAACTCGACTTTAATAAACTTGATTTATATTTATGTATAAGTGTTACAACTCTACTGTATGATCCTCTGATTAATTCTCTCTGACGTAAGCTTGCTTTGAGGGTTAATGAACTTGTTCTCGAATCAAGGAAGTTGTCACTTTCAGTCTCGAGCGGATTGAAGAATCTTTACAATATTCGGCTGTGAAACTGGATGTTTGATGAAATCTTCGGCTTGCGAATTCTTCAGCTTGCGGCTTGTGAAGTCTTCAGCTTGTAGCTTGTGAAGAGTTCCTTTGCTTGAAGTGCAGCTTGTGAGATCTTCAAGTCTTGAGAAGAATTCTTCAATCAGTTGCTTGGCGGAGTGACAATTCAATCTTCAAGTCTTCAAGTTAGGCTCTAGATTCTTCGCTTGACACCGGATGCTGAAAACTCCGAGTCTGCAATTCTTCTCAATCCTCTGAATGCCTCCACTCTGGATCCCTTGAATGAGATGTGACTCCCTCTATTTATAGAGACTTGGTGGGTCACATATGGGTCATGGGCTTGAGTCCAATCTCCTTATGGGTTTGGTCCAATTAATTGATTTCATCGGACGGCCATAGGAGAGACACGTGGCGTTATTTCATCCATTGATTTAGAACACAATTTAAATTAATTAGGACACGTGTAATTTTATCATTCAACAATTATATTAATTATTAATTAAAAACTCCACTGCAAAATTGCAGTGGAGTGAAAAGTTGTGACGTATGAAGTTACCCCACGTCATATTTGCTTAAACTGTACAGTTGTACTTCCTCTACAAGAAAAAAAAATACTCTCTCAATCTCAATTCTCCCTTTACATTCCAAATCGGTGCTCCCACAAGCACGATCTCGAGACCCAAGAGGATAGCACAGAAGACTCTCTGGTGGTGTTCGTTTGTTAATCCATTGAAGAAAGGTTCTTCAAAGGTAAACAACTTTCCCCTGTATTTCATCTTTCAATGTTTGATTTTGTTTCTAAAAAAAACTCATGAACGATAATCTGCTTCCGCTCCGGGATTCACATCCCATTATTATTTTCATGTCTCTATATTAGGGGATAACAAAATGTTCCGCAGGGTCAAGCCCCAAAGATAGGAAATGCATTTTCCGACCCTATCCCCGTCCCCGATTCCATTTTTTTTAATTATTAATATATATTTATTATAAATATTTAAATTCTAAAATAATTAAACACAATTATAAAACCGATAATTTTTCTCGAGAACATCTCTCGGACCGAAGAACGGATGAAGACAGGGACTAAAAATTTGCACAAGTAGAGAACGTGAGAGAGCATCTTCACTCGCACCCACACTATAATAGCCCGTATTTTCGAATACGGTCATTCTAACAATATTGCGGATGCGTAAACAAGTAACCATTATATTAGAGGGAAAACTTCTTTATTTAATTTGATACTATGACAAAACATAAGGACAAGTCCAACCTTGAAACAGAAACCTATACTATAATGAAGCCAAAGAATAACTAGCAGAACTAACTAAGTTCACATAGGCTAAAAAAATGGAAAATACTAAAGATTCCAACTCCTTATGCCAGAACGCTATTCCTCAATCACTATCTAAGCAGTCACTTGAACCATCATCTGAAAAAATTTAGAAAACAGAAAAATTAGTACAAAAATACTCAATAAGCAATTTCCATATCATACATTGAAATTCATTCTTCCTTTCGCAACATTTGTAACAAAAATACCAACTTATCAAAAGTTTCAAAATTCGTTCTAAAACATTTGGTACAACTTTCAAACTTTCGAATGAACTAAATCATTCAAACATTCAAAACAATGTTACATTCATACTTTTAAAATCAGAGTGGGAGGTTGCATTATTTGGGTAGCCTACAAAACATATGTGGTTACCCGTCAGTAACACCAATCAATAAGAAACTTCAATAAGAGTTGTCGAATTAATATTGACCAGAACAAAGTTGCCGAAATAATATCGACCAGAACAAACAAAACGATTACGTAAGTGTGAGGCCATGTGAGTGAATAACACACACATGAATATTCATTCCCAAGGAATGCCAAACCACAAAAGTGTCTTCCCACAAATAAGCCATAATATAAATCAATCAATTCAAAATTAAGCTACTACCCCAAATATGTAAAACGTTCCTCAAAACAAAAACATGGCATATCCGGATACCGCTATCAAATCAATCAAAATATCTTTCAAATAAATATGCAAAACAAATACATACTTTCAATGGGAAATCAGTTGAAAACATTTAAATAATTTCAAACAAACTTTATTAAATCATACCGAACATAATTTCAAATATTTTACAAATAACCATAATATCGATTACCGAAATATTTATCAAAACCATAATAAAACTTCAATTTCATAGGCAAGACATCAATTTCAAATCTTCATATCAAATCCAAAATAAAATTTTAGTTTTGGAAGGGATATGACAAATTAATTACAATACTTTTCGAAAGGATATGGTAAATCACTTACCTCTCTCAAAAATCCTACAAATCTAACTTAACTTCTTCCTTGGGTAGTTGTCAACATAGAGACCTAGAAACAACCAGTATCCAAAATCAATCCTTAAATCCTATCTAAGAATTTAAAATTCAACCAATTATTAAGCAAATCTTATCTACCCAATTTTCCAATTCAAAACAAATTTTTATGCAAAACAATTAGGAAAGTATGGATTTGACAATACAAAACCATATCTGAAAACTGGGTTAAAAAGCCTCTAAATTCAACAATAACAAACATTAAAATTACAAGAATCGGTATACATCAATATGGACTAAATTTACAAAAAAGTGTCTCAACAAAACAAGCTTAAAAACCTTGTAAACAATTCAAAATGTCGGGATTTTAAATTTGGAAAATTTTCTATTTTATAAAATAAAATCTCCAAGAATTTTCCACAAAACAATTAACAATTTACTGATTTTTATAGTAAAATTAGATCTGAAAACGATATAGAAAACCATTAAAACTTGCTAAAAACATATAATTTTAAATGTAAAAATCATAACAATAAACTATAGTTTATGGGATAGAAATAGGTAAACTTTTTATGCAAAAAGAGTCTCAAAATAGCCCGAAGATATTTTCATAAACAACAAGATTCAAAACCAAAAATTCTGGAAAAAATTTAAGGCAAAAAGTCCTTTAAATCGTTTTTTTTTAAAACAAATACCTCAAAACTTTTCCCAATAAACTGAGTTAAAGAACTACAGATCAAGAAAAATAAAACTAAAACAACGAGGACGAAAAACTTACAGATCTTTGAAAACAAAAAAAAACATATA